>VZTE01003186.1:101616-172867 GCA_013397775.1 Eulacestoma nigropectus
GGAGGGGGCGCGGGGAGGGGGGCGCGAGGAGAGCCCTCATAGAAGGGTCTCTGTCCCGGCCTCACAATGGGGCGAATTCTTCAAGATACCGGGAGCTGAAAGGAAGGAAGGAACTTTCCTCCTTTTAAAAAGGATTTTCAGGAACAATTGGAGAAGCCATAAAAAGGGGAGCATTATTCCCCGGCCAGGCCGCTGGGCTGGGAAGCTTCTCCCTCCCCCTCCCAGCCCTGGGCTGGGCAGATCCGACAGATCCCGCCGGGATACACGGAGAGGTGGGATGAGGGTCACAGGCAGATTAGCGAGGGGAGGTGTCCTGGTCCTTGTCCTCCCTCCCACAGCCAGGTACGGCTTCCATGAGCCACCTCCTCCTGCCTCCGGCTCCTTCTGCCTCCGAAGGAAGCAGGGATTATCCCAGGAACACGGACTGAACACCCACTGACGGCCCAGGGTGCCACCACCCTGCCAGGGGCGCAGGAACTGCTGTCCCCAGAGACTCAGCCCACGCCCATGCAGCCCGAGGGTGGCATCTGCATGGAAAACAGCTGGAGAGGGCCCTGCCCGGCACTTCCAGGTGAGCAGCTGCTCCTCCCCAGCTCGTGGGGAGTTTTCTGCACATCCCCAGTCCCACACGGCCCCGAAAGAGGAGCTAAACCCTGGCTGGGGAGCTTCACCTCCAGCCTGGCTCCACCACAGATCCCAACCCCCTCCAGGGTGATGGATTCAGCTCCCACTCCCTCCCAGTGGCCACTGGTGGCCAAGTGCCCCCCAGGCCCAGCCCAGCAGGACCCTCCTGCCCCACCCCAGGGGCTGCAGGGCAGCATCTCCAGCACCTCCCCCAGAACCGCAGCTCAGATCCCAACATTCCCCCTTTCCCAAAGCCCCGCTGTTCCCACTGGCACCCCAGAGCATCCCTCACTCCTTCTTCCCCTCCAGCTGCTCAGGAGAGGCTGGAACAGGTGCCAAGCCCAGCCCAAGGATGAGCTGCCTGCGAGGAAACCTCCTGGAGCTCATCCCAGCACCCCCGCAGGGAAGGGACCCGCTCTCCAGAGCCTGGGATTGCAGGGAAGCTCCTGGCGGCTGGAATCCCCGGAGTTCCCGGCCTCAGGGACAGGCAGCTGCCTCTCGGTGCCACTGACAGCCCAGGTGCCAGTGCTGGCAGCAGCTCCCGCCCCTCCAGGGACACCTTCCCTGCCCTGGGTTTGTCTGCAGGGAACGAGGACGGGCAGGGACAGCGGGAACTCCCCGAGCAGCCACCCTACAGCTCCTACAGCACCCCTGGCTGCACCTCCCTCCTGCCAGCGGGACCCCGCACCCCAAAAATGCCTTTTCTCCTACAAACCTAGGGAAAACTTCCAAAAAATCCTAAATGCTTCGGCCTGAGAGCGCAGTTTAAAGGAGCAGCAGGAGCTGAAGCGGCTCCAGGGACAGCAGAGACGCCCCAGACTGGGGACAATGTGACAGCGAGGTCCCAAAGCAGCTTCCTTCGCCTGACCCCACACCGGCCACGTTCCAGGGGCCCAGAGCAGCCCTGCAGAGCCAGCCTGAAGCTCCCGTAAGGCACAAAACCCCTTTGGCCCTGCTGATCCCGTCCTGTTCCCGGCGAGGCTCAAGGCTGCCTTAGGCTGAGCTTTACCCAGCAGAGCCCCTCCTTGCTCCTTCAAGAGACCTCGGAAGGTTTTCCTGCAGCTGTGACCCCCTCCCAGGGAGGAAAAGCAGGAGTAAAACCCCGGAGGAATCAGCTTTAGGAACAGCCTGAGCAGACAACGTTTGCTCCCGACACAAAACCCGTTCCGAGCTTTATTTTTTTCCTCAGGAAAGCCGCGCAGCCACCCAGGGATCAAACACATTTATTTAAAGGCTTAGGTTTTAGCCCTGAAAAAACATCTGTGGCTTGGCAGAAGGAGCAGCCAACTGAATTTCAAACATGTTCCCTTCTGAGGGCACGGCAGCGGCGCGACCCCGGGGCCGAGGGCTTCGCACCTCATCAGCTCCGGGGCAGAATCGCACCCCGAGAGGGACCCGCGGTGGCAACAGCCCCGCACCGCCCTCGCTCCGCTTCTCCTCCGGGTGCCGCGCCAGGAAAGCGCTTCCTGCAATTCCAGCGCTGCCGCAGAGCCGGGGGGAAAACCCAAAAATGGGGAAACTGGAGCTCTAAAATGAGGCTGGGAGCAGAGCGGAGCCCCAGCGGGTCCCCAGGGAGCCGAGAGGCAGCAAACCCCACTCGTGCGCTGAGAGCTGCCCGCAGAAGCGAGCAGCGTTTATCAGCGAGTCACGGGCGGCAATAAAAGCGTTTCCGCGCCGAGTTTACACCAACACGGGGGGCTTTTCTGCCCCCTCATTCCTGTTTTAAATCCACCTTTGCCGGTGCAATCGGCCCCGCTGAACAAGGCCGCCCTTTGTAAAGCAGCTCCGGCCCTCGGGCGGCCGCGGTCACCGGCAGAGCCCTGCGCTCTCCTCGCCCTCTCTTTTGTCGCTTTGCTTTTCTGCCCCAAGTTCAAACAACCCCCAAAGCCCCCGGGAAGCCGCATTGTGCTCCCGGCGTTTTCCCCCCCGCCGCTGTCAACGCCAGGAGGGGGCGGGTGTGGCCCAAAACTTTTGATCTCCCGAAAATTTAAGGCGCTCTGGTCATTTATAATCCAGGAGAGCTCCCAGATGGAGGAGCTCGAGTCCAAAACCGTCCAGATCTGAGGCAGCAGCTGCTGCAAATCGCCGGGGAGAAGGGATGATGCTGGGCTGAGCGTATTTAAAACCAGGCTCAAGAGGAACGGAGAAACGCAGCCCTTGGAAGAGCCGGGTCGGAGCCGGCAGCTTCCAGATGTCCCAGGCAGAGGGATCCTAAAAAGAGTCAGGTCCCAACACCCCCCAAGTCCTCTCTGCACCTGAAACCCTGAGCCCAGCCCAGCCAGGTGTAGGTGAGGTGGCACCTGAGCTTAGAGACCCCTGAACCCCCCCCAAAATCCAATTTAAGTCAGAGCTGCCCCCCAAACGCTGCAGGTGACACCGCTCTGCTCGTGTGGCCACCACTGCCCCAGGCTCTTGGGGCGTTCCTCATTCTCCAGCCCTTCAGGGGTGGATCCGCCCTCCCCAGCAGGTCCCAGCCCCGCCATTCCAGAGGGATCCGGGGGATCCTTCAGCCAGGGGGAGCAGCCCCTGCTCAGCACCTCCAAAGCGGGTCCTGCCAACGCCCCACACTGTGGGATGAGCCCGTTTGGGATTTTCCCGGTCTCTGCAGGCAGGAGGATCCTGCTGGACTCCACAGCTCTGCACTCCTGGCTCAGCAGATGAGCAGGGACATTCCTGCTCCCAAATCCCTTGGGCAGGAGAAGCACCCGCAGCTCCTGGGACTGAACCTGCCAAAGAACACCTGAGCCCTGCAGGGACCCGCCAGAGCCTGCTCCCCCTGCCCCGTTCGGCCCTCCCCAAAATCCCTCCAGCCCTGGGAGACACCTCAGCCCTCCCCAAAATCCCTCCTGCCTCAGGAGACACCTCAGCCTTCCCCAAAATCCCTCCTGCCTCAGGAGACACCTCAGCCCTCCCCAAAATCCCTCCTGCCTCAGGAGACACCTCAGCCTTCCCCAAAATCCCTCCAGCCCTGGGAGACACCTCAGCCTTCCCCAAAATCCCTCCTGCCGTGGGAGACACCTCAGCCCTCCCCAAAATCCCTCCTGCCGTGGGAGACACCCCCACAGGGACACTCCTGCCCACGGGGCGACTTTTCCTCCTCCTGACAGCACAAGAAATGGGATTTGGGTTTCTTTCCACACTCGCTGTGCTCACAAAGCTCCTTCACACCTCGGCTGGGAGCCTCTTCCCAAAGGATCGATGCTCCCACAGCCGGAGTGACCTCGCTGCCTCCCCCCAGCCCCAAAGGGAGCTTGAGGGGTGCCACATCCCCTAGACCTTTGTTTGGGGACACCTGAGCATGGAAAGCACCTGGTAAACTTAAAAAAAAACTCTTGATAGAAAGAGCAGATCCAGCAGGTTTTGCAGGAAAGCCTCGGAAAGGGAGAGGACGGAGTGATTGTCTCCACACCAGGGCTCTAACTCCCCACACCTGCGGGAAGGAGTGAGGTGAACCAGGAAGATTTTTTTTTTTCCCCCCCATAATTCTCCAGGGAAATGAGAAATTTGACGTCCTGGAAGCATCACCTGGCTGCCAGCAGGGAGGGAGGGTGTCCTCGGGAGCCCTGCTCCGCTTTCCCAGCTGGAATCTCCCGTCCACAACCCCGGGCAAAGCAAAACGCAGCCTCTTCCCCAGGCCTGAGTCACCCAACGCTCTGCCCCCACTTCCCTCCCCCCGTGATTATAAAAAGGTGTCTCAATTAGCGAGAGCTGAGCAACTCCTGCAGCCTCCGAAGCCTTCGGAGGGAACAAATTCCGAGCCGGCAGCGAGCAGCACCAACAACGTCCGGGCAATAAAAGCTCCTCTTGTTTCTGCCAAAGGAACCTCAACCATCCCTTCCCCAAACACGCATCCCCGGCACGCCGGAGGGATCCCGGGCTGGAGATCCCCTGGCCACGCCGGCTCCCCGGGAGCAGACAGCGCTGATTTCTGTGCGCGCTCTCGGTTGCAGGTCTAGACTGGTGTGGTCTTTTTGTTGTAGGCAGCGAAAGAAGGGAGTCATTCATGGTTTTTCCAGGATTCACACAAAAGTGCTCTTGTGCATCCCAGATCCCGCGGATCGCCAGCCCCGAGCCGGCTCCGGGCTCGCCCCGGGGTTGGGGACACCCCGGCAGGGGAGGGGACGGGGCTCGGAGGGGCTGCAGGCGCTGCCCGAGGCCCCGCCCGGGCACCTGCCCCGGGGCGAGACTTTTGGGGAAGGAATTCCCACGGTAGGGAAGGGAAAAGCCGCGCGCGGGTCCGTAAAAATAAACCCAAAACCCCACCAAAACCACCGAAGGAAAACGGCAGCCACACGGTTCTCCTCGGAGAGAAGGGGAAAATTCCCCCCTCGGGAAATCTCCCGGGGGCTCGCCGGGACCCCCGAACCAGGAGCACCCCGGGCCGGAGGGACACAAAGGAGACGGCACCGGGGGAAAGCGGCACCGGGAGCCGGCTCCGAGGGGAGCGCAGCCCCCCCGCGCCGGGACCGCCGGGGGGACCCTCAGGAGCGAGTGCGGGGCGGGGGAGCCCCGTGCTGACCCCCCCGAACCCCCCGAGCCGAACGGGGCACCCACCTCCGCTTCCACCTCCGCCGGCAGCGCCCGAACCCTCCCGGGGCTGCGGCTCCCCCGGTGCGCGGAGCGGCATCATCCTCATCCTCCTCCTTCTCCAGAGCCTCATCCCGCTCCGGGTACCGCCCCGCTCCCATCTCCCGGCGGGAATACCCCCGGGAGCGCCGGGGCAGGAGCCCGGGATGGGGAGCGGGAGCGGCTCGGCCGCAGCCAGGGATGCTCCGACTGCGGCTGCCGGGCCATTCCCCCTTTTATAGCCCCGCGGCGGCGGGCGGGCGGCGCGGCTTCACGGGACTTGTAGTTCCTCCCCCCGGCCTGGAGCCGCCTCCCTCCGTCCTTCTGTCCCTCCCTCCGTCCCTCTGTCCGTCCGTCCGTCCCTCCGCGGGGAGGGGAGGGCGCGGGCGGAGGGGGAGGACCCGAGGGTCGCGGTTCCGCTCTTCACCGGGACCCCGCCGCTCTCCGCCGTCCCCAGGGGAGGGAAGAGCCGGCGCTTGTGCCTGGAAAAGCCCGGTTTTCCACGGGATTCCGGGAGCAGCATCCCTGGCACAGCCAGCCCGACGCCACAGCGGCCCTAAGGTGAATGAGTAACCCCAAAACCCCGGCCCGAACAGCGAGCGCTGCAATGGCGCCGGGTATTGGTTATTGTTCCGTTTAATTATTGTCCCAATTATTAATTTAACTTAATTATTAACCCGCCCGCGGAATGAACGGGCAATTAACCGTGCTGCTGACTTAGGGGCTCATTTAAGGCCCGCCCTCCCAAGCCCTCGGTCCTGGCAGAGTCACCCAGCGGGATGGAGCCGTGTCCCACGGGTTCCCGCCGCCCTCTGAACCCCACGTGCCTTGGGGAATGTCCTGAAGGGCACAGCGGGCACGGGCAGGGGGTGGCACAGGGACACGGCCCCAGCCCCTTCCCACCTGCACCAGGCTGGGATTTACCGTCCCACACCCCCGGAGTCGCTGCTGAAGTGAAACCACAGAAGTTCTCTAGGACAAGGGAGGCCGAGGGAGCAAGAGGGAGAGCGGAGGGGAAGGGAAAAAAATCCCTCCTGGCAGCTTTTCAGGGCCCGAAGCCGGAGTGGAAATGCTTCCCTGCCCTTAATTGCTTCGAGAGCAGATGAATTTCTCGAAGAAACCGCAGCTGAAACGCGGCACAAATCACATCGCGGTGCTTGTGTTGGCTGCCTGCTGAAGGAGGGAAAAGGTCATCGTTGAGGGGATATGAAAAAGGGAAAAAAGCCATATTTCAGCGCTGTGCAGGAGGGGGCTGTGCTGCGTTTTCACAGCCGCGGTCTGGAAATTCAAACCTGTTTGGCAAGAGGCGGAACGGGGCTCGCAGCGAGGAAAGAGCTGGGAAAAGGCTCCAAGTGATGGAGCTTACCCTGCCCCTGGATCCCTGCAAGTGTCCAAGGGCGGGCTGGATGGGGCTTGGAGCAGCCTGGGATAGTGGGAGGTGTCCCTGCCCGTGGCAGGGGGTGGAAAAGATGAGATTTAAGGTCCCTTCGCACCCAAACCGAACAACATCGGCACCCAAAGGGGCAGAGCTCCCCGAGTCCATGGAAAGGCTCCTGCGGATCCAACCCCACCCGAGCTGGGCGTCCAAAGGGCTCCCCTGGGCTCACAGAGCCGTGGGATTGGATGTCTGGCATTTCCGAAGGCAAATCTCCATTTCCGTGATTTAATTCCGAGGTTTTGCTCCCTTTTCCAGTGGTGTTTCCTTCAGAGCCACGAGCCCAGGGGACACGGAGCCATCAGGCGTCATCTCCCGAAAAAACCCGGAGCTCTCCAGGCTCTGCCACAGCTTTTGTGTCACCCTCTGATGGGTGTGAAGGACCACGACAGCCCCTGGACCCCAGAAGAGAAGGAATTCCCATGGAAAGCTGCACCACTCATTCCCAGAGGAGCCCGACGCTGATTTCTGGGATGCTCCCGGCCCCGGCTGTGCCGTGATGGCGGAAGGTGTCGGGAGATGCCGGAATGGGATCCAGCCCCGGGCGAGGCAGCAGCCAGGCCCTGCAAACACTCGGACATGGTTGGGAAGTGCCAGCCGTGCCCCTTCCCGGCTCCTTGGAGAGCACGGCATTCCTGCCCCGCATTCCTGAGCCACTGCCCAGCCGCAGGGAAAAGCCCTGGAATGCTGGGGTGGGCAGGGAAGGAGCAGGAATTCCCGTGGATCAGGGAATTAAGCACCCAGGGATGGGAGGATGTCAGCCAGATGTTCCCCAGGCGTGGAAAATCCGTGGTTTCCCCACAGCTGCGCTCGGAGCAGCTGGAAGAGTCCTTTATCCCACAGGGATCCGCAGCTCCCTGGCGGCGTGGGGAGCACAGAATTCCCAGGCTGGAAGAGACCTCCAAGATCCATCGAGTCAATAAATCAAATGCCCAATCCAGCATGGGAATGTGGCCGCTGGATCTGCTGGATCTGAGCTCTGTGGGAGCTTTTAAGGGAGGAAACCCTCGGTGCAACAGCCAAGGAAAGGGAAGAGGGTTTGGCTGGGAAGGGAAGAGGGTTTTCCTGGAAAGGGAAGAGGGTTTTCCTGGAAAGGGAAGTCCTGTTCCTCACTTCAGGGATGGCTTCGGGGCTCCCAAGAACACCACCAGGAGGATGGACTGGCTCTTCTCCAGAAGAATATTCCCAAGATACAGAACTCCCGATGGCCAGGAATTGCCAAGGATGAAGGACTGGGTTGTTGGCTCCTCCAGGCAAACAGGGAAAGCTCTGGGAAGCAACGGGAGCCCTGCCCTGGGAAGGGGGAGCCGGGAAAACTCTTTATCCCTGTGGAAGCTGTGTCGGTACCAACACTCCGTGCAGCAGTTTAGGGCCACAGCCCCAGGCCGTGGTGCTTTTCCCACCCCAGCTTGGGAATGGCACATCCATAAATCCACACCCTGGAATTCGCTGGTGGTTTTTCCCAGAAAAACAAGAAAATAAAGTGTTTAGTGATGGGCAGCATCGGGAAAATAAAGACGGGGAAGGGTGAGCTGGGAATGAGTTCCCACAGGATGGCTGCTCCCTGTTCCCAGGCCTGGCCGGCACAGTCACCTCTGGAAGTCCTCTGACCTTCAAATACCCTCCCCAGCCCCGTTAAATCCATATAAATATATGGAAATATGGGAACAAAAAGCTTTTTCTTTCCAGCGCCGAGAGTGCCAAGTGCTGCGGGAGCCAATAAAGAACGGCTGCTCCAGGGAGCTGCGGCAGGTAAAACACAAACAACCCCAATCCCTCCCCAAAACTTCAGCCAATCCCCAAATTTAGAAAAAAACCAATAAAAATAAAACTCAAACCAAGCCCCAGCGCTGAGATTTGTAAAAGAGGAGGAAAATGCGGTTCCGTGTTTTTAGCTCCTGCCTGGTGCTGGATCCCAGCCTGGCCCACAGGCCTGGGAAGTGTGGGCTGCTCCAGCTGCAGGAAAAGTTGGGAAAGCTCCTCGGAGGGAGCTGGAGCAGGGATGGGAAAGCCTTGGAGACACTCCTGTCCCCTCCCCGCTCTGGACAAAGGGACACGGAGCAGTCACGGCTTGGGATCGTCCCAGGCAGGGGCAGAGCAGGAGCACGGGAAGGATCCGCTGCCATCACCAGTCCCGGGGTCTGAGCCCCTCAAACACCCGAACAGAGAGGGGTGAGGTGGGATCAGCCTCTGCTCTCGGGAGCAGGACAAGAGGAACCAGCCTCGAGTTGTGCCAGGGAGGGTCAGGGTGGGCGTGAAGGGAAATTCCTTCCCTGCAGGAGTGGTCGGCATGGGAAGGGGCTGCCCAGGGCACTGGGGGAGTCCCCATCCCTCAGAAAGGAGCAGAGGTGGCTCTTCTCGATCAGGTCTGGTTGATAAGGGGGTGTTCGGTCAGAGCTCAGACTTGGTGGTCCTGGAGTTCTTTTCCAACCTTCTTATGGAGCCACAGAGAGAGGGAGAGAGACATTCCAAAGCAGGAGCGGTTTGGTACCTGGGCCTGGAATTTTCTGCTCCCAAGATCCCACCCAGCCCCCAGGAGCTTCCCAGTGCCCCGGGCAGGACAAAGCCAGGGCTGAGCGGAGGCACAGCGTCACCTGTTTGCTCAGTGACACGGGCAGAGCAGGGCACAGAGGTTTAAATGCCACGGCCAAGGTCGCCCAGGGCAGCTGGGACACAGCCCGGAGCTCCCAGACCCTGCCCCACCAGCCGGGGAGGGCAAAACAGCCTCAAGCCCCATCAGTACCTGATAAACCCCCCAAAAATGGCCATGAACCCAAAGCAAAGGAAGGGGACGGGTAAAATGATGAACTCCAAGAGCCAAACCTGCTCCTCAGCAGGACACGGAAAACCCCAATTCCTGCCACACCAAGGTCTGGATGGGCTGAGTGCTGGATCCGTAAACCACTTAAAACCAGCCTTAAAGCCCCAGCGCTGCTAAAAGTCTCTTGTGTGCTCAGCTGGGCAGATAAATAAATGGATAAACCCATTCTCTGAAGCGGCCAAGGTGACTCAGCCGCCATCTCCCAGGAAAAGGCACAAACACCCACACGGGGCGAGCTCCCGGGCGGCGATTTAGCGCCTCTCCTTCTCTCCCCACACTCCTCGCCTCCCGCACAAGGATCCATTGAGAGGCTGCAGAACAAACGCTCCCTTATGCAGCAGCTCCAAGAAAAGTCTCCGTGGGTTTGTGCGCGGCAGCTGCCCCGGAGCTCGCCGTGGTTACTCATTAACCGCGGCTCCCGGGGCACGGGAAGGAGGAATCGGCTTCAGAGACCCTAAAGAAAAACAAAAAGGGGGGAAAAAAAAAATAAAGAAAACAAACCAGCGATGAAAATAAATACATCAGGTGTCCTGGAAAGGGACTGGGATGGGGGGAAAATCAGGTGGCCCCGGGAGCAGCTCCAGGGCTGGGATGGGCTGCGGGAGCAGGGGGGACAATGGCACCGAGGGAAAGGTGTGGGGACAAAAGGGGACGATTGTTGAAGGGAAGGGGAGGAAGAGAGGGGACGGAGAGGCGCTTGTGCTCCGCGGAGAGGGGTTTCTGTGCCCGGCCTGCGGGGCGGGATCGCTTCCCTGCACGGAGCCATTCCCTGCTCCTGCCCCCGGCGCGTTCTCCGTGGGAATGAGCGGCTGCCGGGGCTGGGGAGCGTTTCCCAGGGGTTGCTCCGCTCCCCAGGCCAGCAGAGCCCCGCAGTGACCTGTCCCGGCAGGAGAGGATGGAGCTGCTCCTTGGATTCCCAGCCTGGATCCCAAAGATCAGAAGCCTCCTCCAGCCCAATAAGGGATGGGGTTCTGCCCTGGCCAGGTGAGACCCAGCTGCTCCCCGGCCTTCACCTGCTCCTCCACCATCCCCCTCCACGGAAAATCCATCCCCTGTGTGCCTTCACTCCTCACCTTCCCCAGACACGGATTTTGGGGAGAAAGCCATCCCAGGAACTGCAGAATAGGTCGGAAAAGCCCTCTAAAATCATCCAGTCCAAGCATCCCACAGCAGGGCCAACCCCACCGCTGACCCTGTCCCCAGGCGCCACATCCCCACGGCTTTCAATCCCTCCAGGGACGGGGACTCCACCACCTGTGCCAGGGCTGGACCGCCCTTCCCCTGAAATCTTTCCCGATGTCCAACCCAAACCTCCACTGGTGCATCCTGAGGCCGTCCCATCCCTCCTTACCCGGGGGAAGAGCCCGGCCCCCACCTGGATCTGTGGAGCTCCCGGGCTCAGCTGCAGGGCAGCTCCATGGGCAGGGTGAGATGCAGCCTGTGTCCCCAAACCCTCCCCCAGCTGGGAGTCACCTCCCTGCCCAGCCCTGGGCCCACGGGAGAGGGAATTCCTGACAGGTCCCCGAGATCCTGAGGGAGAGCCGCAGTCAGAGCTGCAATAAAAAGCTGAACCTTGCTGGGACCAGGCTCAGCCCTGCCTGTCCTGCTCCGAGCATTCCCGAGGATTCCCGGCCGCTGCCAGGATTAATCCCCGTGTTTTCTGTTTGCCCCGAGGTAAGGGGAGGCAGGGGGCTGGAATTATCTCCCTGCCTTTTGTCCTGGGAAACAATTAAGGGATTTCGGACAGAGGAATGGGGTGGGGATGGAGCAGAGGCACCGTTCCCTGCAGGACCACGACCCTCAGGGCTTTGGGGAATCCATCCTGAGCTGACAGCAGGGTCCTGGAGGAATTCCTCACCCAGGGCTGTGCCAGAGCCCTGGGAACAACCCGGACCCGCAGCCCCCTGTCCCCAGGGCCAACAAGGGACAGGACACAGGGAATGGCTTCCCACTGCCCGAGGGCAGGGTTAGGTGGGATATTGGGAAGGAATCCTTCCCTGGGAGGGCGGGGAGGCCCTGGCACAGGGTGCCCAGAGCAGCTGTGGCTGCCCCTGGATCCCTGGCAGTGTCCCAGGCCAGGTTGGAGCCAGCTGGGACAGCGGGAGGTGTCCCTGCCCATGGCAGGGGTGGGATGGGATGAGCTTCGAGGCCCTTCCAACCCAAACCACGCTGCAATTCCACGATCCTCTGAACAAAACCCCTGCTGGGACCCTTTCCAGCTCTCCTCCCAGGAGCTGCTCCATGGGTGACCCCCCCATCCCTGTGAGCACCAGCAGGGACCCCAAGCCCCCTACGCCGCCCCAGGTGCCCTCTGCTGTCCCAAGGGCCGGGATCTGCCTCTGGAAGGGCAGGAAGAGGCCGGGAAGCAGCTCCTTCTCTCCCTCCCTCTCAGGGCAGCCGGTGCTCCAGGGGAACAGGTACCTCGTGCTGGAGTTTCTTGTGGGATGTGGAACATCTGGAGCTCGGCACAAGGCAGCCTTTGTGCAGCTGGGAAAGGCCGCGCCAGAATCCAGCACTTGTTTGGGACAGCTTCAGCGAGAGGGGGAGGGAAAGGGGAAAAGGCCGGAGGGAAGGGGGAAAGGCCGGACAGAAGCCACCTCCACTGGAGAAGGAATCTCAGCCTCTCCTCGGGCGTCCCCCACCTCGCTGTGCTCACCCTGCAGAGCCCCCTCGGGGTTCTCTGCATCCCTTTCCCGATGGGAATCCCTCGCTCCAGCCTGGCTGGGTTAAGCAGCTCCGTGGAGCTGCTCCTGGCTGTGTTAAATAATAAAATTGAATCATTTTGATTCAGTTTGACTCTGGAGCGGGCACTGTCTGCCCCCAGCTCGCAGCATTCCAGCAGCAGGGACGTTTCCCTCCGGGATTATCAGATATCCTGATTTGAGAAGCGCTAATTAAAAGGGTTTAACCCTGAAGGGTCGGCATCCCTCAGGAATATCCCAGGCAGAACTGCCGGGCACAGGGAGCTCGGGAAAGCCGGAGCTGAGGATTCCCGTGCCCGTGGAGGCTCCCGCAGATCCAAGGAGACCCCGATGCTTCTCCTTATCAGCTGTCTGATATGTCCTGCCTGAGCACGGATAACCCTGGAGATGGGAATTTCACACCTCTCCTTGGCTGCAGGAAAGGCGCGGCAGATCCTGCTCCGCTTCCCTCTGGAGCCACGGGAGCTCGGGATACCCACGCAGAGGTTTGGGGGGAGGAGGTGGCTCTGCTCACCTCAGAGGGAAAAGCACTTCCAGAAGGAAAATGAAATATTCCTTTGGAGCCAGGAGCGGTGTCCGAGGCCAGGGATTGGGAGCCGGGGTCCATTAAGGAACTGGAGCCCACTGGGGGGGACTGGGAGCTCTCTGGGCCAGAGCATCCCTGCAGGCAGCTCATCCCACCCCGGGCTCTGCTCTCCAGCGCAGCCAAATCTCCGAGCGCTCCCTGAATCCAAACGGGGCTGGAGCTGCCGCCAAGGGAGGAAAAAAATCCCCCAAAATCCCCCCAAATCCCTTTGTCTCTTCCACCCACCAGAGCCGCCTTTGCGGAGCAATTACCGCGCCCCGGGGGTTTCACACCCAATCACCGGAGCCTCCTCCTGCTGGGATTTAATTTGTTTAATGACTCTGAGGCCCCGGGGGGTCCTTGGTGTCAGCGTTCATTTCCCAGCGCTCCAAAGGGGTTTTCTCTCCACCCAGAACTGGAGGCATTTGGTGAAATCCTCACCAAGACAAGATTTAGGGAATCTTCCCCCCAAATTCCCGGGGCCCTCTGACTTCCAGGGACACACCAGCCATGCTGGATTCGGGGAAAGGACCTGCAGGTCCTCCTGGAGGTTTGTCCATCCACCGGCAGAGAGGAGCTGGGATAAATGACGGCCTGGAAAAGGAAGGGGAAAAGCAAAATACGTTGTGAGATGTGATTTGCGTTTGAAATCCAACCTCACCCCTGCCCCTGCTGCCAGCCGGGGCTGGAACACCGGGCTGGGAGAAACTGGGATGCTCCAGCCTTCACTGGAGTTTAAACCTTGGGAAAGAAAGGGGAATGAAAAGGGTTGGGAATGCTGATGGTCTGTCCTGCACGGAGCTGGGGGAGCAGCGCTGGGGGCTGGGAATGGGGGAATGGTCCCAGTGGAACTGAGGTCCTGGAGGAGATGGGATCCTGGAAGAGATGGGGGTCATGATGGCGGCTGGGGGTCCCTGAAGGAGTTGGGGGTCCCAGTGAAGTTGGGATCCTGGAAGAGAAGAGGGTCCTGATGGAAGCTGGGGGTCCCTGAAGGAGTTGGGGGTCTCTGGAGGAACTGGGGATCCCAGTGGAGTTGGGATCCTGATGGAGGTGGGGTCCTGGAGGAGCTGGGGGTCCCAGTGGAGTCGGGATCCTGGAAGAGAAGGGGATCCTGGTGGATGTTGGGGGTCCCTGGAGGAGCTGGGGGTCCCCAGGACACCCCGGGCTGTGGGACACCCTCACCCCAGCCGTTACCAGCACCTCCCTCCATTGTTTCCCAACCGGCATTTTTCCCTATGACCTCATCTTCCCTTGGCTCCCGCCGTGCCGGGGATTTTATGGCAGGGAAATGATCCCGCAGCCAAAGGAAAGCAGATCCAGGGTTCTCTTCCCTCCTGCTTCCACCCGGGTTGGTCTCTGCTCCAGGCACGGCACAGGGATCGTGTGGGACGAGCTGGGAGCTCGGGTCGGGAATGTTTTCCTCGTTCCAGTAGGAACACGAGAGGCACCAGCCGGAGGTTGAAACGATTCCCCCACAGGAACCAGCCCTGGACACAAAAGCTGTTCAGTCACCATCAGCGTTTTGTAAGATTATATGAAAATAAACCTTCAGGCTCCGTGTCCTGCTCTCCAGACCCCCCTCGTAGGATTATGAGGCACAAAAAACACTTCCCAGAAATCCCAACCGAGGCCGTACCGGGAATGTTTCCCCCCCGTTCTCACACAAACCCTGCACGCTGGAAAAGCCTCAAAACAAGAATTGAGGCACTAAAACGGGAGCTGGGCAAGCTGAGGATCCCACGGCAGGGGGGATTTTCCCTCTTTTCCCATTGGGAACAATTCTCTGGGTTGAAGAACTGGAATTGGAGTCCTTCTTGGATCGACGGGATTTCACCTTTCCCACCTCACACAACTCCTAAGGGGGCACACGGAGAACATCCCCCTGAGGCGGCACAGAGGAACCTTTCCCAGCTGCTGAGCAGTGAAAATGAAGGATTTTTAGGTGAAACAACCAGGAAAATGGGAAGCAGGAGCTCATCCATGAGCTGCAACCCCAGGAATCCAGCACAGACACGAGCACGGTGCTGCTCAAGGGCTGGTTGACCATGCGAGACTAAACAAACCTACTGAGAGAGCCAGTACATACCTGAAAAATAACTGGAATTAAAGTAAAAGTTGGGATTGCTCAGCCTGGAGAAGGCTCCAGGGAGAGCTCAGAGCCCCTTCCAGGGCCTAAAGGGGCTCCAGGAGAGCTGGAGAGGGACTGGGGACAGGGGAGGGAGGGACAGGACACAGGGAATGGCTTCCCACTGCCAGAGGGCAGGGATGGATGGGATATGGGGAAGGAATTCCTGGCTGGGAGGGTGGGGAGGGGCTGGGATGGAATTCCCAGAGAAGCTGTGGCTGCCCCTGGATCCCTGGCAGTGCCCAAGGCCAGGCTGGACGGGGCTCGGAGCAGCCTGGGACAGGGGAAGGTGCCCCTGCCCATGGGATGGTGGCACTGGATGGGCTTTAAGGTCCCTCCCCACCCAAACCATTCCGGGATTCTCTGAACTCTCCTCCCCAAACCCAACAACCCCACACACAACACGGGAAGAGGGCACCCCGAGCCGAAATTCCTGGTGTTCCCTGCACTGCCCCAACCCCAGGCCGGTCCCTGGGGCAGGGGGTCCACGCTGGGACGGGAACAAGGACGGCGGCACATCCAGGCTGGGACTGGGGCGCCCGGGAGGGCTGGGAGGGGGCAGGGGAGCCTCGGGAGCCCGGCGGGAGCGAGCACGAGCGGCCGGGCTTTAATTGCGGCGCGGCTGCCAAGCCCAACAAAGCCCGGCGCGAAGAATAGAAGTCGTTCTGTCTGGATCGCTCCTGTCCCGAGGGGAGGGGCGGCAGGCGCAGTCCTGAAACCCTGGAAGCCTGAAATCCTGAAATCCATCCCTGCCCGGGCGGTGGCTCAGGTGCCGCGATCCGCCCCGGGCGCGCATCTCGCACCGCGAGCGGCCCCAGCCGCGCTCGCCGCGGGGCCCATAATGGGATTATTGTTCCTTTGCGTGCAAAGCCCGGCTTGGGGTTGGTGTCCCCGCCCCGCCCTGCAAACCGCAGCCGCCTGCGCCTTCCCAGCCCCCGGCACGGGCGGCCCGGCCCCGCCGACAGAGAGCCCGCTCCTTCCTGGCATCCCGAGAGCCGTTCCTGCGCCCTGAGTCACCCCGTGCTGCCGGGGATCACCGGGATCCTGGAATCAGCTGGGAGGGACCCGCAGGGGTCATCCAGGCCTATAGGGGTCATCCAGTCCCACAGGGGTCACCCAGTCCTGCAGGGTTTATCCAGTCCCACAGGGGTCATCTGGTCCCACAGGGGTCATCCAGTCCTGCAGGGGTCACCCAGTCCCACAGGGGTCACCCAGTCCTGCAGGGTTTATCCAGTCCCACAGAGGTCACCCAGTCCCACAGGGATCATCCATCCCACAGGGACCATTCAGTCCCACTCCCTGCACAGACACCCCAACAATCCCACCCTGTCCCCGGGAGCAGTGTCCCAGCGCTCCTGGAGCTCTGGCGGCCTCGGGGCCGTGCCCATTCCCTGGGGAGCCTGGGCAGTGCCCAGCACCCTCTGGGGGAAGAACCTTTCCCTAAAATCCGTCCCAATCCCCTGGCACAGCTCCAGCCGTTCCCTGGGTCCTGTCCTGGTCACAGGGAGCAGTTCCTGCCCCTCAGGAGGAAATTCCCCTGCCCTGGTTGCACAACCATGGGCAGGGACATCTCCCACTGTCCCAGGCTGCTCCAAGCCTCGTCCACCCTGGCCTTGGGCACTTCCAGGGATCCAGGGGCAGCCACAGCTTCTCTGGGAATTCCATCACAGCCCCTCTCCACCCTCCCAGCCAGGAATTCCTTCCCGATATCCCATCCAACCCTGCCCTCCTTCACCTTAAGGCCATGAGCTGAATCAAGGAAGGAGAATCCCAGATTCCACATCCCGTTAATCCCCTCTCCAGAGCCCCAATCCCTGGATAAGCACACGGACAGTGCCCTGCTCCCGGCTGCCAGCAGCCTCTCCAGCCTCCACGTAGGATTTAAGGACAATCCCAGCTCATCCCTCCTGGCTCCAGAGGAGTTTCCCTGGGGATTCCTCCACGCTCTCCTCACCAGCCGCCGCTGGTCCCGGTCCCCGGCAGCACCTCCATGGCTCAGCCTCTGAAACACCAAAAAAAAACCTGCAATAAAAGCAGGAAAATCCACCCAGCCCTGCATTCCTGGGCTTTTCCACAGGCACGGTGCTCGGCCAAGCCCTGGGAGCAGCAGCTCGTGCACAGGCAGCGCCAAGCACCTCAGTGCCAAGGACAGGCAGCTCCGGGGCTGGGAGGAATTGGGGGATTTTCCCACTGTTTTCCCCGTCTCGGGTCACCCCCTTCATCAGCAGGGCCTGGAAAACCCCAAAACATCCCCAAAAGGAGTCCCAAATACGGGCTGGGGGGTCGGGGTGATTGTAAACCCCATCACAAGGGAAGTCCATTTGTTTGGGGGGTTTGAGGTTTTAACGGGAGAGGGGCCACGGTTTCAGTTTCCCTCCGAGCAGAGCTAAAATTCATCTTCATTTTAAGGCCAAACTCAAGAATCTGAAGGTTTTACTGAAAAATTTGTGTGGGGGGGAGGGGAGAAATGCCCAGCTAAAATTTGGTGTTTTGCTGGCAAGAGGCTCACAGGGCATCTCAAACCACTGCAGGCACCTGGGCCCCTCCAAAGGCTGCGTCTTCCCATTAAAAGGATGGAAAAAGAGAGAAACTCTCCCCTCTGTGCTCACCCTGAGTGTGGCTGCTGTGATCCAGGGCTGATCCAGGGGTTTCTGCCCGTTTTCCAGAGGCAGGGACACAGGATGGGGGCATTCCCCGGGATGGGGAGGGACCACAGCAATCCCTTGGCTGCATCCTGGCCCGCCAGGATCCCAAATCCCGATGTAGCCGTGGGGTAACTTTCCCCTTTTCCTCCCAGTTTGCTCCCTGGGGGATTCCCAGCTCCTCCATCCCCATGTTCCAGGCCTGGGCTGGGTGTTTGTATTCCCTCTGCTCCCAAACTCCCCCTTTCCATGGACATTTCTTCTTCCCAGGGGGGATCCCAGGCCTGGCCCCCTCCAGCTTTTCCCTCACACTGAGGAACAGGGAGAGAATTTCCTTCCCCTCCAGGGGACGAACAGAAATGAGGGATTTTCTTCCCTCCCCACTCCTTCCCTAGGGCTCCATCCTCATCTGGACTGGCTGCATCCAAGCAGGATTAAATGCTTTACATGGAATTATCTCCCAGAAATCTGATTACAGGGCTGCTTTTAACTCTCTAATGGGGTTTTGTTTTTGTACCAGCTGGCACCACACGCCAGGAATTAAAGCAGGAACCATCCCTGACAGGCTGGAGAATCCCAATCCGTGGACATCCCTGAGGATTTTCAGGGTTTTAAGGCTGGGAACAGAGGGCTCGAAGCTTTCCAGACCCTTCAGTGTGGGTGGAAATAGGGAAGAGCAGTGGGAGATGCTCCAGCCCAGTGCTGGGAATGGGACACTGGAAGGGGCTCTGATTCCCAGCTGAGGCAGATCCCTTCCCTCTCCTGTCCCAGGGTGCAGGGACAAGGGCCTGACACCCCCTGCTTATCCTGCTAAAGGCTGAATTCCCAAATTCCCCCTGTGCCTGGAGGGACCTGGCTCACCTGCAGTTCCCAGGGATGCACAGCCAGGAATGTCTGGATGAAACTGCCTTTCCTTGGCTTTTCCCCCTCCTTTCCCATCCCCAAGGACGCTGCCTTCCCAGCTGAGAGGCAGGACCTTGGACAGCCAGGGACGATGAAGCTGGAGAAAGGAAACGCGGCGGAGTGGAGGGAGGAGCGGCAAATCCACGGATTTATGGCATGGAAAGAACTCCGTGCAAACGCCATTTCCCATTTATTGAAAGCAATCACAGTTAAAAGGTCAAATCCATCGGCAAACAGGAGCTTTGGATCATCCAGAGGGACACACGAGGGAAACCCAACCGAAAAACAGGGATCAAACAAAAAGGGACAGCTCCGGTTTCGTTTATTCCAACCTGTTCCCTTTGGCTCCGGCGGGACCAGAGCGGGATCCGGGACATCCCAGCCCCACTTCCAGAGGGACTGAGCGGCAGGAGGCAGCCAGGTGATCCAGTTATTCCCACTGGAGGGCTTCGGGAAGCCCTTTGTGCTGCAGATGGGAGCGAGGCGGGGCTGGGATTTGCAGCATCCTTCCAGCCTCGGCCATCCCCTCCTCCCTGGAGCAGGGACCAGGGAGGGGCCGGATTCACTCCTCAGCCTGGACGGGATCAATCCTCAGAGCTCAGGAAGAGCCATTCCCCGAGAAATGCTTGGAAAGCACCAGGAGAAGAGGCAGGAACCTCCGTGCACGTTGCTGGCTCTCCAAGTGGGATAATTCACTCATCCCGAGGGATTCACTCATCCCGAGGGATTCATTCATTCATCCCGACGAGGGCTCCCGGAATGCTCCGGTGCTGGCTCGGCTCCCGCTTCTCCTGCAGGTGCAGGGTGAGCAGGATAAGCCTGGCTCGGCTCTCCAGGGAGTCACAGATCCCTGGGAGCAGCAGCTGAAATCCAGCAATCCCTGGGGAAGGCCGAGCATCCCCATGGAATCGCATCCCGCTGGACAGCGCCAGGCAGGGCCAGTGTGGAGGCCACGCCTTGCCTGGCACAGAGGACGTGTGGAAAACCCTCAGATCCTCCTTTCCTGGTGTTTTTTCCCCCAGAAAACCCCGGAATGCTGGACAGGGCGCATTGGAACAGTGCCCCTCCGAGAGGAATTTAGGGAAAAATGACATTTCCCTCCTGCAGACATCCCAAGAAAATTCAGCTTTATTTGCCTGGACTATCTGCATCCATCCAAACCGATTCCCTGCAGCATTCCCGAGGAGCAGCAGGATCTGGGAGACCTGTGATCCCACAGCTTATCGCAGTCCTAACGCCTTCCGCCTGCCTTCCCAAAAAAGGGTGGAATTCCAGACTCCATAAAAGGAGTTTACTCCATTCCAGTGCCTCAGGATTAACCCCAGAGCAGCCTCCACACGGGGCAGGGAATTCCTGACCTCCGACAGAACACGGAGGATCCAAATCCCGAGTGCCTTTCCTTGGGGAAACCAGCCCAGCGTCATCCAGCGCCCCTTCCATGAGGAAAACCCAACCAGGATCTGGGAGGATCCACCCGTCTTTGTGCTTGGAAAACCATCGCCGGGAACTCGGAGGGGAGGGGGAGATATAAAATTAGAGGGAATCAACACCAAACCAGATCCCAAAAAAAAAAATCTATGTACAGATCCAGTCGCGGGACAACGCGTGTCCGGCTCCCCATCCCGCGGGAGCACGCGGGGCTCTGACGGCTTCTCCTGGGAATGCAGCCGTGCCCTATCCCAGCCCCACATCCAGGGACATCATCACCACAAATCCCAGGATGGACGTCCAGGATGCCAACTTCCCGTTGCCGCTGCGGGGAGAGAGGGGAGAGGGGAATGTTCCGGAGGAGGGAAGCGCCGCGCGTGTCCCAGGCAGGCCGGGGAAGGGACGTTCCCGGGGTCTCACCTGGTCTGTGCCTCGGGAACGATGTCGTCCATCACCACGTAGACCATGGCTCCGGCGGCGAATCCCAGCGCGTAGGGCAGGAGCGGCTCCGCCAGCACCACGGCGAAGGCGCCGAAGACGCCGGCCAGGGGCTCCACCATCCCGCTCAGCTGCCCGTACCTGCCGGACAGCCAGCCCGAAAATCCCTGGGGACTGCAGCGAGGCGGGGCACGGCCGTCCCAAAGGGATAACGGGGCTCGCGCCGCCCCATCCCCACCGTCCCCGCTGCCCGGGAGGAGGTCGGGCACCGGCCGTGCCCGGCCGAGGCACCTGGGTTATGGTAGCAGGAAGGATTTGACCCAACCCAGCTGGATTTTCCGGGCAGGATCTAATTCCTTCCCCCAACAGCTCTGTGGGATTTGGGGATCCAGCTCCCGGGCAGAGGAAACATTTCCAACTCAATCCCAAAGAGGACAGCTGGCCACCACCTCAAACGAAATAAGGCCACGTTCTTCCCGCTCCTTTTCCTTCCCTCTAGGATTGTCCCAACCCTCTGGGCCGTGGGAAGTCCCTCCCCAGCAGCAGCAAGTCCCAGCACTGAGGGAGGCGGCTGGGAGGAAAGGAAAACAAAGCTTTGGAGCAGTTTGGGAGCCTCCCCCTGCCCTCCCATCCATCACCCGGAGCAGGGGCAGGAGCACAGCTCCCGCTCCCAGGGCCTGTGCCCTTGGCTTTGGCACCTCAGGGAAAAGGGGGGGAAAAAAAATGGAAGTGGGGTTAAATTCCAGCCTGGAGCGAAGGGAGAGAAAAATGAAGTGACATAAAAATTAAATCATAATAATAATGATGATGGTGATAATAATAATAATGATAATAATAATAATGATAATAATGGTAATAATAATAATAATAGTAACGGCAGTGCGGGATCTGGGAGCTCAGCACAGGCACTGAAGCGGGATGTGGTGACCTGTGGGGATCAGGGATGCATCCCAGGTGACCTGTGGGGATCAGGGATGCATCCCCTGGGATTCAGGGGCTTGGATCTGAGCCTGGAGGGTGTGGAAGGAGCAGGACAGTGCTGGGAAGCGGCAGCACTCCCCGCGACTCCATGGGAACACAGCAGATCCAGGGCAAGCCCATCCCAAGGGCGACTCCGTGATGGAGCAACACTCGGATACGGGAGGGAATCAGCACAGGAGGTGCCGTGGAGGGCTCGTGTCCCCGGGAGAAGAGGGAAGAGCTCACCAGAAGGCTTTCCACGTGGAAAACCCAGCCCCGCGCAGGGGCAGGCTGACAGCCAGGCCCTCCGGGAAGTTCTGGATCCCGATCCCAATGGCTAAGTTCCTAAAAAAAGCACAAATACATACATTTATTTATGTTAGGGGCAAAGCTCCGCCCGGGATAGGCTGCTGGGAGCAGGGAAAAGGGACACGATTAAGGATTCAACGGAAGTGCTCCCGGCCCCAGGGCTGCTCGTGCTCAGATTTAACAGAATCCCAGGAAATTCCATCCTCCAACAGCTCCACAGCTTCCATCAGCTCCAGCACCAGCCCAGGGAGCGACAGGGACCAGATGGAGGACAAGAGACTTGTCCTGGGAGGCCCCTGAGGCGATTCCAGCCCGAGGATTCCCGGGAACCGCAGCATTCCCAGACCTTGGCATCAGGGGCAGGCCGGGTTTGAGGGAGGGCTGAGGTTCCTCCCTCCTGGGGGGCTTTGCCAGAGGGGCCCCAACAGCCACAGGATTTTGCTTTCTCTCTTTTCCCCCTCCTGCATCCCATGGAAAGGGAACACTTGGGCTTCCGGAGTCAAAATCAGCAGAGGGGAGAGCGGGGCTGTCCATCGGTCACGGAATCACGGAATCATGGAATGGTTGGGGTGGGAAGGGACCTTAAAGCTCATCTCATCCCAGGGACATCTTCCACTGTCCCAGGGTGCTCCAAGCCCTGTCCAGCCCGGCCTTGGACACTTCCAGGGATGGGACAGCCACAGTTTCCATGGACAGCCTGTGCCAGGGCCTCCCCACCCTGCCAGGGAAGGATTTTGTCCTCGCAGGGAAGAATTCCTTCCCTGAGCAGCTCCCGCTGGCTCCCTGCTGGAGCTGTGCACGGCCGGCACATCCACCTCCCACCCTTCCAGCTCTGCAGGGGCTCGGGGATTTTGGGGGATGTTTCAGGCTCAAGTTTGGGCTCCTCGGGCTCCACAAACATCCCTTGTTCCACACTTGGAGCGTTTCTCCATCGTGGCGTTGCTGGGGGGTGTTGGTGGCACTGGGGGACACCAAGAGCGGGACCATCCCGGGGCGGCTCCAGCAGTGAGGGGTCGGGCTCTGAGGGATCTCCCGAGGGATCCCAGAGCCTCTCCCGAGCTCAGCTCCTCCTCTGCCAACAGCTCCCAGCTCCCTTTTTTCACCCCCTCGCTTCCTATGAGTAAAATAAGCCCGGTGAGAAAAACCTCTCCGGGTTGTTTGAACTTCTCCCAGGGTTTACAGAGGAGGGGAGGGGAAGGGGGAGAGGCTCCGGGTTTCCCTGAGCAGGACAGGCCATTACAATCACAAACATTATTCCAGGCAGAGAGAGGGAGGACGGAGGGGGAAAACCATCCCTGCTGGAAAACACTGGAGCCGCTGTCTGGGCCGGGGTTTTTTTTTTCCTCCTTCCCTCGCTCGGCACAAAGCAGCTATTGCTGCTCCTGGCCACGACAAATTAACGGGGTGGCAGCTGTGAATGGAGGGGTCTGTGTGGGGAGCCCCCCCCATCCCAATCCCACCGGGAATAGGGACCCCCACGCTGACCCCCGAGGGGCAGGAGGAAGGGATGGAACCGGGGGGAGATCCCAGGAGAAGCCCGTCGGGGGTTTGTCCCTGCTCTCCTCCTCCTCTCCTTCCCACACATCCCCCAGGACAATCCATCCCGGCTTCCCAAAAGCCAGAACCAGCCCCAGGACAATCCATCCAGGCTTCCCAAAAGCCAGAACCAGCCCCAGGACAATCCATCCAGGCTTCCCAAAAGCCAGAACCAGCCCCAGGACAATCCATCAGGAACCAGCCCCAGCTGTAGGGTTCATTCCTGATGAATGCCCCATCCCAGGGCAGGATTTTATCCATTTTCCCAAGAAATGTGGGGGTTCCCATGGTGCTGCCAGTCAGGGCAGCTCCGGTGTGGGACAGGGCCAGAGCAGAGGCCACCAGAGACCAGCGTGAGGCCACCGCTGTCCCTGCACGTGGAGTTTCTCGCTCCTTGGGGCAGAAAGGACCTTCTGGGCTCAGCACCAGGCCGAGAATGTCCCCATGGCATCTCCTGGCCCCCAGTCCCTCCGTGTCCCCACAAAGATCTGTTCCCCCAGGACCACTCATCCCTTCCACGCTTCCTCCCACCGTGAACATTTCCCAGCCTGCGGGGCCTGCTGAGCCTTGCCCAGGGACGCTGATCCCACCAGGATGGGGATAACTCCTGCCAGCGTGCAGGCCAGGAACACCCACGCCCGGTGTTCTTCTTTGCCTTGCTCGGGTCACCGCCCCAAGGGCACCTCGGGGGGGAGAGGTGACCCTTGGGAAAGGGGATTCACCTCCAGTGCTCCGAATAAACCCATCCCGAGGGATATTCCCGTCCCTCCCGGCTGCCGGGCCGTGCACAGCTCACACCTTCCCCGCAGCTCCCGGGTGAGAAGCAGGGAATCAAAGCCGCATTGTGTCCGAGGGGAACAAAGGCGCCTTTTGACGGAAATAGGTGGGGATTCTTGGAAGGCTTCCCCCGACGGCGAGGGAATACATTGTAAAACACGGGCACAGAGACACCGGCCTCGGGTGGCACAGGGACATGGGGGACACGGGGGAGAGGGAAACGGGGATGAGCCAACGCGGCCGGAGGGAGAATCCGTGGCGTGAAGGGTTTGGGGTCTCTAAAGAGAGGAAAAGAAAGGTGGGGTAAGTGGTGGGGAGGTGGTGGAATCAGATCCCATCCGGTCGGATTTTCTGGCGGAGTCCCCACCCCTGGAGGCGTCCAAGGATGTGGCACTCAGGTAGCAAGGTGGGGATCGGGCACAGGTTGGACTCGGTGATCTTGGAGGTCTTTTCCAGCCTCAGTGATCCTGAGATTCTGTGGAGGGGCACCTGGACAACCTGTGGCCCATCCCCAACCTACAGATGCGATAGTGGGTCCACAGGAAGCACATCCAGGCAAAAGCACGGCAGGCTCTGCCTGGGGATGTGTGTCCTGTTCGTGGCTCTGTCGCCAGCACGGGAGTGGCACTCGGGTGACTCCTCCGCGGGGGTACAGCGGACTCAGCGTCCTTGGGAGCGTCAAGGAGCCGACACACTCTGGATGTGCTACCTTTCCCAGCTCGGCCTCAGCCTCCCCATCTGCAAAACGGGGGCGATGACAGCCACGGGACAGCCACGGGACAGCCACGGGACAGCCACGTCCTCCAGAACCGTCCCCGTGTGGGCGCAGAACCGCCAGGCCACGTGTCACCCGCACGTGAGCGCTGCAGAAGCGGGATGGCTCTGCCCTGCCCTGCCCTTGGCCGATCCCCTCGTGCAGCAGAGCCCAGTCCTGCAGGAAGAAGAGGTAAATCCCTGCCCTCCTGGCGGGGCTCCCCCAGGGAACGGCTCCGTGTCCCCCCGGGAACATCCCGGGGCCGGACCTCCTAACCCCCCTCGCCTGCCAACTGCTCCGGCACCACGCTGGGAGACTCCAAGTTCACTTGCAAAAAAAAAGTTGGCATCTCTGCATATTTGCAAGGTCAAGGCACAGAAAGCCCTCTATAAGCCTAAAGCCTTGTTTTCAAGGGCCTATTCTTTGACGAAGTGATTATGAAAGCGGCTACATATTCTTAACAAGCCCCTTTTCACTCGGGCTTTCAGTTCCCCGCAGTGGAGAATGTGCATGTGTATTCTTGCATGGCAGCCCTTCCATACTGTTGGGATTGTTATCGGGCCGCCGTGAAAGGCCCGATTGTTTGGGGTTGCCGCGATTACATCACGGCTGCCCCCGGGCCGCCCGCCGAGGTGTTTGATCAGGGCTCGCAGGTGGGAAGGAGCTCACGGGGCCCTTTCCCCAGACCTGCCCTACCTGTTAAACCCTGTTCCACACAGCTGCTCCTTCCCTCCGCTCCGGAGCCTCCCACGCCGGGAGAGCGGGAGGGACCGGCCCCGATGTCCCCCAGATGTCCCCCAGACCACCCCCAGCAGCATCGTGACCCCTCCGTGGGCACCTGGTGCCCCCCCCCCCGGCACTCAAGGTTTGAAAGGCAGATCCCCAAAGGAAGAGGGAGGATGTTCTTCCCGCGGATTTTTCATCTCCAACCTTTCGAACTGTTCAAAAAAAGATGAAAAGAATGGGATATGAACCTGCAGTGCTTCCTTGTCTGGAGTGCAGTCCCAGAACCCAGAGGGACACAGAAATGCATGGAACAGCAGGTGCTGGGCAGGGGACGGAGCAGGAACCCCAATCCCAGGCAGGGAACGGGACAGGTATTCCCATCCTGGGCAGGGGATGGAGCAGGAATCCCAATCCCAGGCAGGGAACGGGACAGGCATTCCCATCCTGNCAGGTGCTGGGCAGGGGACGGAGCAGGAACCCCAATCCCAGGCAGGGAACGGGACGGAAAGGTATTCCCATCCTGGGCAGGGGATGGAGCAGGAATCCCAATCCCAGGCAGGGAATGCAATGCCTTGGGCTGGAAGGGGAATTAAGGCTCATCCAGTGCCACCCCCTGCCATGGGCAGGGACACCTTCCACTGTCCCAGGTTGCTCCAAGCCCCGTCTAACCCAGCCTTGGACACTTCCAGGGATCCAGGGGCAGCCACAGCTTCTCTGGGAATTCCATCCCAGGGCATCCCCACCCTCACCAGGAAGAATTTTTTCCTCACAGGGAAGAATTTCTCCCCTGAGAAGCTCCACTGGGTCTCTGCTGGAGCACACCCCATGGAACACCACCCGCCCTCCTGACACTCTGCCTTCCAGCTCCTCAGGAGCCACTTCCACCCCTCTTCCCACCCTTCCCTCCCAGTTCCCAGCCCATCCCTGGCGCTGGGAGCTCCGTGTCCTACCGGCGGCCTGGCCCCGCGCCAGCCCCGCTCCCCCCGCAGCCGCACGCTGCAAACCTTGACAGTTTCAGGGAATTTTACCCTCAGTTTATCCCCAAGGCACGGGAGCTCGGCTGAAAGCTGTAAAACCTGCTCTCCCCTCCGAGTGCAGCAGCGAACTCAGCTGGGGAGCGCGGAATTCTCCACTTTTCCCCACACAAATCCCACCCGTGCCAGCCCAGCCCGGGGCCCTCTGCAGCAAACCTCAGCTCCTTGTTCCCAGCCTGGATCCCAAAGATCAGAAGCCTCCTCCAGCCCCAGGGGGATTCAGGTTCTGCCCCGGCCAGGTGAGACCCAGCTGCCCCCCTGGCCATCACCACATCCTTCACCTGCTCCTCCACCATCCCCCTCCATGGAAAATCCATCCCCTGCGTGCCTTCACCCCTCACCTTCCCCAGGCACGGATCCTGGGGAGAAAGCCATCCCAGGGACACAGGAGCATGGAATTGTTTCAAGGAAAAGACCCTTCAGGTCCCCAAATCCAGCTGTTCCCCCAGCACTAACGTCCCCAAGTGCCACATCCACACATCTGTTAAACCCCTCCGGGGATGGGGGCTCCACCACTGCCCTGGGCAGCTGTGCCAGGCCTTGGCCACCCTTTCCATGAAGAAATTTTCCCAGTATCCAGCCTAAACCTCCCCTGGTGCACCTTGAGGCTGTTTCCTCCTGTCCTGTCACTCGTCACCGGGGAGAAGAGCCCAACCCAGCCCTGGAGAGGACACGGCCACTCCCTTCCTTTCTCCAGTTCAAAACCTCAGTGTTGGGCCAGGGTGGGCAACAGGAGGCAGGAACTGGAGCTCATTCCCTGTTAGGGCAGGGAATCCACTGCTGGATCCCATGGATGGATCCCGTTGTTTAGGGACTGTTTATTTCTCTGGAGTTTTCCAGTCTTGCTCCTTATCTGCCTGGTTATTTCGGGAACTGTTTGATTTATGAGTCAGCCTCAGGCACAGGGTGAAGGTTCAGCTCTCCCCCGGTGTGGGAGGCACAAAGCCACGTTTCAGGAGCTCCTCTTGCCGTGCTTCGACCTCGCTGAGCAGCAGGAAAAGCTCAGGGAGCCTCAGCACCTTCTCCAAGAGCAGGAACTTGGCCTGGGAGCTCAGGATCTGGCCGGGATCGGCCGAGCCTTGCCGGGCTCCAGCTCTCCAGGGCTGCAAAATGAGCAGGAGGTGAAGCCCTGGAGCTGCTTCCTGGAAAATCTGCTTTGCAGGAGGTGGAACTGCCCTGGTGCTGCTCCCACAGCACGCAGGGGAAAGATCCAGTGCACAGACAAATCCTGGTTTAGCGAGATAAAACCCTCACAGATGCTTGTAAACCATAAAATCCTGGAATGGTTGGGAAGGACCTTAAATCCCATCCAGTCCCACCCCAGCCATGGGCAGGGACATCTCCCACTGTCCCAGCTTGCTCCAAACCCTGTCCAACCCGGCCTGGGACACGTCACAAATGGATAAAACACCAGAACTGTCCCCTCTCAGTGTCACCCCCCCCAGTCCTGGTTACTGGGCTAAAACCCAGCCCAAGGAAAGGGATCGGCACGAGATATCCCAAATATTCCCAGCTCTGGCACCATTCCACACAAAGGGGCTCCCCCTGGGCAGCCCCAGCTCTGGGGGGACAATGCTGGGGGGCAGAGCTGCAGGACCCCCATCCCTGCTGCTATTCCCAACATCCTCCCTTTTCCAGAGGCAGGTTCAGCCTCAGCAGGGGCCACCCCAAGCCCTGCAGGGCCCCAGCTCCAAGGAACACCCCCCCCAAAACTGCTCCAAGAGAACTGCAACGACCCCAAAAAGCAGAGTCGGGGGGGATGCTGAGAGCTCCCACCTCACCAGAGCGGATTCCCGACAGGAATTCCTCCGTTTTCCAGCAGAAACCAAGGACATCCTTCCCTGGCAGCACCTCCCAACTCCAGGCAGCAGCAGGAGGTTTCAGTTAAGCCCTCACACCCCAATTTTTAAATACCTTAAGACAACCCTCCTGTGAGACCTCGTTAAGTCTATTTTAAACAGCATCAGCCTGCAAATAATTCCATTTTTTACATATTCATTGTGCCCCAGCCCTAAATAAAGTGGGATTTAACGAGGTGGCTGCATTGATCTTGGGTGGGGCTGGAGCTGCAGGGAGATACAGAACCTTATAAAGGTTATTAAAATCTAATTTTTTTTTTTTTTTAAATTAGATGCCCACAGAAGCTGGGTGGTCTAAAAGCAGGGCTGGGATTCTGGTCCACGGATAAAAATTCCCAATTCACGTTTATGGCTCCGTGCAAAAAACGCCAATTCCCTCCTTTTTGTCCGAATCCTCAAACTGGGAGCACATTTTGTGCCATGAAATCTCAGTGTAAAGGACGTGCTGGGGTGGGGGAATGGCTCCAGGGGTGGTTTTTAGGGATTTATTGCCTGGATCACACGGCCCCATCACTTACAGAGAACAGAAGTAGGGGAAAGAGGGTGAGGGAGGTGAATAAACCTGATCTTCCTTCCTGGTAAAGGGTGGAAAGGACCCACAGGGAATCAAAGTGCAGCTGGATACAGAGGTAAAAATATGGATGTATAGAAACAGGGATGTGTGATAAAAGTAGGGATATGTGATAAAAATAGGGATGTAGGATAAAAACAGGGATGTAGGATAAAAACAGGGATATGTAGGATAAAACCAGGGATTTATGATAAAACCAGGGATGTGTGATAAAAATAGGGACATGTGGTAAAAGTAGGGACATGTGATAAAAATAGGGATGTGTGATAAAAATAGGGACGTGTGATAAAACCAGGGATGTGTGATAAAAATAGGGATGTGTGATAAAACCAGGGATGTTTTTTTTCCTCTCATCCTCTCCCTCAGGCCGCGGCGCTGGAGCCCAGCACCCCGAGGCAGGGCTGCTGTGCCAGGAGGGCACCCAGGGGCTCACCCCCCCATTCCCAGGTGCCCACGGCTGCATCCTGCTGGGAATCATCGGCTCAGAGCAAAACTAAAAGTGCTGGAATGGTTCCTGCTCGTCCCTCTAGAGCAGCTCCTTTGTGCCGCCCGCAAAGCTGGAACTGAGCGGTTTCCTGGCAGCTGGAGCTCCAAAAGGGCCCATTAAGGCCCGGGGTCCTGTCACAATGTCTTCATTCCAATTGTTTCCCTTCTCCAAGGGGTTATTTTTAAACCCTGGAGCTGCCCAGACAACCCCGGCTTCCAAGCGGCTTTTGTTGGGCATCACCTGGGTAAGAAAATCAGGGATAATGGCTTTGCCTCTCCTGCTTTTCTCCCTTCTATTTGAGGGTGCTCAGGAAGCGAAGGGAGCACATTTTGGAGAGCAAAGCAAGGAGAGACCTTCGTGGTGAGGTCCTGGAGAATTTCATCCCACGGGAATTGGGGCCATCCCTCCATCCATCGCTGCTGGGGTTCGGTCAGGAGGGAAATGCAGCAGCTGAGGAGCCTCAGTCCTGGTTTGGGGCTCTCCAAACCTCCCAGAGCCGTGCTGCCAACACCCCCCGGGGCCATCCCCACCTTCCATCCCCACCCTTCCCAAAGAAAAGCCCCGCAGGAACCTCCCCAGCTCCCCAATAAACACCTCCCTCCAGGCCAGGCTCATTAAAAGGTGTTTAATGAGCACCTTCCCCCTCCCTGCCGGGCTTTGTTCTGCTCCCGTTTCTCCGGGATCCCGGGGAAGGTGGGAATCCCCCTCAGCTCCGGGTGGGTTTTTCCATGAGGTGTTCCTGTGATCCCATAAAGGGGTCGGGATCCCACCCCCCATTTGGATCTTCCCTCTCTCTGAGCCCCGCTGTGGATCCGTTCCCCAGCAGGAGCCACATCCCACGAGTGCGAGACAGAAAATCCCGGAGTGTCTTTTGCGGGCTCCCGGACCACAAAGGCTTCCATTCATCCCAAGGAAACGCGGATAAACACAAGGAAACACAAGGATAAAATTTTTGCCTGGTTTCAATCTCCCTACATTAATCAAACCCTTTTTTCCCCCCCCCACCCCCCTTTTTTTTCCCAGCCTGAGAGCCACAGCGTGGGAGGCACAGGCTGTCCCGTGGAATAATATTTTCCAAGCCATCCTCAAAGTCTGCCTGGGAGCCCGAAGCCTCTCTGCTGTCTGTTTCAGCAAAGCTGGACAGGAAACAATCCGTGGGCACAACAGATCCAAACAAGGCCGGCATTCCCAGCAAAAGGGCGGATGAATGGGAACCATTGTGCTGTGCTGGAGGAAACGTCCCCTGCATCATCCAGGGGGAAAAAAATATTTGTTTCCAGCGCTTCCCTACTTATTCCTGCTCCTTCCTCGCTGTCCCAAGAGGAGATCGCGCTGAGGAGATTGAGGATGAGGGTGGGATGGTCCACGGGCACCCAGAGCAGGCTGAGCTGGGCAAACCCGAGTTAAACTCTGCTCCATGAAACTCAATTTCCCCCTTCCCTGCATCCACGGCGAGCCAGGATCAGACCCTGGAGCAAACCCGGCCTGCAGCTGGCAGAGAGGGGCGCAGCAAAGTCCTGGGCGGGACTGGGGTGATGCTGGAGGGGAGAAGGGATCCATCCCTGCCCCCAGGAGCTCGGGGTTTAGGGGGAAAAGAACTCACCGGATCCACCTTTTCTGGGAAGATCCCAGCCCGGCAGGGAAGGAGGGAGCTGAGGGGGGTCCCCACGAACCCCTCCGCTGTAACCAGGCAACAACCAACACCCCCCAGCCCAAAAAAATCCACGCTCGGCTCCATCCTAAGGCAGAGCTCTGCCAAAAATTTGCCTCCGGCGCTTTTAAGCTCCCCAGATTCTCTGCATCCAGGTACCCAAGGAGGACCCGGGGCCCAGACCACCCATGGCTTAACAAAACACCTCACTCTGCTTCCCAAACTTCCAGCCCTTTCTATCCTCCCCTGGCCTCGGGAAGAGCAGCCCTCTGGCAGGGGCTTTTCCAGGGAAAAAGGCACAGCTGGCAATTGCTGTTGGCTCCGGGGTTTGCCCTGTGAGACCAGGCACCAATCCCACGTTTGTGGAGAGGAGTGGGACGGGAACATGGATGCTCCCACCTGGTGTCAGCTGGGAGAGGAGCAGCACCCCGGGATGGGAATTGTCATCCCAGACACCTCTGCATTCCATCCACAGGGACGGGAGCTCCCTGCCCTGGAACAGGGATGACCTGGAAAATAAAAATTCTGTGTGCTTCTGGGCAGGGAGAGCGCAGAAAATCCATCCCTGTTTTATCCCCATCTTTCAGTCTGAGTCAGACTTGCAGGGATTTTTGTTGCCAAGTTATTCCCTGGAACAGCCAGGCCCACACTGTCCTGATCCAGCTTTATTTCGGATGGAAGTGGAGAAGCAGCTGTGCCCTGTCCGTGCCAGGAGCACAGGGAAGGTGCCCCAGCACCCTGGAGCACCACTGCCACGTGAGCTTCCCAAGATCCAAGCAAAAAATGCACGGAAAAATCCTGGTTTGGGCATTCCCCAGCAGCTCCAGGCTGGATTTTCCAGCCTTTGATCAAATATTTCAAATTATACACACAGGTGACACCAAAATCCCCCCAAGCTGCACCCACAGAGACATTCCCACTGGGAGAGCATTCCTGGAGCGCAGCCTTCACATCCCAGCTGGAAAACAGCTCAGCCAGACCAGAGCCACTGCTGGCAGCCAGAGAATCAGCCAGGGATGCAGGGAACATCCATCCCACCTGCTGGAAACACGGAGCTGCCATTCCTTAGGGATGAGGAAATCACCCAGACAGGGACTGGCACAGAATTCCAGCTGGTTCCGGGTTAACTGTGCACCACATTCCCTTTTCCTGCCCAAATCAGCCAGCCAAGGCCCGGCACTGTCCCATCCCCCTCATCCTCCTCCTCAGGGCAGGGGCTGTCTCAAACACATTCCCAAATCTTTCTCCTGTTAAAAGCAAATTCCCTGGCACGGGTTTTTTCCAGCAGTTTTCTGTTCCCTCCGCAGCACAACCCAGGCACGCTCCCGAGCTCCTGCAACCCCGCCCAAGGAAATCCATTTTATGGCAAATTTCTCCTTGACAGGAAAAAAAAATCCTCAGGAAGCAGCAACGCTCTGTGAGGAAATGGATTTGGCTTTTGTGTGCTCGCCTCCAGCACAGGGATGAGCTCCTGCAGACAGCAAAGAGCTCCTGGGGGACTCGGGAGGTGCAGGTTTAGGATTTGAGAGGTGCAGGTTCAGGATTCGGGAGGTGCATTCAGGATTTGGGAGGTGCAGGTTCAGGATTCGGGAGGTGCAGGTTCAGGATTCGGGAGGCTCCTGTATCCCACTTATCCCTCAGGATCCCACTCTGCTCCCACGATGGAGGCTGGGATGGGAAGGGGGATAATCAGCCCCTCGTGCTGATCCTCAAACGGAGAGCTTCCGATGGGAAAAGGGGAGGAAAAGAGAGACCAAGGACCCCATTCCCCTTCTGATCCCGGGCTTCCAGCCCTGAGCTCCACACGGGATGCGGGAGGGGAGATGCTGCAGGCTCCTGGGTGTGGGCTCCCCTCCCTGCCAGCCCTGGATATCATCCCACAGCTTCCCAGCATCCCAGCCCCTGGGATGAGGGGCTCAGCATCACCCCAGCGATCCCTGGAGGTGCTTCCACCCTCGAACAGACACGGGAGGGGCTTGGGGGAAGGGAGACGCGAGAGAGTGGCAGCAGCAGGGACCTGGCCCGGTCCCTCTCCTGCTCCATCCAGCCTTGGGAAAGCCACTGGCAAAGGGGAGCAGGGTCAGACAGCCCTGCCCGTCCCCTGCCCATCCCCTGCCCACTCTGCCCCCAGAGCAGCCCAGGGACGCACAAATCCCGCCCGGGCTGCTCCCAGCAGCTCCAGCCCCATCTGGATCCTGTTAAAGCAGCCGCACGGGGAGGGCAGGGCAGGGGAGGGGTCCCTCCCCCGCGGGTCAGAGGGAGGGGAACAGGGGGAGGGAGCGCAGCTTTTTTAAGCCGTGGCTGCCCTTCTCTTTACCTTCCTGCCTGGAAGGCGGCCAGGAGCAGCTCCTGCCTTCCCCGCTCCCATCTGGAGGGAACCTTCCCCTCCCGGGCACACCCGCCCTGCCCTGGCACTGCCCTGGCTCTGCCCTGGCACGGCTCTGGCTCCTCTCCTGTCCTTTGTCCCGAGCTGCTGTTTCCACCCCGTGGAACTTCCCAACATTCCCACCCCTGCACGGAGCGGGGCAGGAGCAGCACGGCCCCACAGCAGCGAGGGATGCTCCTGCCTGGAGACGAGGAACAGCTCAGCCCCCACGGGAAACACCCCCAAAAAAGGGGCACCTTCCTCCATCCCAGGCTGCTCTAAGCCCCGTCCAGGCTGGCCTTGGGCACTTCCAGGGATCCAGGAGCAGCCACAGCTTCTCCGGGAATCCCATCCCAGCTCGTTACAGGGAACGATTCCTCCCCAGGGTCCCATCCAGCCCTGCCCTCTGGCAGTGGGGAGCCGTTCCCCGTGTCCTGGCACAGCCTCTCAGGCTCCGGGGGGGTTCTCTCCTGGCCAGGCGAGGGGCTGCGATCCAGCTGCAGCTCCCAGAGGATCCCGGAGCAGCCAGCCCGCAGGAACAGAGCCTGCACACCCGGTGGCAGCAAAGAAACGCGGAGGAGAACGGGAAGGGCCGGGAGCAGCGCCGGGATGAGCCGGGAGATGGGCAGGATGGAGAATCCCGGGATCCTGCAGCACAGGAGCCCAGGGAGCCGCGGGATGGCTGAGCCGATCCAGCGCATCAGAGCACGAGCTGTGTTAGAATTCCCTTCCCTAACTGGCATTTTCTGGGGTTTGAGCAAATCCCGGGACCCTCGGGTGTGGGGCTGCACCTGCTCTGCTCACGCCCCTGTGCAAAACCCCCCCACCAGCACAGGGCAAAGTGCTCAGCCTCGGAAAATCCCTTTGGGATCCGCGCAAAGTGTCGGGACCGGGGCGTTAACCTCATCCAAACAAGGTATGGGGAAGGAATTCTTCCCCGTGAGGCTGGGGGGGCCCAGGGGTGCAGGAATGAGCCTTCCCGAGAGGCTCAGCCCGGTGCCAGCGGGGTTCAGTCACACCCGGGGGGAAGGAGAAGTGGAACGGAGGAGGGAAACCGAGTCACGGAGCCGCTCCATTAAAATGCTGTTCCACAGGAACTGGTGTGAGGGGGATCGTGACTCAGTGTCCCCTCAGAGCTGTGTCCCCTCAGAGCCGTGGCCGGGGATCAGCTTTCCCTTTGCACGTGTCCGGAGCCAGCACAACCTCTCACATCCAACACAATTCCAGCCCTTTTTTAAACCTCCAGAACACCGAGGGACCCCCTCAAATCCCTCTGGAGATTCCCGAATGATTTCCCAGCCACCCCGAGATGGCCGTGGCACACACGCTGAAGGCAGGGCAGTGGCTGCAGCTGGCTGAATTTCCATCGGTGTTTTCCTGGTGCAGATGCCACCTTTCATCTCCCATGATTAATGCCCTTGGAAATCCAGAGAAAGCACCAGCTGCTTCTGCCTCCTCAGCCTCCACGGAGCAGCTGAGGAGGGAAAATCTCCTTTTGTTCCAGCATCTCCTGGCTTCATGAAGAGCCTTTTATTGCCAAGGGTTAGGGGAACACGGTGGGTAAAGCTGGAGTATCCTGCTTTTCCCCCTGGGATCTGTGGCAATCCAAGTGCCTGGGGTCCCCTCCGGCAGGGATGTGGCGGGGAATTGGGAATGGAAGGGTTGGGATGGGTCTTTGTGGGGCACAGCTTGTGCCTGGCCAGAGGAGGGGCAGGACACCCTGCAGAGATCCAAAATCGGCCTGGATGGATCCAAAACCAGCCCTGGGACCCCGCAGATTCCTTGATCCAGGAATCATGGAATGGTTTGGGTTGGAAGGGCCCTCAAAGATCAACCCTGCCGTGGGCAGGGACGCCTTCCACTATCCCAGGCTGCTCCAGCCTGGCCTGGGGCGCTGCCAGGGATCCAGGGGCAGCCACAGCTGCTCTGGGCACCCTGTGCCAGGGCCTCCCCACCCTCGCAGGCAGGAATTTCTCCCTAAAATCCCATCTAATCCCGTTCTCCTGAGGAACGAGGTGACTGAGCCACAGCAGCAGGTGCGAATCCCAAGGAGGAGGAGAAAAGCTCAGGGGAGCCCGGGCAGGAAGGGAAGGTGCCGTTTGCGAGGCGGCCACCGAGAGGTGCCAGCAGCTCTTCCAAAGCCTCGGCAGCTCCTCCAGCTCCACTCCACGTTTGTCCCTTTCTCCCATTTCTCCAGCCCAGTTCCAGCTCTGCCGGGGGCACTGGGTGCTGTCAGCCGGGCTGTGCTCCTGCTTGGAGGAGCGGGAATCATCCTGAATGTGCCAAATCCCCGAGTTTGGAGGAGCTGGATGATCCCCCCGAGTTCACAGCAGTCCCGGAGAGCAGCACAGAAGGGTTTTCCTGGGAGCACTGCCAGGACCAGCTGGAGCAGGAATGCCAGGACTCGGAGATCCCGGGATGCCAAGGGGACCAGGAGCCTTCACTGCCACCAATTCCCGAGTCCTGCGGCCCTGCTTGGCAGGAATGGGAAACAAAGCCACCAGATGCTTCCCAGCAGCTGCTCCCAGCCGTTGGGGATGCTGCTTCTAGGGAAAATCTCGGCATTTCCCCGTGCCAGGGATCCTGCCTGCTCCACGAGGAGCGGAACCAGGGCTGCTCCCAGCTCAGTGGGACAGGAGGAGGAGGAGGAGGAGGAGATGAAGGAATCCTGCAGGGAGCCACAGAGACACCGGGCAGGGGCACTGGGAAGAGGAGGGTGGAGGCTCCAGGGCTCCTGCTGCCAGCTCCAAGGAAAGGGCTTTACCCGGCTGGGATTTCACTCTGCCTGCCCCTGATTTACACAGCTCCAGCCTCCAGCCTGATCCCTTTCTCCTGCCCTCCCTCTGGAGCTCCCCACAGGCAAAGCTCCCCCAGCGAAGCAGCTGCCAGTGCTGAGCTGAGCATCCCCAGGGACGTTGAACGGGGGGAAGGGAGAGGGATAAACTCCCCAAAATCCCTGTGTGCACCTCCAGCAGCACCCTGGGACACTCAGCTGCCTCCTGCCCAGCTCCACCGATCCCAGAGAGGAACAAACCCGGGACCAGCGCGGAACCATCAACCACAGGAAGCTTTCCTCACGCCTGAGGAGCGCAGCTGTGAGGAACACGCAGCAGCGCCGGGATTTCTGCCACTCCCTTTGCCACCCTTGTGCTTCCAGGCAAGTTTCATCAATCCATGGATCTCCAACCCCCCTGGCACGGGACGAGGTGGGACAGCCAAGCTCCAAGGGCAAAGGCCCACACAAAAAGCGGGATTGGGTCTTACCTGGCACTTTGGAACGTGGCGGACGCGGATTTTCCAATGGCCCCGAATCCAACTCCCACTGCCAGGCCCTCTGGAACAGCAAGGAAAAACCAGTCAGGTCCAGCCCTGAGCCCATCCCTCCTCCTGTGCTCCGGGGCAGCCAGCAGTGGGGTGGGCAGGCAGCACGACCCCAGCCCAGGAGGATCCTGCTCCTTTGGATCCAGGCGAATTCAATCCAGCACTGCCCGGGGAGTTCCCACTGCGGACCCAAACCTGTTCCTTGGGAACAGCTCCCACTGTCCCCAGATCACCCAGCTGGGACACGAGGGAGCACCCAGGGCAGGGGCTGAGCCCTGCAGGGCTGGGGTGGCCCTGGGGACACCCTGAGGGCTCAGCAGAACCGAGGCACAGCTCTGGAAAAGGCACTGCCAGCCCTGGAGCTCCACAAAACCAGCCCGGGCACCGCTCTTCCCAAAGATCCCTTTGGAAGGGTGACTGGCCCAGGGAGCAGAATTCAAAGGGGGAAAGCTCCTTTGGAATAATTCCCGTTCTAAATCGTTTGTGTGAGGAACAGAAATAGCTCTGACAGAGGGGCAAGGCCACGCCGAGGCCCTGCTCTCCCTGCGGGAGCCTCGCCGTTAATGGGAGCACGGATCCCAAATCCTGGGAAGGAGAGGCAGCAGATGGTGCGTGGGGAAGGGCTGAGCTGCACGGGGAGAAGCTGCAGCGTGGGGGGAATCAGCTCAGGGGGAGGAGGAGGAGGGGACACGGCAGCCTCGGGCCTTGGCCAGGTCCCCACGTCCCCGGACAGGACACGGAGCTGGGACAGGGAATGGTCGGGGTTGGGAGGGATCTCAAAGCCCATCCAGGGCCAGCCCTGGCACGGGCAGGGACAGCTCCCACTGCCCCAGGCTGCTCCAAGCCCCGTCCAGCCTGGCCTGGGACACTGCCAGGGATCCAGGGGCAGCCACAGCTTCTCTGGGAAATCCATCCCAGCCCCTCCCCACCCTCCCAGCCAAGGAATTCCTTCCCAAAATCCCATCTAAATCCTGAGCCAGGGAAGAACTTCCCACAGGCACTGCGGGGCAAAAGCCCCTCAGCTTGGGACGAGGGGGTGAAAGGAAAGCATCCCTATCCCGCTTCCCACATCAGAGAGGGTTTTCCCAAGGGTTTTCGGCTCCTCCTGCTGGAGCGGGAGAGGCTCGGCTCATCCCGTTTGTCCGGAGAATTCCCATGGAAAAGGCACTGGATGAGTTCATCCGGCTCCTCTTGGCAGAACAAAGAGCCAGAAATGACCCATCTCAGCCAGGGAAACGTTTCCATTGAACCCAAACAAAGGGATTTTGCCTCTCCTGGGTTTCCTCGGCTTTACGATCCCAGGCACTTTATCCCGCTAAGGCATTCCCAGGGATCAGCCCGATCCCCTGCTCACCCAGGGATCCTTACAAAGGCCTTTTCCTCCCTGCTCCTTTTCCAAGGAAAGGGGAGAAGGCTTCAAAACCTCAGTCTGGAAGGGATAACTGCGCTAGGGGGGAAGTGTGGGATGATCCTGGGACACCTGGGTGCTTCCCTGTGCTGCCAGACCCAAACCAGCCCTGACACCAAAGACCTGGAAGAGGAGAATGTACAAAACACACCAATTCTTTTTGCCTAAAAAAAGTAGAATTACAGGAGTCTTGCCTAAAAAACCGCACTTGCAGGAATTTTTCCTAAAAGATATCCTCGCAGGAATCTTTCCTAAAAGAAATCCTTACAGGAATCTTGCCTAAATATATATATATAATTACAGGAATCTTGTCTAAAAAACACCCTTGCAGGATTTTTTTCCTAAGAAACAACCTTGCAGGATTTTTTTCCTTTAAATTATCCTTGCAGGAAATTTGCCTAAAAAAATTATCCTTGCAGGAAGCTCCAGTGGGGATGCAGCAGGGCCGGGAAGGAGGAGGAGGAGGAAGAGGAGGATCCGTGGAAATGGGAAAACGAGAAGCAACTCACAAATCCCACAGAAATCTCGGGTTTGGAGGGAAGGCGGAAATGAAAGGAAAAGCGGGATTTGTCAAAAGCTTCTTCCTACAAAACCCCCCAGCTCTGCCTGAGGGGATTTCTGGGCAGGTGAGGGGAGCACAGCTCAGCAGAGGTCAGTGCCTGCAGAATTTGGGGGGGGAAATAGCAGGAATTGTGGATTTAACGCCAGGAATTACGGATTTAACGCCAGGAATTACGGATTTAACACCAGGAATTACAGATTTAACAGCAGGAATGATGGATTTAACGCCAGGAATTACGGATTTAACAGCAGGAATTACGGATTTAACAGCAGGAATTACGGATTTAACAGCAGGAATGATGGATTTAACACCAGGAATTACGGATTTAACACCAGGAATTACAGATTTAACAGCAGGAATGATGGATTTAACGCCAGGAATTATGGAATTAACACCAGGAATTACGGATTTAACAGCAGGAATTACGGATTTAACAGCAGGAATGATGGATTTAACACCAGGAATTACGGATTTAACACCAGGAATTACAGATTTAACAGCAGGAATGATGGATTTAACGCCAGGAATTACGGATTTAACACCAGGAATTACAGATTTAACAGCAGGAATTACGGATTTAACACCAGGAATTACGGATTTAACAGCAGGAAATGCCCTTTTTTTGGTGAGGACAGGAGAGTTTGGGATGCTGAGAAACCCCTTTGCAGGAGCAGGACCGTGGGCGCCAGCACGGACACACGGAGTTCATCCCACGAAATTCATCCCTGCGATTAAACCGAGCACCAGCACTTCCCAAACCCCGCCCAGCGATCCCAAATCCCGCAGCATCTGCACATCCCACAGCGCTCCCCAGCCCTGGCCAGGGTCGGGAGTGGCACTTCCCCCTCCCACGGGGATTCTGGAGCTGATTCTCCTGGCTCGGCAAAGGCAGAGGCTTCCTCCAGGAAGGTTCTCCAGCTGCCAACGTCTCATCCATAATTCATCCCGCTCTTGGAAGAGCTGTGAAGTTCCTAGTGGGAAATTAATCTTGCTATAATGAGGTTTGGATTTCTCTGAGAGTTTAAGCACGGCCCCGTCGCTGCCACTCCGAACCTTTTCCCTCCAGACCTTCCCAGGTCCCTCTGGGAAAGGTCGTTTTGCCATTTACTGCTCAGGGATCAGCAGATTCCGGGGATTTTCCAGCTTTTAGGTCCCCACCACTGTAGCACCGGCAAGGAGGAGGTGAAAGCCACCTCAGAGAGGTTTTTTGTGTTCTATGGAAAAGGTTTGGGTTGGGAGGGACCTTAAAGATCCCCCAGATTCCACCCCCTGCCATGGGCAGGGACATCTCCCACCATCCCAGGGTGCTCCAGCCTGGCTTTGAACAATTCCAGGGATCCAGGGGCAGCCACAGCTGCTCTGGGAAATCCATCCCAGCGCCTCCCCACCCTCACAGGGAAGAATTCCTTCCCAATATCCCACCTAATTCCCTTCTCTGGCAATGGGAAGCCATTCCCTGTGTCCTGTCCCTCCCTCCCTTGTCCCAAGTCCAGCTCTCCTGGAGCCCCTTTAGGCTCTGGAAGGAGCTCTGAGGTCTTTCTGGAGCCTTCTCCAGGCTGGATCTGAAGCTCTCCATGGAGATCCCGACACCAACTGGGACAAAATTCCATGGGCCAGGCGGGATTCCAGATCCCAGCTGGGTTTGTGCCTTCCCTGCTGCAGCAGCAGCCAAAAAACGAGGCCAGACCCCTCCTAATGACGCCCCGAACCCAAACCCCTTCCATCAGCCACGAACACAACATCCCAATGATCCATTTGCCTTTTCCAGCCTCACCCACGAATATTTGTGCTCAGAATTACTCACTGCTCCCCCCTCTGCCCCCAGGATTTGCTGGAGGAGCACGTGGTGGGACAGGGAGGGATGAAAGCACAGCCAGAGCTGTCACACCCTCCAAAACACTGGGAAGAGGGAAAATAAACCCACTTTGGTGCTAATTTACACCAAAATGCCACCAGGGAGCACACAAATAAAAGGTGTGAGCGCGGCTGGGCACTGCAACGATGGGAAGCACTCCAGTAATTCCAAGCTCACGAGGAAAAGAGGTTTTGGGGGACAAAAATCCCATCAAGGATTGTGGGGATGGCAGAGGAGGAAAGCACAGCACAGCCAGGCCGGGGGAAAACGGGGAGGAATTGGATTTTTGGGAAGGGAATTGCAGGAATCCAGCACAGAGCTGCTCCAGGGATGGCTCTGCCATCCAAAAATGGGAATTTATCCATCAAAGGTGTTACTGAAGCACCGACCCGGCCGTGCCTGAGGTCTGGGATGTGCAGACACGAAGCTGAAACCCCTCAGAAGTCCCTGACGTGCCCGGACAGCTCAAAGATAAGAACTGATGGTGCAGCTTTGCCTCCGAGTTTTCCAGGGATTGGGTCCCGGCAGGGCTGTGCAAGAGGTGGTGACAAGCAGGGAGGTGATGCCAGGGGCAGCCAACACCTGGAAAAGCAAACAGCTGCAATTCCCAGCTCTCCAGAGCTCGGCAGCAGAACGGACACGGAGAAAACCCAAATTATTGGGGGATAATGGAATTCAGGTGGGAAAATCCTTCTGGGATCGTCGAGTCCAACGTTAACCCACCAAACCCCATCCCTAAACGTGGCTGTGTGGGGTTAAAGTGCCACGAAAAGGGGGTTTAAAGTTCCCAGGCAATTCCAAGGAGCTTCCCCTGGAGAAAACTTCCAGACCTGGGTGCTCAGCCCAATAAACCCAGCCCAGCCCAAGGGTTTGGATCGGGGAGGGCAAATCCAGGGGGATGTGACACAGGTGACTCTGAGCAACTCAAGGCAACAGATCCAGGGAAAAACCAGATCCAGGAGAAGTCCTTGGTGTTGCCTGAGGGTCTGTGGGCATTCAGGTGGAATTTGGGAGGTAGGAGGCAATGCTGCTGATTCCTCATCCTGGTTTAACCCCCACAGGAGCCAGCCCATCCTCATCCCACCCTGTTCCTCTTTCCTCCTCCTCCCACAACAGCAAATCCATGGAGCTGCAGCGGCTGAACAGGAGCTGACGACTCAACCTCCACCTGATTTTAAGGAATTAAAGCAACTGTGCAACATCCCAAAGCCCCTCCACCCTGGAAATGCTTCTCAGGAAGCAGGAAACTCTCTCCCAAGTGAACAAAGCAGAACTCAGCTAAAAGCAGGGACTGGCCCTGCTGGAAAGGGGCTCTCCTGACCCCGCAGCACCTGAATCCATCAGAGATATTTAAAGTTTCATTTCCAGCACGTAAATGCTTTCTCAGGCCACTGCTCAGCGAGGTTTAATGTGACAGACCTGAGATCTGATGGGGACAAGGCAGGCAAGCAGCTCCCACATGCATATTTCAGTGGAATATTTCATTCCAGCTGGTGGAAACCCTGGATTTAATTGGCTTTTGTCACCTTCGTGGCTGTTGCTGCTGACAAAACCCCGCTGTGTTATCGGTGCTGTCGCTGGCTGCCTCCAAATGAGTTTTTGACAGATGAGCTGCTGGCAGGGGGACATCAGAGATCCCCCTGCCCCCCGTGACAGGGCGAGGCTGGGAGGAAAACCTCCCATCCTGCAGGACACGGAATTACCTTCCCATCGGGCTGGGCTTGCTCCCATTCCAGAGCCTCGGCCTCCATCCACCCGGGAGGAGCAGGGGGAGTCCTGAGGGAGCTGAGCCAGCGGCCACAGAGCCAAAAACAGCCTGAGAGCAGCAGCCACGGCTGGGGATGGCACCTGATCCCTGGGGATGGCACCTGATCCCTGGGGATGTCACCTGTGTCCTTCCCTGGGGCATCACCAAGGCTGGGGATGGCACCTGTGTCCTTCCCTGGGGCATCACCAAGGCTGGGGATGTCACCTGGATCCCTCACCTGAAAATGTCACCTCGATCCTTCACCTCAGAGCAGCACCCACACGTGGGGATGTCACCTGGATCCTTCCCCTGAGACTGTCACCTGCATCCTCCACCTCAGAGCAGCACCCACGTCTGGAGACGTCACCTGTGTCCCTCACGCGGTGCCGGTGCCTCTCCCGGCCCCTTCCCGCCCTTCCCACCTCCCTGCACAGAACCCCAGGGACTCGGGGCGAGTGTTTCCCCCCACCGAGGTGCTCAGCAGATGGAAATGTCCCGGTGCGTGCTGACGAGGTGACAATTAACGGGAGCTTTAAGGAAAGGTCAGGGGGAGCTTTCCCAGAGCAGCCGCCTCCTCCTGCTCCCGGTGAGTCAGAGCCGCCAGGACGTTCCGGAGGGAGCCGAGCTCCCGGCTCTGTCTCCATGGGCTGCATCCCCTCCGACCTCTCTCCTCCCCCGGCTGCTCGGGGGCCATCGCGTCACAGCTCCACGGCCAACAGTCCCTGCTCATCCCTGACGCATCCGCAGGGTCCCTCTGGAATTGTCCCGGAGATGGGCAGCGGCCTCGGGAGCCACGTCCCAGCTGGATTTTCTCTCCAGAGCAGAAACGCTGTGAAAAATTCGTGGCTGTTCCAGTGGGCATCTTCCCATCCCTCCGAGCTGGTTCCAGGGCCAGCACTCTGCTCCACTTCCCTGAAATTCCATGAAATTGCTGCCCCACGTGCGCTCCCTGCGCCCAGCACCTCCCCTTACCTGCATCCCCCTTGGAATGCAACGCTGCGGGGAAGCCTTTTCCTCCCTTTCCTTACTAAAAATAACCCCTTCCAGCAGGAACAGAGGGTGCTCCAAGTGCCCAGGAATAGCCAGGAACAGCCAGGGCAGCAGCACAAGTGGCAGGGGCAGGAGGAATGCTGGAATTCCAGGAAGAGGCATCGCCCAGACGAGGCACAGATGAATGGGTGCAGCTAAACTGGCTCCCGTTCTCACGCTCTGCTGAGCCCCAGTGGGTTCCCAAATCCTCATTAAAGTCAACAATTGGAAAACAGCCTCAATTCCAACAGCCCCACGGAAAAAAAAGCATCATTCCAAGCGAATGTTCCCAGCCACTAATGGAGCTGGGAGAATATTCATACAAATAATCGCCGCCCTTCATAATTGAGATGCAATCTCGCCCTCACTGCCCGTCCCTCGGGAGGCCGAGTGCTCGAGAGCGCCTGTCCTGGGAGGATGAATCCAATCAATTTTTGCTAATGACAAAGCAGCCAGCCTGGAAATCACCTCCCTTCCCAGGAACTCCAATCTGGCAGCACAGCACGGAACCTCTGCCCCGTCCACAGCCCCCTCCCTATCCCCGGGCATCCCATCCTCAAATCCACCATCATCCCAGGGGCGGCTCCGGCTCGGGAAGGAGCAGCTCTTGGTGCAGGGGATGAGCTCTGCCTGACCCTTGTGGGGCTGGGCTGAGGTTTGGAAAGCTGCAGCATCCAGGATCCCACCTGGGAACCGCATGGACCCAACCACGAGGACGGCACCGCTGAGGGAGCTCAGCTGGGAGGTGCCAAACCCCACGGATCAGGGACAGCCTCGCCGGGGAGCTCCCTCCTCACTGCTGGGAATATTCCTTCTGTTTTGGACCCTGGCAACACTGACACCTGCACGCCAGCCCTGCATCCACCCCTGCATCCCAGCCCTGCATCCCAGCCCTGCATCCACCCCTGCATCCACCCCTGCATCCCAGCCCTGCATCCACCCCTGCATCCACCCCTGCATCCACCCCTGCATCCCAGCCCTGCATCCACCCCTGCATCCCAGCCCTGCATCCCAGCCCTGCATCCACCCCTGCATCCACCCCTGCATCCCAGCCCTGCATCCCAGCCCTGCATCCCACCCCTACATCCCCCAACACCAGGAGCTGGGTTTGGCACAGCCGAGGATGGGATTAACTCACTGCCCACCACCCGACACGGCCACAGCAGGGCACTGGGGTGACAATGCTGGGTCCCCACCAGGTCCCACCACCCCACTCAGGCACTCAGCTCCCAGTTTGGAATGAGCTGCCTGAGGAAAACCCCCTGGCACAGGCACAGCTCCCTGTGCTGCTGCCCCGACGGCCACGGAGCAGGAGGCACGGCAAGGACACGAGCTGGCTGAAGCTGGGAGAAGCCAGAGAAACCAGCAGTGTGCAGGCAGCTCCCAGGTCCAGGCGGCAGCTGTCCCTCCCGGGGCCGTCCCCAGCCAGATGCCACCACGCTGAGGGCAGCGGGTCTCACGCTACCCGGCCCCAGGGCCGCGGGCAGAGCCGCAAACGAGCGCGGCTGAAATCAGGGTGACATTTCCCGGCCCTTGGGGCAGCTCCCCCTCCATCCCCCTTCCCTGGGATGGCACGAAGCGGCAGCAGCACCTTCCGGAGGGACGGAGCTGCCACGGGAGAGGTGGCACGGGGACGGGCAGGAGGTGCCTGCCTTAAACGTGTCACCCCCGCCAGGAACTGCCGCTGTCACTTACGGGTCCAGCTGGGCCTCGGTGCCCGCCTGGTGACAGGGACACAAGCAGGGCACAGACTGCAAATCCTGCACCCTCTCCTCCACACCAGTTATCTCAGTCATCCCTTCTGCCCCTCATTCCAAGCACCGGTCAGAACCCACCCTACAGCTTTTGGGGTGAATCTCTCCCTCCTGGGCCAGCAGAGAAGGACCCAAAATGCCACCAAGGCAGTGCCAAACCAGGGCTCAGCCTCTTGCTGCCACCTCCAAGCGCAATCCCAAGGGGAAGGAACTCGGATGCTGCCACCTGGGCGTGCAGGAATCTTCCCCCCAGCCCAGAGCAGCTTCTCAGGAGTCTCAGCCACCCTTCCCAGAGCTGTCACCACCTCAAAGTGTCTCCTTCTCACCTCCCACCCTCCCTCCTCCCGCAGCAGCTCCACCTCCCCGGCCAGGATCTGTTCCGTGTTCGGCTCCCTCGCTCTGCGCTGCTCCTCCCGCTCATTAAAAACAAATCAATCCCAGCTCCTTAAAGGCTTTCTGGCACTGGGAACTGGAGAGAAAGCCCCAGGTGGAGCCCTGTGAGGTTTGGGGGCGAGCAGGGGGTGTCAGAGTCACCTCACTGGGTGACCTGGTGGCTCTGCCACGTCCCTTCACTCCTTCCCAGAGCCCTCTGCTCGGCGGTGGAGGCAGAACCCGGGGGCAAAGCCGGAGGGGTTGGGCTGGACGCAGAGCACTGAGGCCTTTCCCTGCGGGGAGCAAAGGCTGGAGCAAAGGGAGGATCCCGGGATGGGCTCAGGCTCCTGCCGGAGTCTGGGGCCACCCGGCTCAGCCCAGCCCAGCACCAAGGAAAAAGGGAATTTCAGGTTTCCGTGGCAACGTTCTGGGGGTTGGAAGCAGCACCTCGTGCCTGCCTGGAGCAGCCCCGCTGCCTTTCCCGGAGGATGCTCCCAGGCAGGGATGCTCCCAGGGATGGGGCAGGTCCCCGCTGTCGCCTGAGCGGATTTTGGGGTTGGGGAACACACATTTCCCAACGGCCAGGGGGAAGCAAGGCACGGAACCGCCACCACCAACACCTGCAACTCCTTAACGGAGACAGTAAAAGAGATGTGATCAAAACCACCACACATCCCCACCTCACTGCCACACGCTGGGAAGGGACTCACGTCTGCTGGAGCCACCAAGGGTCCCCACCAGACCCCTGTGAGTCCTCTGAGGGGAGGCTCAGGGAGCTGGGAAGGGTCTGGAGCCTCAGGAGTGGCTGAGGGAGCTGGGAAAGGGGCTCAGCCTGGAGAAGAGGAGGCTCGGGGGGACCCTGTGGCTCTGCACAACTCCCTGACAGGAGGGGGCAGCCGGGGGGGTCGGGCTCTGCTCCCAGGGAACAGGGACAGGAGGAGAGGGAACAGCCTCAGGCTGGGCCAGGGGAGGCTCAGGGTGGGCATCAGCAGGAATTTCCCCATGGAAAGGGTGCTCAGGTGTTGGAATGGGCTGGTGGAGTCCCCATCCCTGGAGGTGTCCAGGGAAGGCCGGGACGTGGCACTCAGGGCTCTGGGCTGGGGACAAGGCGGGCATCGGGCACAGCTCGGACTCGGTCTTGGGAGGCTTTTCCAACCCCAATGGCTCTGGAATTCTGAGACTCCAGGGAGAGCCCCAGGGCAGGAAGAGAGCAGAACATGGCCTTGGTCCTGTCCTCGAGCATGAGGGGCTCCTGCAGCACCTCCCCGCTGGGGGAGCCCCCGAAATGAGGCAGCAGAGCCATCCCTGCCCGCACACCCACCCTGAGCTCGGAGCGGGGCAGAGCCCTCCAGGAGCATCCCGGGAGCTTCCCAGGAGCCGGCCCTGGTCCCGCGGCCCTGCCAGGCTCTGCTCCCCCTCCCACGGCAGCACAAAGGGAAAGGCTGAGCAGCTCACACCTCGCTAATTGTTATTTGTGATACACCAGCAACATTTTAATTAATCTGAAGTCTTCGGCAAAACAGCCACCCAAGGTACAAAGCTAAAGCAGAATAAACAGGGCTTGATTAAATCCATAATTAATGTTCCACTAAAGCCGGCATATATGAATATTAATTAGCAGGAAGAGGCTGCAGTTTGGCACCTCCCGTCATTATCAATTTATCCTTTCCATCGGCATTCCCAGCTTCGGAACAAAGCATCCAACCTTTCCCCCACAAACACGGAGTGGCTGTGGGAGGCTGGGCTGGGGGATTCCCTTCTCTCCCCTCCACAAGGAGCTGCTCCCAGCCTGGAAACAAAGCCAAAGGCACTGCCAGGACCAAACCAGCTCAGCCCTAAAAGCGGCTCAAAGTCCATAAAAACAATTCCCTGCTGGTGATAAAAGGAGCTCATCCCCCACCGGCATGGGAGGAGAGCAGGGATGGAGCTTGGGAGTGGTTTAACCACCAGAGAAAGGGAATTTAGGAAGAGTTTGGGGTTGGAGTGAGGATTCAGAGCAGCTCCAGCCCATCAGAGGCACTCGGGCAGCTCAGAGACCCAACAAGGTGAGCGTGGAGCTCCCTCCCGCAGCACCCGGAGCACCCCGGCCCCTCCCAGGGATGTGGAGCTCCGGGAGGAGTTACGGAGGCACAGGAAGGATGGAAAACCCTTGGGAACGACCTGGACACCTCTGTGGGAGGGCAGGGGGCTCGCAGGGAAGCAGAGGGAGCACCAGAGCCAGGAGCTGCTGCCAGAGGAAGCTGGAGAAGAGCAGGCTCAGGAGAGAGCCCATGGAGCCCTTTCAGTGCTCTTTGAGCACTCGTAAAAGCTGATATTCCTTAGAAGAGCTTGGAAAAAAGATGGAGAGTGGCTTTTTACACAGGCAGCTCGTGACAGGACAAGGGGGAACGGTTCGAAAGGGGAAGAGGGAAGATTTTGATGAAATGTTAGGAATGAATTGATCCCTGCGAGGGTGGGGAGGCCCTGGGATGGATTTCCCTGTGGCTGTCCCATCCCTGGAAGTGTCCAAGGCCAGCTTGGAGCACCCTGGGACAGCGGGAGGTGTCCCTGCCCATGGCAGGGGTGGCACTGGGTGAGCTTTAAGGTCCTTTCCCACGCAAACCATTCCGTGACTCCCTGAGGAGCACGGAGCGATTTTCCCAAGGCTCGGAGCGTTCCCAGCATCTCCCGGCCCAGCACGAGGAGTCCTCACCCTGCAGGAGGCTGTGCTAATTACGGTGCCAGCCTTTCCTGGGGCAGGGCTGTAATTGAGGCAGAGATTCCCGTGTTTCCAAACCCTGCCTGCAGCAGGAAGCGGCAGTGGCACCGCCGGAGCTTGTGCTGGGAAAGCAGAAGGAATTCAGAGCCCCAAACTGCTGCTCACCTGATTTAGTCCCAGCCTGAATTATTTACCCACAGCCTGAATTATTTAGCAGGGCACGAGCGCTGCCATCCTGTGCCCGGTGGGAAGGGCTCTGGAGCAGCAGGGCTCAAGTGCAGCCTCTGGAATTTGGAACCTCGGGGTGACTTTGGACAAGCCCCCACGGAAAGGAGGGTGCTGGTCAGGGCTCTGTCACTGCTGAGTGGCCCCAGTGACACCAGCACCGCTGTGGGGCTGCTGAAAAGCCACCGGGAAAGGGCAGGAGGGGGATTTTGGGGTTACAGCTCAGCAGGGCCAGAGCCAGCACTGAGCCGAGCCCCCCGGCAGGGCCTGACCCCCACTCTCACGCCCATCTGGGGATGAAGCTTTGATACCGTGACCTTTAAGACGCAAGAGAGAATTTCCAACCCTCTGGCACCGCGCAGAGGTGGCTTCGTGCTGCTGGAGGAGCAGTGCAAGGGCAGCTCAGCACCTCAGGGCCGTGTCTGCACTGACCTCCTGCCGCGGGTGACGCTCTGGTCACTCCTCTGCAGGACTTTCTCCTTCGGCTGGTGACAGACAGGAGTCCCCAGGCCGGGCAGGAGGTGCCACCTTCACTCCCTGACACCTCGTTTGAGGGGTGGAATCCAATCACACTTCACTCAGTGCAGACACTTCCCCTCTTTTTTTGGAGCGTGTGGCTCATTTAAAGCTCCTTCCTCGCCTCGTCTGCCAGGCCTCTGCCTCCCCCAGCACCACCTGGAGCTGAACTGCAGCACCCAAATCATCCACCCGTAATTAATGAAAAAAAAAAAGAGGGATGAGGAGGGAGAAATGTTTTGCTGCTGCTGACAAACCGGAGCAGGTTAATGCCCAGGAACAGCTCGTGCTGTGATGCACAGAGGGGCAGCAAATCATTAACTCCCGGGCTTCTTATCAGGACAACCAAACCCAGCCAGCTGCCGGCCCGAGGGCGGCACCAGGAGCACCCCGAGGTGCCCAGGACCAGCTGGAAGGAGGCAATTCCCACCCCAGGAGCAGCAGGAGGCTGGAAGGGCCGGAGGAGGGAGCAGCCAGGAACTCTCCGCGTGCTCCCTTGGATTTTCTCACTGCCAGGGAAACACAGGAGCTGGGATTCCACACCCACAACGGAGCCTTCTCACCCGGGAAGGCCGTCCCTGGTGGAATTTCGGACGGGTGTCCTGGCACTGCACTAAAGCCACTCTCAGAGTCACCAAGCACAAGGTGAGGTGTGAGGGTCCAAGCGAGCCCCGAGCCCAGCAGCTCCTCACCGCCAGCATCCAGTGCTGGGAAAACGCGGCTCTTCCCAAAGCACCCATCGTTCCTTCCCAAATTTACACACCCAAGTTATGCAGAGAAGCCTTTCCCTGCCCTCCCTGCGCCAACCCAGCCTCCAGCCTGAGCCAGGCACAGAGCAGAGAAGGGAGAAGGGAAAGGCGAGGGAAGGAGAGGAGGAGGATGAGGATAAGGGAGGGGGGAAGAAACCAGGGAAAAAACCCTGGGAAACGCCGCCTGATTTTACTTCCAACATCCCCAAGAACCGCAAAGCAGCTGCACGTCCTGAGCTGTCACAAATTGATCTCATCCTCTTTTGATCACCTCTGTCAGCGCCACAAAGCCCAGCCTGGCAGGGCTCAGCCCCCCAGGAGCCGCGGCTCCGCAATTTTCCACCCGCTGTCCAAATCCACGCCTTGAACACGGAAATAAACCCCGGGTTCACCCTCTCCTGCGGGGACTCGGCGCTCTGAAACGCACCTCTTGCTGTTCCCGGACGCGGGAGAGGCTAAAAGGGAGCAGAATCTGTTGCCTTCCCAGCGCCGCCTTTCCCAATATCCCCTCGGAATTACAATTCCCACCCACGCCGGGCTGGCACGAGCCGGGCCGCAGCTGTTCCAGGCTCCCCCGAGCCCCCTCCCCACGGGGGCTCTGCTGCCAAGGCCTCCCGTGGCTCAGCCCCGCAGGATCTGGAACGGGATCCTGGCCAAAGGCGCCCACTCGGGGAGCGCCATCTGCGAGGGGGAGAGCGCAGGGGGATCCGAGCGATCCGCGCGGGACGGGGCTGCCCGGGAGCAGGGACGGACGCGCGGGGCTCACCTGGGATGTTGTGGATGGTTATAGCCAGGATCATCAGCGCAATCCTCCTCCAGCTGCTGCTCCCGGCCGCGGGGGCTCCGTCCCGGGGCGCCGGGAATGCCGGGGGGCCCTCGGGCAGGGGGGGCCCCGCTCCCCTCCTCCTCTGGTAGGGCTCCCCGTTCTCAGCCTTGTCTGGGGACAGAAAACACCGGGGTCAGCCGAGGTGGGCACAGGCGGGCAGCTCCTGCCTCCCTTCCCAGAAGGAAAAAGTGAAGAAAAGGAGCAAGGGCGACCGGAGCAGGGGGTCCCCACACCGCAGAGCCCAGGGAGACCCCGAGGCAGAGCCCAAGTTCCTCCTCTGCCTCCTCCTCCTCCTCCAGGGACCTGCTCCTGGTCCCACCCAGCAAAGCTCCAGCCCGGCTGGGCCAAGCTCTGGGGCTGGTGAGGAGGATGAGGGGGATGAGGGTGATGGGACAGAGCTGCTGAGACCCACGGTGAGATCTTTCCCCCCCATCCCAAACCTGGCAGCGCTGCGGTTCCATTGCCTTTGCTGATGAAGGAAAACCCCCCAACAGCTCCTTTGGATTTCAGCCCCTCCCAAAACAGCTGCATTTAACCATCATTTCTTCCCCTACCAAACAAATTTGCCCTTGGCATCCCTGGGTAACTCAAATTTGCCCTTGGCATCCCTGGGCACCTCCAGGCTCCCCCAAACCTCTGCTCCCAGCAGGACCGGTGCTCTCAGCTCTCTTCCAATCGGTTATTTGGAACCACACCCCAAAAACCCGAGCCCAAATCCGGGCTGGGAGGGGTGGAAGGATCCAGGCAAAGCCTCCCCACCACCTTCAGCAGGACCAGGGTGAGAAATGAGGAGCTCAAATTCCTCAGCCTCCCCCAGCCACGGCTTCCAGTCAAAGATTTGACCCTCAGACACCGTAATTCTCCCCCTCTGGATTTGTATCGTTCCTCCTCCTGCTCCTTGACCCCCCAGCTCCAAGGTTTTTTGTCTGGACAGTGCAAGGAGCTGAAATCATTTTGCTGGGATGCCAAAGCTGCCCTGGCACCTGGAAGCAGGATGGTGCCCACTGGCACATCACACATCGCCCAGGGTGTGATTCCAGAGCCACTTAAGCACCCGAGCACCACGGGGCTCGTGCAAATCGAGGGCTGTCACCTTGGGAAGGCAGAGGTGTCACCAGCACTCCTCATCCTGCCAGCTGAAACACAGAACCAGGCACCTGAAGGCTTCCCAAAACAGTCCTCAGCAGCACAGGGAATAAAACCAGGAATTCCAGGTGTTTTCACACAATCATCCAGGTTGGAAAAGACCTCCAAGATCATCGAGTCCAACCCGTGAGCGATCCCCACCTTGTCCCCAGAGCACTGAGCCCTTCCTTGGACACCTCCAGGGGCGGTGACACCTCCCTGAGCAGCCCTTTCCAATGCCTGGCCACCCTTTCCATGAGGGAATTCCAGCCTGAACCTCCCCAGGCACAGCTGAGGCCACATCCCCTGGAGTTTTGGTGCCACAAACCAGGCGAAAGACAAAACCTCCCCTGTGACAGCAGCGGGTTCAGGTGGCTCCTCTGTGTCACCTCCCCTGTGACAGCAGCAGGTTTGGGGGGCTCCTCTGTGTCACCTCCCCTGTGACAGCAGCAGGTTTGGGGGGCTCCTCTGTGTCACCTCCCCTGTGACAGCAGCGGGTTCAGGTGGCTCCTCTGTGTCACCTCCCCTGTGACAGCCGCAGGTTTGGGGGCTCCCCTCGTGTCACCTCCCCTGTGACAGCCGCAGCCCTGGCCAGCCCCAGCACGGAGCCGCTGCCGCCGTCACTCTGCAAACACAGCGAGAGGCCGCCCGGACAAATACTGTCCTTGTCACCGGCCCTACGGCGCCAGCCACTCGCTGCCCCCGGATGCCAGCCCAGGGACGTCTGCTGGCACAGCCTCAGCTCCGCTCCAGCCCGGGGGGGGACCAGCACAAATATTGTGTTTGAAGCGAGACAAGGACAAGCAGATGCCGTGGAGCAGCCAGGCCAAGGCACCTTGGGAATGCTGGCACGGAGACCCCTGGCAGAGGGGGATTGCATCCACTTCGCCTCCTATCAGACCTCTGGATTAATTTAACTGCCTGGCACGTGTCCCCTGTGCCCACAAACAGCCTTGTCCCGAGCTGACCCTGCCCAGGCCACCAACGCTGACCCACAGACTGGACAGAGCACGGAAATGGGGTCACACAAATCCCCGGTTCCCTGTGGAGCCGCAGCCTCCACGGAAACCAGGCTGGCGTGGGATGCAGAGGGGGCAGGAATTCCTCTCCGGCACCAAAGGCTTCCCAGGGAGAGGAAAAAGGGATTATGGGACAGTCAGAGACAAGAAATTACCTTCAAGTGACCAAAGCCCAGCGTTTCTCCCTTTGGAGAAAGCACCCAGTGACCCACAAAACACCACAACAGCCACAGCGGGGTCTCATGGAATCATGGAATGGTTCAGGTGGGAAGGGACCTCAAAACTCACCCAGTGCCACCCCTTGCCATGGGCAGGGACACCTCCCGCTATCCCAGGCTGCTCCAGCCTGACCTTGGACTCTTCCAGGGACCCAGGAGCAGCCACAGCTTCTCTGGGAATTCCATCCCAGCCAGGAATTCCTTCCCAATATCGCATCTAATCCTCCTCTCTTTCAGTCTGAAGCCAATCAACAAAAACAAAAGCCCAGCCTGGCACCGTTGCTTCACTGCCACCTCCTCAGGTGCTCGGCCCCAGCTCACTTCTATCAGATTAACCGTGTTAATTATTATTTTACATCTCACATATTAATTAGTCTGCTTGCTCCTGTTGGGGAAAAAATGGTGAAATTTTGCCTTTTCCCAGGATATCTGAAGCCCCACCAAGGCCAGTGGTGACAATGGATGGGGGGATGCCACGGGGGTGAGGAAAACAGGGAAAACCTGTGGAAACGAAAAAGAATTGGTGCAGCTTTTCCAGGGAAAGTGCTGAGGGTGGGGTTGGAAGGGACAATGTGAACACAAAATCGCCTCTCCTATAAACGATCCCTGCATTAGCCGGGGGTAAAGGCAGCAGCACCAAAAGCAGGGAGACGAGCCCGGGATGGTTTTCCCAGGAGTGTCACACAGAGCCTGGTCAGGGGGATGAGCTTCACTTCCAGCTGCTGCTGGAAAAGATGATAAAAAGGAAAGGATAATGACAGTGCAGCGATGCCACCACCGCCTGCGCGTCGGGACAGCCTCACAGCCAGGAGCATTCCCAGCTGGAAACGCCGGGCTGGGGGAACAAAACAGTCATTAGGGATAAGCACGGGCTTGGCTGGGAATCAGGAAAGCCTCAATGGCAAATTGGAGTGGAGATAAGAGCAGAACAAGGGCCGGGCTGTAAAGAAGAGCTGACACCACAGACAGGCTGCTCCCAGATCCGTGCCAAGACAATTAGGTGGCAAACAACTCTCTGTGCCACAGATGCTGTTTTAAATCTTGTTCACAAAAAGTCCTTTAGATATTCCACTCCATTTATCATTATTGAATTTCTTAGCAAAGCTGCAGGGCAAAGATTCTGCCAAAAGTTTAATTACATACGTGCAGCCTGCTGCATTTTTCATATCCTCTGCAGCCAGCGCTGGAGAAAAGATAAATGGCTCTGAGCGTGGCTTAAACTGCTGCTGAAGTGAAAAAAACCGCCTGGCTCCTTATCAGCATGTGAAACGGCTTTTTATTTCTGATAATTTCTTAATGAAAACTGTTTGCATGAGCCGTGAGCTCAGCTCTGGTGCACAAACACACCGAGGCACTGTTGACTCTGGGCTCCAAACGCGTCCTCCTGCACTCCCTCAGCTCCCAAATCCAAACCAGAGCCCCTGGAGCTCTCCAGATTTTCGCCACACCTGCTCCAGAGCCCTTCTCCTCCTCCCCACTTAGGCCTGGCTTTAACCTCTCCTAAGCCCTGGAGTTCAGAGTGCTCCGGGCTGCTCAAATTCCCCCTGGCAAAGCTTTGGAGCCCGTGCAGCCCCTCTGAGGTGGTTTAAGACCCGTTTTAGTCCCGGTTTAGCTGCAAAGCCCCTGCAGACAGCCCGGGGGGCAGGAGGGGCTGGTCCCCTCTAGCACAGGCTCATCCTCCAGGCAGCATCCCAACATCTCCTGTCTCCATGCTGGAACAAACTCACTGAGGACAATCTGGAGCTTCCTTTGGCTGGAGACGCTGGAAGGAAAATCATTCCCAGCTCCAAACTCCTCCTCCACCTTTCCCCCACCGATGATTTCCCCATCCAGTCCTTCCAACAAGGCTCTGCCTCACCAGGAAGCTGCCCACGGTCAGGGGAGGGATCTCCAGGCTCGGGGGATTCTTCCTTCAGCTGAACTTCCAAGGGCTGAGCTGGTTCCCTGCTTGGATTTGTCAGCTCCCACCCCTGAGGTGTGGGAGAAGGGGAGGAGAGGCAGTGCCAAGCACGGAGGTACCACAGACTGATTAAAATCCGTAATTAACTGCTGCTCGCCGGCTGTTGGTGACAATTGTTTGGTGTTGATGAATATGGGAGAGGCAGGAAAGCCTCAAACACTCTCCTGCTGTAAAATTCCAACGGCACCGGAGCGGCAGCTCGAAGCTCAGGTAACTCCTGGAGGGAGAAGCAGAGCAGCGCAAAAGCTGCTGCCAAATTCCTCCCCGAGCCCCACAGAACCCCCCACCCTTCTCAATCCCAGCACCTGCAGCTGGAAATCCGGCTTATCGCTGTCCCAGGGAAAGCAGGAGAGCTGAACAGCTTGGACTGAGCCTGGTCTGGGCACGGGGAAAGGGAGAAGGAAATTCCCAAAGAAGATGCCAACAGCGGGAGCTGACATCCCTTCCCCAGGAACACAAAGAATTGCAGTGAAATCCTCACCCTTCATGGCTGAGATAAATCAGAACCACCTGGAAAACCTCTCCGGTTCCCAGAGGCTCCCCAGACAATCCCAGCCCCGTTTCTCCTCCCCACAAACCCTGGATGCTCCGTTAGCTTTGAGCAGAGGGAGGAAACGGGGCCCTCGGGATCCCCCACCTGCGCTGCACCTCCTGCTGTGGCACAGAGGGATCGGCACCAGGGAGGTGAAGCTCCTCCATGGATCCACAGAGAGCCTGGATGGGGGATCCGAGGGGAACCAGCCCGGGAAGGAGCTTCTCTCCCACATCCAAGGGCTGAGGGAGGCGGGGAGGGTCCCCCTGCACACCCCACACACAGCCCCGTGTGCACCCCCTCGCCCCAGCCTCTCCTTTTCCTGCTTTTTTGGAGCACGAGGAAGCCCCAGAAGAGGAACTGGATCAAAATCCAGAGCGTCGGGAACTGGAGCCCCAGAGGATGCCAGGAGCGCTCCACAGCACGGCACACCACGCTCTGCTTCCCAAGGGCACCAGCCGTGACTTCCCTCAGCCTTCCCTGGTTTTAAAGGCGTTTTCCAAGGATTTCTGGCTGAAGCCGCCCGTGCCACTGCTCTCCAAGTGCCCCTCAGCAACCAAAGCCATTCCCCGCTGGCATCTCCTCCTAAAAAACTTCCCCACATCCTTGTTTTCCTCATCCTTTCCCCACTGCAGCAGGAATTCCCGGGAGCACAGAAGGGCCTGGGTGCTGAGGAGCAGATGGGTGTTAGGGAGCAGCTGCTGCCACGCAGGAAGCGCTGCTCTTATCGCCCACCTCCTGAAGAGGTTTTAATTACTGCCAGTAATTAAGCACAGCACGTCCTGGGGGATAACTGCCAGCCCCTCGCAGACAGGTACAGGGAAAGCTGCATCCCACGGGCTCCCAGCCAGGTGGAATCCCGGGATCCACACCTCTGTCAGGTCTGACAGCACGGATCCCACCGGAGCTGGAAATAAACCTGCCAGGGAAAAGCTGCTCCTGCAAGGAATGAGCCCCCAAAGCTGGGAACACCCAGCTCTTGGAAAGCTTACACTCAAGAGACCAGAAACGCTGGAAAAGAGGCTCCGTGGAGCTGCCCAACTATGGTCAAAATAAGGATTTCTTTTTAAAAATAGCTTTTATTTACTGCTAGGAAGGCTCAGGGTGCTTGAGCAGAGAGCACGGGCTTCCCATGCTCCAGAGCCCAGGGATTCAGTGGGAATGGGGCACCAGGACACCCCGTGCCGGGTGTGTGACCGCAGCCACAGAGCAAATCCATTTTCCAGCGTTTCTGGCGGATCAAAGGGGGGCCTGCCTGTGCTGAGGCTGTCAGAGGAGGACAAACAGAGAGCCAGGACTCGGGGTCTGCCAGGGGCCTTCATCCAGCCGGGCATGCACGGGAGCTCTCAGGAAAGGCTGCTCCATCCAGCAGGAACGACTCCCACGTGCTCCCAGAGACCGGATTAGTGCTGGGATCTGGCTGGAGCTTGGAGGCAGGAGGATGCTGGAGGACCAGCCTGGACTGTGCCAGCACCAGCAGCTCCCTCCTGCACCAAACCAGTCCAAAACCACCAAACACAGGGGGTTCAACACCCAAATTCCTCCTGAACGGCACTTGGAGCACAACACCCAAATCCCAGCTCATGAAATCACTCAGAGATCGACCCCCAAACCCCTTCTCAAACATCACCCAGAGCACGACACCCAAATCCCACCCCAAACATCACCCAGAGCCCAACACTCAAATCCCACCTCAAACATCACCCAGAGCACGACACCCAAATCCCACCCCAAACATCACCCCAGGAACAATCCAGCCCGAAAAGAGCCCCAGAAGCTCCCAGCACCTCCCCAACTCGCCGCTGGTGGGGGGAGATTTCCCCAGCAAGGCACAGGACCTCGTGGTGACGGTGCCACCAGGGCTGCCCCCAGTGAAGGACCAAACCGCAGGTGCCAGGGGTGACACAGCACGGGGTGCCAACACACGGCACAGCCGAGGTGCTGCTGCTCCCTGGGGTGCCACGGGCACACAGGAATAATTCCCAAACCCTCCCTGACCTCAGAGCTCCGTGTTTGAAGATTAATTCCTCGGGCAGGAGCGGTGGCACCACGTTCAGTGTCATTACACGCACCAGGTCCTTTTAAGCAAACTGAGTCCTGCTCCCTTCCAAGAGCTCCGGAAAGAGCTCCCAGCAGATGAAGTGCTTGGCTGAATCGTTTGAGGCTGGAATTTTACACATCCCAGTTAATTTAATCACTTCATTTCCGAGGGCTGAGCCACGCTCGCGTCTCCCAGCCTTGGCAGGGAACAGCTTCTGCTGGGAGCGCGATCAGACATGGAGAATCCTCTGGAGGAACCCAGGAGAAATTCAGTCGCATTCCCCACTTGAGAAGAAAAGTGGGATTTTATCAGGAGCTGTTGGGGAACCAGGCAGCACCAGGCTGGGATGATAACGTTGGAGCCGGGGGGATGGGGTTGATGCTGCTCTCCCTGAGCTTGGCAGAGCCTTCTCCTGCCATTCCCGCAGGCTCCTGCCATTCCCACAGGATCTGCCCCCATCCCAGCAGCCCCAGGAACACCTGCACACACCCCAGCTGTGCCTCCTGCCCCGGGAGGCTCCGGCACTGCCCCCCACACACCTGAATTAATCCATGTATTGCCGCGTTCTTCCCCGCTCGTCTTCCCCCTGCCCTTCCCTCCCGCCTGTCCATTTTTTAATAATTCCACCCTGAAGTATGGAAATCCACGGAGCAGGAATTCGGGCTCTCAAAGGCTCCAGGAGCAGCTCTCAGGACAAACACAGCCGCACTTCCCAGGTGCTGGAATCCCAGCACAGACCCGTGGCTGTTCCCACATTTCCTTGCAGCGCTTCCAAGACACCGAACCAGGGACAGGAGCTCAGTTCTTGTTCTCCATAATCCCTCCCATCCTTCCCCCCCGGCATTCCCGCTATCCACAGTCACCTGCTGCTCCTTTCATTCCGAAAGGACACGGTGGCTTCAGCTGGAAAAACTCTCCTTGCACATTAATTAAATTGATTTAGGAATGAAAAGAAATGAATAAAAGCATTAGATCCCGGGGGTTTAAGCAGAGATGGAAGTGGCCAATGGAGCAGTGCCCGTAATTATGGGATGGTTTGGGTGGGAAGGGACCTCAGAGCTCATCCAGTTCCACAGGGACAGGGACATCTCCCACTGTCCCAGGGTGCTCCAAGCCCCAGTGTCCAGCCTGGCCTTGGACACTTCCAGGGATCCAGGGGCAGCCACAGCTGCTCTGGGAATTCCATCCCAGCCCCTCCCAGCCAGGAATTCCTTCCCAATATCCCATCCAACTCTGGCAGTTTAAAACTCCTTCTCCCTGGCTCCCTGCAAGCCAATTCCTAGAAGGAATTCCTCCAGCCCCAGGCTGCATTTGCTGCTTGGCAGCTTCCAATGCTCTGGGATAAAACCACAGCTGGAGAGACACATCTGGAATTCCCATCCTCACCCCCCACCCAGCACAGGGAAATGGCACCAACTTCCCAGTCTGGGGCTGGCAGGGCCGGGCACACGCCTGGGAAAAGGGGCCCCCCTCGGAGCTGGAAAAATAAAATAAGGAATTGATTTCTGAGGAAAATAAATAAAGTGCTCCTTTGTTCTCGGCCCTTGGACTTACAAAATCAATCCCAGCTCCCTCTGGAGGGACAAGCAGATTGGATTTTTGCCCGTTCTCCAGGAATAACCAAAGCATCAGGCTGCTTCCAGGAGCACAATCCATCATCCACAGAGATGGGTGGGATCGGGAGTGGGATACCCTGGGGGTACCACACTCCCCCCGAATCACAGAAATGAATTCCAGCAGAACAACGGGATTTTTGCACACAAACTGGATTTCAAAGGCATTGTGGGATGGGAAGAGACCGGGACAGCCCGGAGATGAGCTGTGGTGGGACCCCACATCATCCCTGCCATGGGATATGGAGCAGCCACATCCCTGAATCCCCCACAGAGGGGCTGGATCCCAACAAACCCCACGGGGAGGAGAGCAGGAGATTCCCCATCTCCCACCTCAGAGGAAAAACCTGCAGCAGGAAAACACCGACGGGGAAGGAAATGGATCTGAAGAGAGCCCTGCTGGCTGAGCAGGAGACACTTCCCACATTCCTGCCAGGATCCCGGGTTTATCCCGAGTGCAGCTCTCTCCAGCCCTGTTCAATGCTTCACGTTCCTATTTTAGGGATAAAAGCAGCGAAGCAAAGCCGGGGCTGGGAGCGACGTGGCCAAAGGGAGGATTTGGGAAGAGGCTCTGGCTCAGGGCCTGGGATTTTTCCTTCCATAAACTCTGATTTATGGATCTGGGATGAACGGCTCCAAAGGGAGAACTCCTGTCTCTGGCAGAAGGAGAAACAGGCTGTGGCTCCAGCCCAGAAAGCCGGGATGGCTCCAGGGGGTCGGGGAGCAGTGGGATTCCCTCGCTCCATCCCTGCAGGAAGGACACGCCACCATCCATCCCAGGGGTGGGACAACACCTGTCCCCACAGAGGGGACACAAACCGTGCCCAGCAGCATCCTCACCCCAATCCCAAATCCCAGGGGCTCCTCCGGGCACAGCCCCGGAGCTGGGGGAGGGCAGCAAACACCACCCCAAAACCCGTTCCATAAAAAATCCGGGATCTGAACCACGCCTGGGGTTTATGCCAGAAGGAGCCGGGTTCATTTTCCTCCTCAGAATCCCAAGCACAGGGACGTCCCTGAGGCCGAGGTGGGAATGCAGGGATGACTCAGCCGGCAGAACGGCGCTGAGCGGGGCCGGGAATTCAGCTGGGAAGCACACACGGGGAAAAAATCCTCCCCTTCCCATTTGCCTGGTGTATTTCCATGTATTTCCATAAAGGATCCTTTCAAACAGCCTTCAGCTGCCTTCCCAGGGAAAAGCCCTCAGCATCCCAGGCTGCTCCTGCTCCCAGCTGGAGGCACCTCGGAGCCCTGCACGTGGGATGTGGATGTGTCCGACAATCCCAGGCCCAAACCAGGACAACGCTGACAGGGAGCAGGAAGTGATGGACATTTTGCAGGGATTTGGCACCTCCCTGGGCACGGCCAATACCCCTGAGCCACCTCACGGCACCCTGGGATCCACCCGGAAAAGGATGGAATCGTGGAACATTTGGGGTTGGAAGAGACCTTTAAGCTCGTCCAGTTCCACCCCACGGCCACGGGCAGGGAATTTTTCCCTATCCCAGGTTGCTCCGAGCCCCATTTTCAAACAAAACCAACGGAATTCCCCAACTGCCTCTGCCCGGGATGGAACACTGGGGACTGCCCCCATTCCCACCCTGGATTCCAGGCTGGAAAGAGCCCAACAAACATTTCCCCGACTCATTTGAACCCCCAGCATCTCCCGCAGATGCCCTGAGCTCCCCCCCAGCTCCCGGGAGCAGGGACAGCACCAGGGCCCAGCCCCTCGCTCAAAGGGAAGCGCCGCCCCTCGGCAGCCAAATAAACAAATGAGCCCCGTTTTAATTACGCTTAATTGGGAATTCAGCGCTGCCTCATGCCGGCTTTCAGGCACTGCACACCATCTGTGCCACAGACCCATCCCAGGCCTTTGCAGGGAAGCAATCCCGGCTTCGTTTCCCCTCTCCAGAGGCCCCCGGGGTTGGAGTTTCATCGCTGAGCATCACCCGGGAGGGGCAAATCGGGGCCCGGGCTGAGCTCGGTGCTGCCGGAGGAGCCCCAGAGGGGCAGGGATGTGCTCAGCTCTGAGCCCTGCAGATAACGCGGGTTCGGAGATAAAGGGGTCTGCTCGAAGCTGGCGACGGTACAGAAGAGAAACCAGCAGGTCTTGGAAAATAAATAATGAAAGAAAATTAGGAAAAAAGGTTTTAAAAATTAAATAAAAATCAAATAAAAATCGAATAAAAAATCAAATAAAAATTTAAATTTAAATTTAAATAAAATTTAAATCAAAATCAAAACAAAATTTAAATTAAATTAAATTTTAAAATACATTTTTAAAATACAATTTGGAAATAAAAATGGAAATAAAAATGGAAATAAAAAACGGAAATAAAAACAAAAAACCAAAAACAAATATAAAAACAAAAACAAAAATAAAAACAAAGATAAAAGCAAAAACAAAAAAAAAAACAAAAAAAACCCAAAAATAAAAATAAAAATAAACACAAAAATAAAAATGAGGTTTTTCTGTGGAGGGCCCAAGGAGCTGAGCACAAACCCTGCTGTCACCTCCCCCCTGAGGCAGCCAGAGGCCACTGGTGCCATGCCCAGGTGATGGGGACACTCAAGGGACACATTCCCATCACTGCAGCCCTCCTGCTTTCCCAGCCCGCTGAAAAACGAGGTTGGGAAGGACAATTTGGGATCTCTGCTGCAGCTGTTCCCCATCCAAACCCACAAGTGCAGCCTCCAAAGATGGGGAGACAGCTCCACTTCCCCCTGCTGCCCCAGGCAGCAGCCTGTCCCCCTGCAATTCCCATCCCAAGCATTAAATCAAGGGGAAAACAACCAGGAGCCCCAGGAAATCCCACTCAGTTTGGTTGAGTGGTGCTTGCCCCGTGTTGGGCTGAAATAAAACCTCATTTATGGCCCCCAGAGGGATGAGCTGGGACGGGCAGGATGTCTGAGCAGCTCAGCCACCCCACGGGCTCAGCTGGGGAGCAAAACTCATTTCAGGAGGCAGAAAGCTCCTCTCTAATTGGGGTTATTTATCCAACACCTCTTCTGGCGGCTGCACAAGCTGGGACTGGATGCAGGGATGTGCCACAAAGCCGGGCAAGGGGCTGCCCCCACCCCCCCATCCCATATCCCAGCACAAAGCCCATTTGATCCGTGTCCCCCGGGATCCCTGGATGGGTCTGGGATGCAGCACCAGGCGGGCTGGAGGCAGGGGAGGCAGAGCAGCTGCTCCAGAGCTACAAAAGGGAAGGAGGATGAAGGGGGGGGATGATCTGAGCCAGGGTTCCCTTGTCGGGAATGGCACCAGCAGGAGCTCCCTCCTTGGCTGGAGAGGCTGCAAATGCAGAGGAGATAAACCCACTGCATAAGGAAAATAAATGCAATAAATCCACTGAAGAGGCCAACAAAGCCTCAGCCACAGCCTTGGCGTTCCCTGGCAGCGGGGACTCCGAGCAGAGCCCTCATTCCCTCTGCCCCTCGCAGAGCTTCGGCCTTCCAAGACGGAAAAATCCTCCTGGAACCTCCTGCTCCAGCCCTGGGCACCTGGGGACACCGGCCCTGATCCCCAGGGAGCAGCTGGAAGCCGTGGCCAGCCCAGGGCTGGGAGGGATGGACCGGATCCCGCTGCTCCTGGGGCTCCCAGTGGTGTCCAGAGCCAGGACTGGGGGGCACTGGGGGCAATTTCAGGCTGGGTTGGATCAGGAAGAGGCCACCGAGCCCTGCACAGCTCAGGAGGGTGCAGACACTGCTGAGCCCAGCGGGCACCACCTTTCCTTGAGCCAGGAGAAACCTGGGGGAAAAGCAGCCCGGGAAAAGCAGCCTGGGATTTTTTTTCCAGCAAAAATGATGGTTTGGAATGGCCCTAAAATCCCCATCCTGCACCAGACACCCTCCGTGGCTCCACACCTCCACCCCACACAGCCCTGGGCAGGAGCCACATCCCCCAGCATGTCCGACAGCAGAGGCTCCTCCAAAATATCATCCGAGCTCGGATGTGCCCGTGGCACATCCCCAAATATCCTTATCCAGGGGGCAGCTCCATCTCAGGGCACCCCTCAGCTCTGCAGGGGTTTAAAGAGGAATTTCAGGGCAAACCCCCCCCCAGCCCCACCGATTTAAAGAGCAATTAAGGCACAAATCCATGAGCCCCACTGAAGTAAAGAACAATTAAGAGTGAAAACCCCCCAGCCCCACTGAATTAAAGAACAATTAGACCCTAAACCCCCCAGCCTCACTGAATTAAAGAGCAATTAGACCCTAAACCCACCAGCCCCACTGAATTAAAGAACAATTTGACCCTAAACCCCCCAACCCCACCAAATTAAAGAGCGATTATGGTGCAAACCCCCCCAACCCCACTGATTTAAAGAGCAATCAGGGCACAAATCTGTGATCCCCACTGAATTAAAGAACAATTAGAGTCCAAACCCCCCAGCCCCACTGATTTAAAGAGGAATTTCAGGGCAAACCCCCCCCACCCCACTGAATTAAATAACATTTTGGAGCATAAATCCATGAGCACCACTGAATTAAAGAACAATTAGACCCTAAACCCACCAGCCCCACTGAATTAAAGAGCAATTATGGTGCAAACCTCCCAACCCCACTGATCTAAAGGGCAATTATGATCTAAACGTGGCTTTTAGCTCAGCAATCAATACTTGCATCTGGGAGAGCTTCCTGGTGGGAGGGGGGAGGAACTAAACCATTGATTTTTAGGGAAAAGGCATATTCCATCATCCTGTGCCATATACCACGTGCAAGGGGATAAAAGACAGGCCTGGGCACGAACAGCGCTCCCAGGGCACCGGGAGCTGCTGGGGAAACGTGAGGAAATCGACATCAGATGGGAAGGAAATCACAGCACAGGTGTCATCAGGGCCAGCCGCTCAGGGAAAGGGAACCTGCTCCTCCTGAAGGAAAAAGGATCCCAGCTCCCAGGGAGGATGAGCTCTGCGCAGCCACTGGCACCCAGCTCTGGCTCAAACCGGAGCCAAACTGGGGTGTGAGAGCAAAAAGCAGCTGGGAGACCTCGCCCCAAATCACAGCCAAGATGGGAATTTATCCATTTTCCCAGGGCAGAGGGAAACTCATCCCTTTTTGCAGCTCCACAGAGGGCCCAGGGGTGCCAGTGGGTGCAGCCCAGGAGCCCTTTGTGCAGCCTTGAAAAGACCCCAGGTGCTTTTAGGGAATGAAACCACAGCCCAAGGTGCCCCCCAAACCCCTCCCTGCACCCCCAGGGCAGCTGAGGAGGTTTGGGGGTGCTCAGAGCTGAGGAAGCAGAAGCAGAGCCAGGGTGGGCCCAGCACCCAAACCACCACCAGGCACAGGGAGAGGAGTCAAAATCCCAAAGCAGCAAAGGCTTTTTTTGGACCCAAACGCATCCCTGTGACATTGCAGGGAAGGAAACGGGGCACTGCAGAGGGGCCAGAACCAGGCAGACCATCACTGTATTTTTAAATATTTCGATTTCTGTCTCCAGACCACGGTCAAACCGCTCCACACAGACCCACCGAGCCTCAGGACCACTTCAGTGCCCTCGCAGCTCCATTTTGGGATTGCTCCCATCCCATTCCCCCCCTCACACCCTGCATCCACGGCCCATCTGCACTGGCACAGCTGGAGAATGGCTTTTTATTCACTCCACTGTCCTTACAGCGTTTGTTTAGCTGGAATCTGGGGAATTCCAGCCCCTTTTTTTTCTGGCTACGGTTGCCTCCCTTCCCCTCAGAGCAGTGCTGCTGCTGCCCTAATGCTCAGTGGCTGCTGCAGCTCCTGCCTCTCATTCCACTCCCCCAAAGCTTCCTTAGGGTGGCTTCAAATTATTCCCATCCCCATCCAGCCGAGGAAGCATCTCCAGAAAATAAATGAATTCCTGTCCTGACTGAATTGGCTGAGCCAAACCAAGCTCCACTCCAGGGGCTGCAGCAAACCAATTGTTGGTTTGGTTTAATAAACCTTGAAATTTCAGGCTTTCCCCAGAGCAGCTGCACCGGAGTGAAGTTTCTCCCAAGATTTGCTTGTGCTAATCCCTCTCCCAGCCTCTGGAATGGGGCTGAGCCAGGATTTCAGGCCTCCAGCTGCTCCCAAACCACCCTGGGAAGGCTCAGGTTGGATGCAGACACGTCCCTGGAGAGGTTCCTCATCCTGAACTCCCTAAATCAGGAGGGGTTTCTGGAGGGCTGGTGACAGCAGCAGTGCCACACGTGGGTGCCACACTTGCCTGGCCCACTGTCGCCCCCGGGCACCACACAGGAGCCACCAGAGCTGCCAGGGATGGAGAGGATTTCCTGAGGAATTTATTTTATCCAGAATTAAACAGACTGGGAGGTGCAGCCAGGAAATTAAAGCTCCTTGATAACAGCGCCGGGAGCTCAGGCTCCTTTTGGGAAAAGGCTCCTCTGAACGGCCCCAAGCCCCACAAAAAAACCTCCCCGCAGCTCCCAGAGCGTGGGGCCTCCCCGGCTCATCGCTCACCAGAGTTTAATCAGGCTCCTGGAGGAACAAATCCCCCCGGAATTAAAGAGTGGCTACACAACGCACAGATCCCACCTCCAGAGCCCCCGGACACAGCACAGCCCACCCAGAGCCAGGCTCTCCGCTGGCAGGCCACAGGCTGGCACTTCCTGAGGGATCAGGCTGCTGGAGCGGGAAATCCCAAATCTTATACCCAGAATCAGCTGCTCTGGGTGGTTCATTCACTGCGGGCTGGGATGGCCGGGCTGGGTCCTCTACAGGCAAACCCAGGGCGGCAAACACCAGGCGGCTTTTAGCCCTGTACTGTCAAAATTCCCGATCCCAGGAGCAAGGCAGTGACTGCAATGAGGGGGGTACAGATCTCTGACCGAAGCTGGCATTTCATCACTTCAGGAGGAATCATGGGCCCCCATTTCATTTATTCCTTTGGAGCTCTGGGTCCATAAATCCACATTTAGTCCGGACTATAAAAGCCAAGCACGGAACCCAGGCTGACAGGGACGGTCAATAACCATTTGAAACGCTTCAGAAAGGGGCATTAGGATGTTTTTTAATCAATACAGACACTGCCACAGGCATTTATCACCCAGGCTGCCTCTGAAGCCTCCAAATGAATTGACGGCTTGTGAAAGCAGCAGTTTTCCGGAAGCAGCACGGGGTGAACGTGTCAAAGTCATCACAGACAGAGCTGGGATCGTGGAAAACTGGGGAACATCCCGTTTTTAAGGAGGAGTTTCACGTTATGTAAGTTACAAGGGCTTAATGAACCTTTTGGATGCACACGGGAGGCTCCGGCTGAATGGCCCCGATCAATCCCGAGGGTTTGGAGCCATCATTTCTCCCTCACGGCCGCTGCTTCTGCTCAGGGAGGGAGGGAATGAGGAGAAAATTCACAGGCTGAGCAGCAGCAACCTGGCCATGCTCCTGTGAGGGCAGCTGGGCATTGCCGGGCAGGTTTTCCCCTCAGCACAGATCAGGGCAAAAAAGCTGGGACAGGGCTGGACTTCCTCAAACCAGGTGATGCCTCCAAAAGAAACAGGGAAAAACGGGAATTTTTTGGCTCTGAGGACAAGCCACACTGATGTGCTGCCTCAAGTACCACTGCCCAGCCCAAAATTCAGCTCCTGCTCTCTCCTTGTGTTGGTTCCCAAGGGGTTCTGCCTCCTCTCATCTCCCCAGTTCCTTCCAGCACACTTGAGTGCCCTGACAAAAAGAGATGCTACGTGAGCAGCTTCTGCTTCCTCTCCTGCGCAGCCCCCTCTGGCAGCCCTGGTGCACGGAAACTTCCTTTGGAGGGGAAAAACGCAGCAAAAATTGGGAAAAATGAGCTTGGGAGGGCGGTGATGCTGCTGAAAGGGGCCCAGCAGGTCCTGGGGCAGCACAGGAGGGACCCACGGCGGGGCTGGCACTGGGGTGCCCCCAGCCCACTCACCCACCCCCTGCTCCAGGGCTTCCCCAGCCACATCCCCTCCCGGGCCTCCGATCTGATGCAGCAGCTCCAATTTAAGGGGAAAAAAAATACAATCTCTACGTAATGAGGTTTCTGTGTGGTGCCCCCAGACCTCCTGGCTCATTTAAGTAACAAGTTTAACAAAATTCCATTTCTTATGGACGCTGCTGCAAGCACGGGGCTCTTTTTCCAGCTAATAAATCCGTCTGGATTTACTCCCTGAGCAGCCAGGCAGGGCTGCCAGGGCACCATTCCCTCCATCACACCCCAGCAAAAGCCAACTGAGCCACGACAGCAAGCCCTGATTCCCTTCAGTGACATCAGTGACTTCACACCCCTGCAGCCAGAGGCACAACAGACACCAGGATCAGGGGATGGGTTGGGCGGGAAGGGAAATTAAAGATGATCCAGCCATGGGCAGGGACACCTCCCACTGTCCCAGGCTGCTCCAACCTGGCCTTGGACACTGCCAGGGATCCAGGGGCAGCCACAGCTCCTCTGGAAATTCCATCCCAGCCCCTCCCCACCCTCACCGGGAAGGGTTTTCTCCTCACAGGGAAGAATTTCTCCAATCCCAACCCACTCCCTGTCAGTTCGAAGCCGTTCCTCCCTGTCCTGCCACTCCACGCTCCTGTAAAATCTCTCTCCAGGAGACAGACACACATCCCTGCCTCTGGGGTGGATGATGAGCAGCAGAGGTGCTGCCGCTTCTCCTGCTGCTTCCCCAGACATTCCTTCGCCGTTTGGGTCAGCAGCCAGCACAGAAGTTCCCGCTGCCCTTCCCTCCCTGGAGCCGGAGCTGTGCCAGGTGCCGAGGCCAGGTGCCATCCCGGCTGGGCACCCAAGGGGTGTTTGGGGTTTTATCCAGCCTTACACCCACATTGCCGTGCCCTGCTCTGCCCCAGCACCTTCCCGGAGCTCTCCCAGAGCAGCGAGGACGTGAGGATGTTCCAGGGGAGCGGAGGAGGCTGCTGGGAACAGCATCTCCCACTCGGCTCCGGAACGGGATCGGAGCGGCTGAATCAGCAGCAGGAGGCCGGGCTGAGGCATCAGCTGTTCCATATCCAGCTGCTCCCAGCCACAGCTCGGCTTTCCAGGTGCTCTATAAATCCCTTCTGGGAACTGCCCCAGAACACGGCGCTGCCCTGGCGGGGTCAGGCCTGGCCTCCAGCCCCACGCTGACCCTGCCCCGGCCGCTTCCTCCGGACTGAACGCCTGGAAAACCCAGCAGGATGGGCTGTCCCGAGCCCTGGGGCTGCCCAGAGGGGTTTGGGAGCGGGGCAGGGAGGGCACAGCCCACGCAGGGCACTCCTGGTACCCCAGAGGGCTCCACCAGCACCCCCAGCAAGGAACAAACCCCGTCAGCTCCGTCCCCATCCGTTCCCAAGCACGGAAACACAAATTACAGCCCTTGCCTACCCAGAGCTATCAGAGACAAGGTTGGATTCTCTCTCCCTTGGAGTAATTAAAGGCTGGTGATTATCCCACTCATCAAACAGAGTCTAGACAGACTTCTCAGTGCAGTTCAGGGCGAATCCACCCTTTCTGCAGTTCCCAGGGATACACACACCTTAGTCCAGGCACCCACGAGGCACAGGCAGCTTTTAGCAACTCCCCGAAAGTCTGATTTCAACCAGCACAGGCTGGAGAGGGGCTGGAGCACCAGGGTGCAGAGCCCCAGCAAACGCAAGTTTGGAAAACCAAAGGATTTGAGAGGATGGGGAGGAACAATCACGGGATGGTTTGGGTCGGGAGGGAGCTTAAAGCTCATCCCGTTCCACCCCCTGCCACAGGACACTTTCCACCAGCCCAGGCTGCTCCAAAACGCTGCTGATTGAGGGGGAAAAAAAAAGCAGAACGAGGCTTTTTTCTCCCCCCAGGGCAGATGAGGGACAGGTCTAACTCCCACCTTTCCTCCAGCTCCCTCTCCCTAGGTCTGACAGAAACCTCCTGGCTTGGTGACAGCTCCCAGGATCCCAGCTCCGAGTGCGAGCACACTCCAAACCCTCCCACAACCAGGCTAAAAATGCATTTCCAGCTCCACAGGAGACCTCAGACACTCAGAAAAGGCCCTGGAGAGATGCAGGATTCCACATTTTCCAGCCATCCCCATGCCAGCCTCCTGCTCCTCACTCCCATCCATCCCCAGGCACTGATGACAACGGCAGAACAAGGCAGCTGCTGCTTTGGGATTTTCCTTTGTTTTCACAGCTTTAGCGATTTAAAAAGATGTAAATATGAAGGAAGGGTCAATGATTCAACAGTGATTAAGCCTGAAATATTCCACTTAGTACCCATTAGACTTTGAAAACACCCATTATGTTCCCAGAGCATTCCCCAGAGCCCAGGCAGGCACAACCCAGCTCTGGGGAAAGCAGCTTTCTTGGAAGGCTGGGGATATCTCCGTGAAAATCCCGAGTTTATTTCAGTAGAAAGAAAAGGGGGAAAAAGAAGGGGGAAAAAAGGAAAAGACAATAAAAGAATTAATGTATTGTAGGTTCTTAATACCATTTCCCCAGAGGGAGGAAAAAACAACAAAACCTAATGGAAATTTTCTATTCCCAAAACCATTTGCACTGCTACTGTCTGCAACTAAAAGGAGACGAAAACATAAAAACCTCGGCAGCTCGAGCTGCTGAAAGCTGCAGGGCTGAGCACTCCTTCTTTCCCTTGGAGGATAAGATTAAACTGCACCTGAGATGGGAAGTTTCCACCTGACAAAAACATCAACCGCACCCCCCTGCAGCTGCCTCCGACGGGCTCGGAGAATGCAAAGCTCGTTGCACCGAGCACAAAACATCCTCCCATCCCTCTGGAAAAACCCAGGCTGGTGTTTCAAATCCTGAGGATTTGCAGCACTTTAGGAAACGTGTAATTAAGCAATGTGGTTCAATAAAAGAGGCTGATTTAAGAGGGGAGCAGTGCTGCTCCTTGCAAAGGCAAGGATCATTCCTGCAAATCAATCCGCTCCCAGCTGCACTCGTGACGTTCTAAACCACTATTCCAACCGAATAACCAGAGGAGAAATAAAATTAATTTACTAAATCACATTTCCTTTGTCTCCTGGAAAGCTGTTGAGAGGAGGAAGAGCCAATTGTGCTGTCTCAGGGGACGTGTCCCCACCACCCACCCCAAACACGCCCTGGGGCTGGGGAGCCCCAAAGAGGTGCCCGAAATTCCTTCTTTAAAATCCGTTTAAGGAGGGAAGAGCTGGCAGCAGGATCCTGTGTTCCACCTCTGGCTGCTACAATTGGATTCAGCCCCGGAATGAGGGGGGACAGCCAGGCCCCAGCTCGGACTGGGGAGGCCGCGAGGGGCAGAGGCAGAACTGGGCAGGGTCAGCGGAGCCCACGCTGGAAATAATCTGAGTAAAGCCGAGGATTTCACTCCCCCAGCACAGCAGAGAGCTCCTGATCAATAATTCATGGCCCAGACAGTGCAAGTGGCTTTGAGAGCTGGAGGAGAAACCGAAGGAATGATTTTTTTTTTTTTGGGGGGCTAAGAAGCAGCAGAGAGAGACAGACCCGGAGAGGGAAGGGAAGGAGCCCTCGCGTGGGAAAACCCCCGGAATTTCAATGCAGCCCCGGTGCCAGGGGAACAGGGGGCTCTGTGCACTCTGGGGGTGGTATATGGCAGGATGCTTGCCTGGGTGGAGCCCAGCTCTACCTATCCGGATGGACAGCTCGCTCCCGACGGCCTGGCCAGGGGCCTGCTCCTGCTTCTCCTTCACGGCTCGCTGGTCGCAGCTCAGGGCCAGGGCGGCGTGGGAAGGGCCAGTGAACCCCTGCAAGGCAACACAGACACGTCAGGACATCCCAGAGCTGCCCCTCAGCCTCCCCCCAGCCCCATCCTCTGGCACCCACAGGGTTGGGATTGATTTGGGATTGATTGGGATGCGTCACAGCAGCTTCCCACCGCTGCCCCAAGATGGGGGCTTGAAAGGGACCCTGAAGCCCATCCAGGGCCACTCCTGCCATGGGCAGGGACACCTTCCACTGTCCCAGGCTGCTCCAAGCCCCGTCCAACCCGGCCTTGGACACTTCCAGGGATCCAGGGGCAGCCACAGCTCCTCTGGGCACCCTGTGCCAGGGCCTCCCCACCCTCCCAGCCAGGAACTCCTCCCCTGTGTCCTGTCACCACAGGTCCTGATAAAAAGGAATCCAGGTCGGTGTTTCTGGATGTCCTCAGGTTCCTCAACCCCCCCTGGAGCTACAAATCCAGGAGGAACCACGGGATTAGAGGCACAAGAGCACAGCGGGGAGAAGGGAACGCGTCCCATGGCGCTGATTTGTGACCTGGTGTCACCAGCTCTGCCCGGGGAGCAGGACCCCGAGTCCCCTTCTCCCTGTAGGGCTGGGAATCCGCCCCCAGGAGCTCTCACGAGGAGGGATGTCCAGGCTGGCATCACCTGGAATCACCCCCAGGAACAGGGGTGCAGCTGCTGGGCTGGTGGCAGCAGAACAAACCCACACCCCTGAGCCAGGCCGGTAACAGGAGCCTCACTGGGGGGGG
>VZTE01003186.1:172894-191509 GCA_013397775.1 Eulacestoma nigropectus
AAAACCAAAATAAAGGTTAAAGATGAATAACTCAATTGTCTCCTCTCCCTCATTTGCATAACGAGCCTGAGCGGGGCTATTAATACTGATCACAGATCAGCCAGGGAGACCTCACCTCCCCTAACCCAGCACCTCCAGCCTGAGGAGCTGGGATCGAATCCCTCTGGGAGGTGGGAGACCCTCCCCTCCCAGGGCTGCAGCTCTGTGCTGGGATCGCCTGCAGCAGCCGGGAGAGAGGGGAGCAACGGGGGAGTTTCCCAGCAAAACCCGGACGAGGAGACACGGGAAAGGAAGAGGGGAACTTCACTCGGAGAAGGAACGAAGGGACTGGGAATGGGAGCTCAGGGGCTCATCCTGCCGCAGGGTGGTCTCCCTGAACAAGGAGGGAGTCATGGAATCATCACAGAATCCCGGAATGGTTTGGGTGGGAAGGACCTTAAATCCCATCCCATTCCACCCCGACACCTTCCCCTGTCCCAGGGTGCTCCCAGGCCCATCCAGCCTGGCCTTGGACACCGCCAGGGATCCAGGGGCAGCCACAGCTTCTCTGGGAATTCCATCCCAGCCCCTCCCCACCCTCACAGGGACGGATTTTCTCCCAATATCTCACCCATCCCCGCCACCTGGCAGTGGGAAGCCGTTCCCTGTGTCCTGTCCCTTCACCCCTTGTCCAAAGCCTCTCTCCATCCTTGTCCGGTCTCCTCCTGCTAAACCCAAGCGGATTTTCACCTCCAGAAAGGGAGCAGCACCCCGAAACACCAAACCCAAAGCGATCCCCACAAACCTGCACCGAGACAGAGGCAATTTCAGCCGGATTTGGGGAGGCCAGGTCCCCTCCCTGCTGGCAGGGACAGTTTGTGACAATATTGGTGACCTTCAGGAAAGCACAGGACTGATCCCAGCTGAGGCTGCTCTGAGTCATCCCAGCCCCGTGCCTGCAGGAGGCCCTTAATTGGAATGTGTCAGTGGGTTAAAAAACATTGGAAAGGGAAGAGGAAAGGCAACCGGCGTTAATTAGTTCATGGCAGTAATTAGCGTCAGCTGAAATAACCACGGGGGTTGATTATTGCAAAAAAGCGAGAGGCAGGGAGAGACTTGGACTGGAAGAACTTGGAGGAGAACTATTCTGGGATGTGTGAGTTCCCACTGCACTCCTCTGCTCCTGGAGCGACAGGGGAGAAGTTGTGGGGTTGGCCTGGCCCTGCGTGGAAAAGCAAATGAGGGGGAAAAATATCCTCTACATAGGAAAAAAGGTGTCCTTTATTATGGGAAAAAAGGGATCCTTTTTGATAAAAAAATGGGTATTCTTTTAGATTTTTAAAAACAATTTATCCTTCTAGGCAAAGCAAGGATTTGGGATCACACCCCCCTGCCCCAGATTTTAATTGATCTGAAGCCAGTTGGAAAAAGAATTGGAGAGTGACACCTCTGAGAAATAATCTGCTCTTCTCCTCCTGGCCAAGGGAGGAGAATAAATTCATAAAGAAATGGTGATAGACTGAGAGGGATTTGGGGAGATCGCTCAGTCCCAAAGCTGCTTTCCCAGGAAGGTCAGGGCCGCTGCTCCTCCCGTGCAAGATTTTAACCCGGAAAATGCCCTGGGGAAGGCTCTGCAAAGCCCCGGGAAACACCAACTGATGCAGAAAGCACCACAACGGGAAAGAGAAACGGAATCCATTTCACTGCTTTCTTTAAAAAAATAAAAATAATATCCCCAACTTGTCCGGGAGCAGACACAGAGATAAGGGACAATAAGGAGCCTCGGTGGGATGGGGCCCAGAGGCTCCTGCTTCACACTCGGTAAGCGATAACACAGAGATAACACCGAGATAGCAGAGCAGGGACCAGCAGCAGCAAGGGGAGAGGAGAGGGTGGCTCAGGGCTGCTCCTGCACACCCGGACAGAGCCCAGGGCAGCAATTCCCCCTTCCCACGTGGAGCATCCCCAGCCCCACGAGCAGCAGGAAGGAGCCCTGGAGCTGTGGCAGCGCTGCCGCGGGGATTGGGAAGGAAAGGTGCGCCCACAGAGGAAAAATCCCAGCGCTTTCCAGCAGGTCTGCGCCAGGAGCAGCTCCCATCAGGCTGAACCCTCCCTCATCCCGGCAGCAGCCAGAGCCTTCCCTAATAACCGCACCAGGGAAGTGAAGTGGGTTTTAGGGAAGGCTGGTCTCGGTTTATCTGCGGCTAATGGCACATCACGGCAAGGACCGCTAATTATCAGCCCCTCAATGACCGCTCATCATTCCTGGGAACTGCAGGCAGCAGCTTTCCTCAGCAGCCCGGCAGGGCAGGGGGAGCAAATCAGCTCCCTCTGTGTCACCACGAGGGGACAGCCCTGGGGTGCCACTGGAGCTGCCCCGGCTTTGGGGGATCCCCGCTGACGGAGACCCTCGGCGGTGCCAAAATGGGCAGCAGCGCCCTGAGCTGGCAGCACCAGAACCCCCAGCCTGGCACAGCAGGAGGGAGGCAAAGTTACCAAAAATCCCCCCCAAAACCCTGAAAAATCAGGAGTGGGAGGGAAGAATCCCACAGCCCTTCCAACCCAGGGGTGCTGGAGCCTGTCCCAGCCAGCCCAGCCCAGCTGGATCCCAAAACTGGGACAGGGGGACTCCCACTGGCACCGGCCCCGCCAAGGGGAGATGGGCACAGCCCGACCCATCCTTTGGATCAAACAACATCCCTACTGAAAATAAACACGTGGGTTTTCTCACTGGCACATTCGGGGCTTTTCCCTTTCCAGGAGGGACGGGAAACACAGCAGGAACGCTGGAAGGGCAGCAGGAGGGGACACACCGGCAATTCCCAGGCTCCTCGGGAAACCTGGGATGTTTCTTCCCAAAGGAGGTGCCTGACGTGGCCCGAGGGAGGGGTGGCTTTCGTAACCTCTGCCACGACAAAAACAGAAGCACTGGAATGTTTTCCCTGCTTTCGCCAAGAAACCCAAACAACTTCTTCAGCAAACAACCCCCTGCAACATCAGGAGCTCCCTGACTGCAACCGCCTTCCCGCCAGGAATCCTGGAAAAACCTCATCCACAACCAGTAAATTCATCTTTCAAGGGAATAATTTGTTCCAAGTGGAGTATTCGAGCCCAGCAAAGCCAGTTAGGATGGAGATCCCCTCCCAGTTGTTTGCTGGGGGGAGATTCGCCTGTTCCAGCCACAGCCAGGTCTTGAGGGGTGTTTTCCTCAGGGGTGTTTTCCCCACATCCCCAGCACCCTCAGCAGGACGTGGCAGAGGTTTGTGCCACGGGGGCAGCCCCACGGTGGGAGATTTGAATCGTTTGCAACAACCCTCGGAGCCCCAGGTGGGATTAACAGGAGCTGCTCCTGCACACCTCGGTTAAACCCCGACCAGGACCAGTTCCACCCCTTTTCCCACTCCCTGCCCCCTTCCCACGTGGATTCTCTCAGCCTTTCTGCCAGGGTGAGAGGAAAAGCAAACAAACGTTCAATTAACAGCTCGTTCCTCCCCAGTATTCCCCTCAGGAAGGATTTGCTGTCGCTGCAGAGGGAATTAATGGGGAAGGGCGAGCTTTGGGGTGAGGGAGCTCTGGAAGGGAACGAGGAGGGCTGGCAGGATGCAGAGGGCTCAGCCAGCGATCCATCAGCCCTCAAATGAAGAGCCAGCCCATGCCAGCACCGCCTAATTCCATTATTTTAACACACGGCTTCCTCTGGATCCTCATCATCCCTGCGGACGTGCGCGCGGAGGGAGCGGCACCAGCCCCTTCTCCCACATCCCAGCCTGCAGGACCAGCCCAAGGAGGTGCTTCCTGGGATTTCGCCCTTCTCCACGTCCTGCACAGCCCATAGTTACCCAAACAGCACCGAAATCTCCAAGAGATGCCGGCTCTGCTGGGCTGGCAGAGCCAGGGGAGCCTTCGACACCTTCCACAACAAACCCAGGGCAGAGGCCCTTCCTTCTCCTCACTGAGAGCAATTAATGCCTTAATTCATTACAGCAGAGAGGCACAACGAGGGACAAGGCACTTCCTGACCAGCAGCAAGGAGAAGCCAAACAACTTCTCACAGAATGGTTTGGGGTGGAAGGACCTTAAAGCTCATCCCGTTCCAGGGACACCTTCCACTGGACCAGGCTGATCCAAGCCCCGTCCAACCCGGCCTTGGACACTTGCAGGGATAAATTCCTTTCCTTTGGGAGCCTTTCCAAGCCTGCAGATCCCCCGAGAGGCCAAGAGGAGACTCATCCAGTCGGTGTTTCAGGGTTTCAGCCCCGGTAGCTCCCAAGCCTGGGGCCAGCAGATCCAAGCGCCACCACTGCCACCACGCTGGTGACAACCAGAGCAGGATGGGGGGGACAGGAAAGCACAGCACAGAGATTGTCCCACCCTGGCAGTGCCACAGCCCCAGGGGACACACACAGGCCACCCCCAGCCACGTGTCCCCCGTGGGACAAAGGCAGAGACACCCCCGGGGTCCCAACACCGGCGGAGGAGCCTCAATCCAGGCTGAGCGGAGAGGAAATTTCTCCCCAAATTTCCCAGCAGCGTTTCCCACTCTCCAGCAGCTCCTCAGCCCATTAAAAGGCACCATGGGAAACAATCCCACTGGATTAAGAGCAAACCTGGTTTGCACCCCTCAGCAGCAGCCACGAGCTGAGGGGCCACCGAGCATCCACCGGGAATGTCCTCCCTGGGGAATGTCCTCCCTGGGGACACAGCAGGCACAGGGCTGGCTGGTGCAGCTCCCTGCGAGCAGACAGCTCTGGCACGGGGCTGAGTCAGAGTTTACCCTGCAGCTCCAGCCCTGTGGGGATGCTTCCCGCGATCCCATGGAAGCAGCTTCCCTCTCCCTGCCGCTCCCCCAGCCAGCGACAGAACCTCCCTTGCTGCTTCCCCTGACACGTTAATGGCAGGTTTGCCTTTCACCGTGGAGGAATTAATTTGGGGTTATGCTTCGAGCGAATTCAAAGGCACATTTTGAGATCAAAGAAGAGCTGGGGAAGCATCCGGAGCATCCGTGGCCCCGGATAAACAGGGACTCGTGCAGGAGGGGATGGAGGAGATCCTTCTGTGCTCTTCCTTTTGGGATACTTCTCCTCTTTTACAGTTCTGAGCCAGGCTCAAATAGAAATTGAAATTCAGTCAGCAAAGGCTGAGCCAGGAGGAGGGAAAAGCCCGTGGAACATCAGCAGCCTTCCCAGCAATTCCTGCTCCAGGGGGAAAGAGGCACAGGATGGAGAAGGGAATGATGGAGAGGGGTATCCAGAGCAGGAGTTTGTGGAATGAGAGAATTAAGCCAGGTTTTCTCAGTCCCTGCTTTTTTCCAGAGGGATTTTCTCACCCCACTCCAGATCCCATCTGCTGTCAGCACCAAGGGATCATCCCATCAACCTGAGCAGGGCAGGGGGGAATTTAACCCTCATCCCATCAACCTGAGCAGGGCAGGGGGGAATTTAACCCTCATCCCATCAACCTGAGCAGGGCAGGGGGGAATTTAACCCTCACCCCATCAACCTGAGCAGGGTAGGGGGGAATTTAACCCTCATCCCATCAACCTGAGCAGGGCAGGGGGGAATTTAACCCTCATCCCATCAACCTGAGCAGGGCAGGGGGGAATNAGTTTGTGGAATGGAAGTTAACCCTCATCCCATCACCCTGAGCAGGGCAGGGGAGAATTTAACCCTCATCCCATCAACCTGAGCAGGGCAGGGGGGAATTTAACCCTCATCCCATCAACCTGAGCAGGGCAGGGGGGAATTTAACCCTCATCCCATCAACCTGAGCAGGGCAGGGGGGAATTTAACCCTCATCCCATCAACCTGACTAGGGCAGGGGGGAATTTAACCCCAACTTGGAGTCAGGGAGCTCTGCAGCTCCAGCTTTTGGGGCTTCCCAAATAATGTTTTTATGAAATGCTCGATGCACAATGAGAGAAAATTCTAATTAAGAGCAGCTGACAAATTGCACTGTGGCAGTAAACAAGGCTTTGCCTCCATTAATAAAATGAAATGTTTTGGTAGAAATTAGGATAATTACGATTTTGTGGGGGGGTTTTGGCAAACAATTCTGACCTATCCAGCCACCACTGGATTTCAAGCACTGAACCACTGCACAGGGGCAGGGCAGGGGTGGGAGGCAGCCAGGTTTTCCATGGATCCTATGGATAAACAGATTGAAAAGAAACCTTTGGGGGTTTCTGAGTCTTACAGAGGATCCCACGGGTGGGCTGGTGGTCGGCACCGGGGATTTCCATGGCTGAAATCCCGCCTGGGATAGGAGACAGGGATCAATCCCACACGGATCTATAACCTCTGGGTTGGGGTTAATTGATAAATTAATAAAACCCACGCCCAGGCTGGTTTATTTAGAGCTGCAAGGGAAGGATGTTTCCTAATGGAAGGCTCTGCTACATTCCCAAAAAACAAACTCTCCCTTCCTCCATCATCAGAGCTGGATCCCTCCTTCCTCCTGGAGCCTGTGGAAAAGGGCCAGGGCTCCACAAAGCCAAACAAACACGAGGGCTGCTGTTTATTCTGCCCTGGGCAAAGGAAATCCGAGCGAAGCAGGAATGCAGGAGCCAGGCTGGCGCTCGGGCAGGAGCCCCCAGCTCCATCCTCCCTCTCCAGGAAGGAAAAGCTCCGGTCCTGCAGCACCACTCCAGCCCCACACTCCAAAACTTAATAAAGCAGAAAATCCGCAACCCCTGGGTTGCAAATCCTCCACCTAGCCCGGCAGTGAGGATGTGCAGCTAATTAACTTCCTAGGAGTCACAGCTGAGCAGGAAGCAGCACATTAAAACGGGAACGTGTGCTGGGCACATCCCGCAGGAATCGGCAAATCGCATCAGAGGAAGCTTGATTCCGATGATGAATTAACACCAGCCACAGGACCCGGCACGTTTTCCACGATTTCCCTGCCTCCTGGAATAATGAACCCATCAAATCCAGCTCCCTGCAAAGCAGGAGGGGGAGAAGCAGGAGCAGGTTCCCGGCTTTGCCAGGTGGGAGCACAGACGGGAGGATCCCGGGCACCCTCCAACTGCACCCATGGCGCCAGTGACTGCCCCGCCCTGTCCCACCAGGTAGAGAATCCCGAAATCCTGGAATTACTGAGGTTGGAAAAGCCCTCCAGGATCACAGAGTCCAACCTGTGACCGACCCCCACCTTGTCCCCAGCCCAGAGTGCCACGTCCAGGCCTTCCTTGGACACCTCCAGGGATGGGGACTCCAACCCCTTCCAATGCCTGACACTTTTTCCAGGAAGAAATTCCTCCTGAAATGTAGGTTTGTACCGGGAATCACTTCCTAGGGCCCCCTCTCCCAAAAAAGATGCTCTCCATGGTCTGATCCAGCTGTGGTTTAGCCCTGAGAAAAAAACTGCAATTTAAAACAATGTGCAGCTATGCCTTGATGATCCTTCCTCCTCCTCCTGCAGCCTCATCCATGCACTATTCCCAGTTTTTCCTCCCAGACAGTGACCTGCATGGATTTAGAAGGCAAAATATTCATCCAGAAGGCCCATTCTGAGCCAGACACCATCGCTGGACAGGAGAGGATCCTCGGGGCTGTTTATCAAGCTCTCAAAGCCTTCCCAAGGGTTCTCGCCCAAAATTCACTGTGCAAAACATCCAGTCCCAAACCATATTCCCAAAGAGCTTTCAAGCCATGATTTGCACACCCAGAAAAGGGCAGGAGCCCCAGGAAATTCTGTTTGGAGAGGGTCAAGGGGATTCAGCTCCCACCAGGAGCATCCTCACTCCTGCTCCGCTCTGGCCCATCCCACAGCAGATCCTCACCCTGCTCAGGGAAACCTTGGAGCAGCTGCAGAGCAGAGCCCCAAATATTCCCAAAACAGGTGTGAAACACAAGCCCTGGAGCCCAGACAGGGATCTGGGCTGTGCTGGTTCTGTGGGATGAGGGGTCAGCACCGGCACCCATGGAACAAACCCCAACCCCAGGAAGGGCTTTTGAAAGGCACCTCAGCCGCTGTTTGTTTAAATCCAAGGAATGCTCTGCCCATCACATGAGGCCTCATTGATTTCCTCTGTACTCAGGATCAAAAAAAAAAACCACCAAACCTGTACCCAGCAGACAAGAAAAAAAAAAAATAAAATCCAATGGAGATGGTATTTCCAGGCTGGAATTACAGCCCTGGCTCCCCATCCTCCCTCCCCGATCATCTTTTACACCCCAGGTATTGGCAGGCTCCTGGTTGGAGCTGAGTGATGGCCCAGCAGCTCTTTCCCTGGATTATTCATTAACTCCTGCTGCTCCTGCAGCATCTGCCCTCCCCTCCCTGCCCTGGGAATGAGCAGCTCCCAGGGGAGACCCCACAGACCCCGGCACCCATGGGATCCCGCAGCGGGAGGGGTGGAGCTGCTTCCCTGTGCAGATGTTCCCAAGGAAAACGAAGCCTGGGGGGAGAGGAGATGAGGCTGATTAAGCCTCATTATCCTATTTAGTGATGATGGGAACAGAGTCAGGCAGAGGAGTGGAAAGAACAGGAGCTGAGGTAGGGCTGGGGCAGCCCGTGGGGGTTTCAGCTCCTACCAGGACCAGCTGGATTCCTCCCTCTCCCTGCCCGTGTCCCAGTCCCAGCAGGGAATTCCCGCTTGCTCAGAGGTGAAAGGCTGTGATCCAGATAAGGCAGGAGCCAGGGAGCTCCTGGAAGCCGCAGGTGCTCCACTGCACCCAAAGCCCCCCCAGACCCCACCCGTGTGGGCTTGGGAACACCCTCAGAATTCCACAGGAACGCCCGGACAGCTCCTGGGGGTTCGGCAGCTCCAAGACAAAGGCAGCTCACAGAGAATCACAAACTCACCCAGGGGGGAAAAAGCCCTCTGAGAGCACCGAGTCCAACCACCCCAGCACTGCCAGGGCCACCAAGGCCGTGTCCCCAAGGGCCACAAGCAGGGACGGGCACCCCACCCTGCCCTGGGCAGCCGGGCCAGCCCCTGATGCTTCCAAATTTCACCTTTTCATGTGAAAATCCAGGAGCAAAAGCAGCCGGAGACTGCCTGAAACCAGAGCCAGGGCTGGAGGCATCCCCTGGACTCTCGTGGGATTCCCCCAGGAAGGGGGAGGCCAGAGCAAGAAGCACATCACGAAACCCAATAAAACACCAAACTCTGAACAAAACCCAGCCAAGTCAGCAGAGCTGCACGACAGCTTTGAAGGATGAGAATAATAACACTTAATTCCAGCATTCTTATGCCTTGCAGTAGACCCAGAATAGCTCCTGAGCCATCGGGGACCTGCTGCACTGAATTTTTAAGTAAACTTTCCCTCAGAGGCTTTGGGTCTTGGCATTGAAGACGCTGAGCCCCGACCCTTTTTAGGAAAGGCAGCAGTGGCTCACGCAGCCCCATCAGCTGTCCCTCTGCATCCAAAACCTCCTCAAACACCAGCTGAAAGCCTTGTTTAAAAAAATCAGGTTAAACTGGCGGCTCCGTGTGAGGAGATTTGGCAAAATGAAGGCGAGCCCATTATTTAAAACCCCCGAGATCGGTTTTTGCAGCGGTCTTGCCCTCCAAGCAGCCCCACATCTCCTGGTGTGGTTTGCCAACCTCCACCAGCCCCACCAGCATCTCCTCCTCCTCTTCAGCTGGAGGATGAACAAACACGGTAAAGGCTTCACCGGGGGGGAAAGGCAAAGATAAAGATGTAACAGATTAGATCTGCCTTTTGTGAGGAATGTAATGGCTCCAGCTGTTCGGGATCATTAACACTTGGGCTGGGAGAGGCTTAACCCTGCCTCTGCCATCAGCAAACACCGGGATGCCCCAGCTCCAGCCAAGAGAAGAACCCTTCTCGCTGCCAGGAGAGCGGGGCTGGGCTGTGAAGGAGTCGATAAAAGCTTTTAGAGGCTGTTGTTACCCAGCCTGGAGCTGTGCCAGGCCGGGAACGCTCCCCGAGCAAAGAGCAGCAGCTCCGAGCAGCTCCCTCCTCCTGCCCTGGCAGGGACAGGGACAGGCTGCCCCAGCCCCACCGGCACCCCCAGCACCCTCCCAGGGCACCAACAGCCCGAGACGGAGCTGATTTCCAAACCCTCCCTGGCTTAACCCTCGTCTGAGCAGTGGTGGCTCCCCAGGGACCAGTCTGGGCTCCAAAGGAAGGGAGATGGCTCTGGAGGAGCCACGTGCCCGGCCCAGCCCAGCCCAGGGATGGCTCAAACCTCACCACAATTGTTGGTTTTCATTTCGACACGCTCAGCTCTAACCTCTCCCCGCGTCCCCTGCACGGCATCCCCCACAACCTCGCCGGGTCTCCGTTCCCTTCCCAAAGCGTCCCGAAATTCCCATCCTGAGCCCATTGCCCAGCTCCAGGAGCCATTCCCGCTGCTCTGGGCAGGGGACACAGAGCCCCCCACGCTCTGCCAGCTCTCCCGGCCCTTCCCAGGGTATCCAGGGGGAGGAAAAGCAGCGTTTTGGATCAACCAGACCCTGACGAGGTGGCTCCTGCCCGTTATCCATGTGGGGAGACCCCAGCACAGGGACGCCCCCTTTTCCAGGGGGAAAACACACCAGCAGCAGCCCTATTTTGGGATATAAACCCTCCTCGAGCTCCACGTGAGCCATGGGGTGTAAATCCTCCCTGTGCCATGCACCAGCCAGCAGAATCCCCGTGGGGTGAGTGTGTGGGGGCAGGCGCTGCCCCACACGGAGCAAACGAGCCAGGAGACAACAGCTCCGCTCCCAGCAGCGTTTCACCTGGATTTAAGGATGTACTGGATATTTTCATACCTGCATTGCACTGCCTCCTGCAAGGCCTCCACCCTCCCTGCCCGTCCCCGTCGCTCCATCCCGCTCTTCCCAACACGAGGATTTCACTTCCCCCAAACTCTTCCCTCTCCACTGCTTCAGCACCCAGTGGAAAACCCCAACCACCAGGAACAAGTGGGGTTTGTGCTCCAGCTCTTCCTCCACCCTGCTGGGAAACACCAGCCCAAGGCTGCGGATCCAGCCCGTCCCAGCCCCATCCAGCGGCGCTGGTGGGACACGCTGGGATAGGGAGAGCAGCAGGGAAAGGCAGAGTTCGGAGCCAAGCAGCTTCCAAGGGATCCAACAGCAGCTCCTGGCCACCCGCTGAATCCTGCAGAGGGTTTGGGAGCCCCAAAAAACCCCAAAAAGCCAGGACAAGGCAGGCAGAGGGCGAGGAGAGGAAGCAGATTCTCACTGCTGGCATTTCATTCCCTGGGTGTTCACTCCACTGGCACTGGGAGTGACTCCAGCAATTCTCCTCCCAGCTGAGGATGCACCTGGACCTGTGATCCTGTCAGGAGAGGCTCCAAAAGCCAGGGAGGGGGGAAGGTTGGACCTGCAGACTCTGCTCGTTGAACAGAAAACCTCCCACTCCTTCCTCACAACCACAGAGCAAATAAAATTCCACTGAACTAAATATGAAAATTTAAAAACCTCCTTGGAAATGTTTGGAAATCTCTTCACATTCTTGTGTTTTCAGCTGCAAAAATCCACCAGCTCCCCCCATTTCTTTCTTTCTTTCTTTAACAGCAGTCTCAGGCTGCTTCCTCGGAGGGTTGGCAGCTCTGCAAACAAAGCCCCTGGGCTGGGACACGAGGTCACACCTGAGCTGTTTGAGGAGTGCTGCCAGCGAAAAGAACAAAAGCTGAGGTGTGAAGGGGGGAAAAAAAACCAGGAAGAGTAAAAAAAACCAGAGCTCAGCCAGCCTAAAGCTGCATCCAGCACTGCCAGAGCCAGCCAGGGCTTCGGGAAATCAAGGATTCGTCAAATCTGGGAGAGAAATCCATCCGTGTCCAGCTTCCAGCTGCTCTTCCTTGCAGCTGGAGGAAGAGCAGGAGCGCCCCAGCCCAGGAATTCCCACTCACCAGCACTGGGATGAGCTCCCAACCCCAGAATTCCCACTCACCAGCACTGGGATGAGCTCCCAACCCCAGAATTCCCACTCACCAGCACTGGGATGAGCCCCCAGCCCCAGAATTCCCACTCACCAGCACTGGGATGAGCAGGTCGGCCCCGTACACGAACGCTGCTCCCAGGACAAAGCCCGCGGCCACCGGGAAGAAGGAGAAGGCTCCGAAGGTGCCGGATTCCTCGGCCATCTCGATGGCTGGGGCCAGCAGGGACCAGTAGGACGCAGCCAGCATGACCTGGGGACAGAAGGGGTGTGGTGAGACCCTGAGGGACAAAAGGGGAGCCGAAATTCCAGTGGAGAAATGGCTGCAGGACCAGGATCCTGCAGTGGGAAGGAGCGAAGCGATCCCGGAGACAGCAGCAGGAGGATGCTGTGGGAAAGGTGACCCCAACTCTCTGTCCTGCAACCCCCAGCACCCCAGGAAGTGCCCTCTGCAGGATGCTCAGAATCCTAGAACAGCTGAGGTTGGAAAAGACCTTAAAGCTCATCCCATTCCACACCTTCCACAGGCAGGGACACCTTCCACTGTCCCAGGCTGCTCCAAGCCCTGTCCAAACCTGGCCTTGGGCACTGCCAGGGATCCAGGAGCAGCCACAGCTGCTCTGGGCACCCTGAGGGCCTCCCCACCCTCACAGGGGAGAATTCCTTCCCATTTCCAACCCAAACCTCCTCTCTTCCAGCTCAAAGCCCCTGAAGAGGAGCTGCTGCTCGGCTCTCCCAGCACGAGGGCTCGGAGCAAACTCTCCCATCCCCAATCTCTCCCGAGGAAGGAAGGAGCTGCCTCTTGCAGACACCAGTCCCTGGGGGGTTGTGTAAATCTGAGCTCGCTGTGAGTAAGAAGAACGAGGGTTGTCATGTCAGGCTTAAGCAGGGCTGTCAAACCTCATATTTCAAATGCCACCTCCTTTAAAAAACAACCACACACCCCAGCGTGGAAACACAGGCAGCGGGGAAAGGCTCCGGAGAATTATGTTGTCAGCTCATGTTAAGCTATCATTTCCCCACGGCAAACACAGCCCTGACAGGGCTCAGCCTCCGGAGCCTGGCAGCACCCAAGGCAGCTCCGAGGATCCCACCAGCTCCGGGGGAAGGCGATGACAGAGCTCGGAGCCAGCCCAAGGTGAAGGAAAAGTGATTCACTGCTGTGTTAGGCAGATCAACCCCTTCACCTCAGGTGCTGGGAAGTCATTGTCATGGAACCCCAGAACCTTCACGGGAGCCACAGGGAGTCCTTTGGCAGCTTCCCCTCAGCCCGTCCCGAGCCCAGGGTGGGATTTAGGGACACAGGATTGCCTGGAGCAGCCCAGCTCCCGCCCACCCAGGTCAGCGTCACCCCTGCGGTTCAGCTGCAGCCCTTATCAGCTGATAAAAGGGGGAGGGCTTCTGCCAACAACCCGATTTAAGTAACAAATTCCCCCTGATCTCAAAGCTCTGTAACAGCCCAGCCAGGGACAGGCCCTGAAAGCCAACGTCACCGAGCCAGCTGGTGGCAAAGGCAGGAACAAAAGAGGAAAATCCCCCCGGGCTCTCCTTGGATCAATAAACCCGGAGCCACTCGGGCAGGATTTTCCACAGCTTCCCCTCGCTCCAGCCCCGCCGAGCTGGGGAGCAGCTGCTGGCACAGGGACTCCCTGCTCCTGCCAAGCTGGATTTGGGCACTTTCACTCCTTTGTGCTCCAAAGCCAAGATGCAGCAGTGCCATAAATCCACCATTCCTTGGGAAAACACGGCGGGGCTGGCGGGAGGCAGCCGTGGGATCCAAAGCATCACCGGGCTGGGGGAGCCCAAACCCGTCCCTGGGGCCCAGCAGCGGAACAGGAGACAAACCCAGACTCCAAAACCAACCACAGGTAACGGGCCCAGAGCCGTGCCCTCCCACCGCTGGGAATCCCTCCGAACACAGCAGCATTTAAACCCAAACACCTCTCCCAAGGCTGGGCATCTCCTTCCACAGGCACTCGGCGCAGCCATCCCCAAAATCCTGGGCTCCAAACTCCCCTCGCCCCCCAAAACCCAGGGACCCAGCGCTGCCCCAGCTCAGCCCCGTGGCTGTGGAGCCACACGGGAGCTTTTTTCTGCAAACCCGGAATAAACAGGGCCATGAGCCTCACAGCCAGGGCTGGGTTTAGCCCACCCACCCCGCTGGGCTAAAATTAAAGCTCTCATTAAAGCAGGCAGGCCTGGCCACGCTCCCCTGGGATCCCCGGGGTGAGAACGGGAACAGCGAGGGAAACACGGGGAGCAGGAAATCCGGGCAAAGGAGATCTCCCTGGCAGGTGGGGGAGGAGGCTCTGGCAGGACGCTTTCCCTGCCAAACTTTTCCGCTTGGCTTCGGGAAGGCTCCAACAACGAGGAGCAGCCTCGGCAGAGCCGTGGGAATTCCCGATGCTGTTCTTCAGGAATATTCGATCCCAGCGTGCCTGGGGAGGGTGGAGGAGCGTGGCTGGATGATCTCCTGCTCCACCTGGCACAGAGGACGCCCAGCTCCAGCCCAGCAGAGGAAAAGCTGTGCAGGGAAGGGGGGCTGCAGGTGTTGGTTGCTGCTGTCTGAGCCCAGCCCTGCAGCACCGCAGAGAAAAAAAAAAAACCCAAAAAAAAAAAAAAATCTCATTTAAGGATATCAAGATTTAAGTGAAAAGGCAGAATTCTCCACATCAGCTGCCCCAGCAAGCAAAGCTTTGTCTCTATGGAAACGCATCACCTCGGAGGCTCCTGCACGCAAAACCCTGGATTATCCAGGAGTGCCAGGGGGGGAACTGAGGCAGGGAAAAGGCAAAGCCAGGGCTGGAGGGAGCTGAGCTCCCCCACACCACGCCAAGGACCGAGCTGCACGGCTCCCTCCACCCCAGGTGACACCTGTGCCGTTAGACAGGAGCAGCTTGAGCCAGCAGGATGCTCCCAGTACACCCAGGGCTCTCCCAGTACACCCCAGTTCAATTTAACCACACGCCCAGGCTCACCCCAGATCAGCTGGAGCATCTGCAGGGAAGGCAGCGCCCAGTCACAGCTTCCTGGACCCCAAAACACCACTCTGCACCCCAGGCCACCCTCCCTGAGGTCACCTGCACATCCCTGTCCCACCTCCTCCTCCTGGCTCAGCAGCCACAGAAATATTTTGAGTTCACCCTGGATTTATTTGGCTTGGCAGCTCCCAGAAGGTGAGCAGGGAAATGTTTACCAGGAGGGTGGAGAAGCAGCCCAGCTCCAGCACGGCACAGCTGAGGGCAGCTTCCACAGTCCCTCCTGCCCGAGGGCTGGGGCAGGAGGTGATTTCCTCTCCACCTTCTCCATGGATCCTTCACAAAGCCCCCAGGCACCAACACCAGGAAAAGGGGGAGGGAAACATTCCTTGTGTTGTTAAACCCTTTCAGGCAAAGGAAAGATGGAGACCCAGCTGTTGGCCAAGCAATGGCAACGCTGCCCAGCTGGGAGAACTAAAATTCAGGGGGATCCTGGTGCCACCATGGGCTCCCTCCCTGCCCGTCCCTGGTGCCACCATGGGCTCCCTCCCTGGTGTCACCACAGGCTCCCTTACTGTGCATCCCCAGTGCCACCACGGGCTCCCTCCCTGCCTGTCCCTGGTGCCACCATGGGGTCCCTCCCTGCCCGTCCCCTCCAGGCACTGCAGCACCCCAGAAGCAATTCCCCCTCCTGCTCTGAGCACCGTGAGTGGAAAGAGCTGAGGGAAAAGCAAATGTTTGCAGGAGTTCTGCTTCCTGAGCCACACCTGGGCCAGGCGGGGGTGACTCAGAGCTGCTGGCAGGGTGACGCGGTGGCCACGGCAAGGACAGCACTGGGACAGCAACTCCTCATCCCGGTGGGACTGATGGAGAAATGCCAGCCCACGGATCCCCTACAACCCCCAAGGCCAACGAGCCTCATCCTCCAGGGAGCAAACCCAGTTCCTGTCACCCACCACGGCATCCAGGTGCCACCTGCCCAGCCGGGACACAGCCAGGGGGACCTGGCAGGGCCCAGGTGACCTCAGCACCCAGGTGGGGAGGGGCACCTCCCCCCAGAGCACACCCCGGGCCACTCCAGCACCTGCAGCGTGGGGTTTAGCAGCTGGGCTCGATCTTTAACGAGGTGATTTAGCGAGTCTGGATGAGGCCCCACCTGCCCCCAGCACCTGGGCAGCAGCAGCTCCACATTCCCAAGCCCCCACACGATTTCAAGCCACGCAGTCCCACGTTTTCCTTCAGGGAAAGCTGCCCCACATTCCACGTGCAGCTTTCAGGGAGAGCCACAGCTCTCTCTTCCCTCTCCTCCCGGGGGTTTGAAGCATCCATGGAGAAGCACAAAGCCAGCCAGGCACAGCAGCCCCCAGCACAACTCTCCTGCCCATCTCCAGCGCTCCGGGAGCCACTCAGAATCCCAGGGAAACGCGGAGAGTTTAACCCCAGAGAGCCGAGCCCGGCGTGGGCAGCGCGGCGTCCCCGTGACCGTCCTCGGGCCACCTCCACCCCCAGCCAGCCAGGAGGAACCGGGACAGGATGGGACTGAGCTGAGCCCTTCCCTGCCCTCGGGGAATCATCCAAGGGGTTTCAACTCGAGTGGGCACCAAACCGAGCGTGGAGGGGCTGCAGAGAACACAGGGGAGGAGGAGGAGGAGGAGGAGGAGGAGGAAGAGGATGCTGCACTCACCCCTGCAGCGAAGCCCAAGCTGCCATCGAGGATCCGCCTCTGGAAAAAACCAAACAGAGAACACCTTTAATTCCTGGTGAAAGCACTGCCCACAGTGCTGGGGAGATGGGGAAGGGGTCACCAGGCTGGAGAGGGACTTTGGACAAGGGGGAATGGCTTCCCACTGCCAGAGGGCAGGGCTGGATGGGATATGGGGAAGGAATTCCTGGCTGGGAGGGTGGGGAGGGGCTGGGATGGAATTCCCAGAGAAGCTGTGGCTGCCCCTGGATCCCTGGCAGTTTCCAAGGCCAGGTTGGATGGGGCTTGGAGCAGCCTGGGACAGTGGGAGGTGTCCCTGCCCACGGCAGGGGTGGCCCTGGATGGGCTTTAAGGTCCCTTCCCACCCAAACCACTCTGGGACTCTGGTGGCAGCATCCCCATGATCCCACAGAGCATCCTGGCTCCCTCACTGCCCATCCAGAGCCTGTGCAAAGTTAAACCAGAAGCTCTCCTGCCCCTCTCCACGTGCTGCCCTGCATTTCCCTCCTTCCTTGAAGGCTTTCATCCCTCCAACACCAGGTCTCCCCTAACAAACCCATGCTCTGCCCCATCCCAGAGGGATAAATCCTGCCCGTTTCACTCCCCAGGGCAGGTTTTTTCCCCCCTCCCCGAGGAAGAAAACCAAAGTGCTCCTCCAAAGAGAGCCTCACTTTGCAGCCACCTCCTGAATAAATCATCACAAGACCGAGGCATAAATAATAAACCCATCTGGGCAATCTGGAACACCCTGGTGAGGGGGCCTCTAATTTTGGATCCAGGGTGACTTGAAGCTCAGCACTCTGCTCCTTCTGAGCACGGACTGACCCAAATCCTGCCCTGGAAACGTGGCAGCAAAACCAGGTTAGAGGCAGGGCAGCTGCTGTTGCCAACACAGAGCCCTGCCTGAGGCTCCCGAGCCCCAGGAGCACATTCCACAGCCCAGGCTCAGCAGTTTGATTTCCCTCCCCTCCGGTGTGTCGAGGAAGGAGCCGGATTTCCCCTCCTCTTGCCCCAGGAGCGACGCCGAGCCCCTCGAAGCTGGGAGCAGGCAGCCAAACCCCGCCACGAGCAGGGCACAGCCCCCGGATCCCAATCCTGCTGGGATGCCGGGGACGAGGAGCTGATCCCAGCGCTCACCTGCCCGCTGGAGAACACGAACACCAGCGCCGAGCCCGCTGCCGTCAGCCCCCAGGTGAGGAATGTCCCCAGCAGCGCCTGCACCACCGGCCCAGCTCCCGGGATCATGCTGGCCTGGGAGAGAGGAGCAGCCTCGGGAACAGAGCTCACAGCCAGAGAAACCCCCGAACCCCACCCGAACCCCTCCACACCAACGGGATCAGAGCCAGCTCAACCACCCTCCCCTAAGCTCCTCTGTCCCCTTTAGGTGAGGCTTTGCGATTTAAGCCGAGCTCGGCGGAGCAGCGGGGACGGGACAGAGCACATCCCACCTGGAGCGCAGCCCCACCAGGATCTGGGGCTCAGCCAGGCACAAACGGTGCTCAGACCTCGCCCAGACCCCTTTTTGTGCCCCAAGCCCGGCTTTCCCGGGGTGGAAGGCGAACACCCTCCCAGCACCTGGCTCCCTGCAGCCTGGGAAAGGGGGGACAGGGGAATAAATCCCACTGGGAATGGCCCGGGGAGCACTCTGGAAATGCAGACGGATACATTTGTAATGCACGCGGGCACGGACACATCTGCACGTGAATATATCAAATACTCGGGGCCCGACAGGTTTCTGTGTCAACACCTAACAAATACCCACAGCAGGGCCAGCTCCAAAGGCTCTCCCAGCCCCCGGCCTCGCCCCAAGGCTTTTCCCAGTCCCTGCAGGTGCGTGCCCAGCTCAGACCCCGCTGGTTTCCCGGCTCAGACTCCCCCCAGCTCCCCAGCAAGCGCTCCCCCCTTTCTGCAGGGGGTCCTACAGCCCACCCAGGAGGACCCAAACACCCCCCAAATCCCCCCCAACCTTACCCCAGCCGCTCCGCCCTATTACCCCGCACCCCCGGGCCCTCCAGCCGCGGGGCCGGTCCCAGGGCCCCCGAATCCTCCAAACCTGGATCCCCCGGCCGGTCCCAGAACCCCCAAACCCCCCAAAACT
>VZTE01003186.1:208134-224013 GCA_013397775.1 Eulacestoma nigropectus
TTTCCCCCCCTTCTCCTCCTCTCGCCCCCTTTCCCGCTCTCTTCTTCCCCTCCCCATCCCTTCTTCTCTCCACTCATCCCCTGTTCTTCCCCTTCTTTCCCCCTCTTTCGTCCCGCTCTCTTTTCCCCTCATCCCCTCTTTTCTGCTCTGACCGCTGTGTCCCCTCTCCAGGTTCTCCCACCGGCTCACCGGGGTTTCTACGGGGCGGCGGCGCAGCTGAAGCTGCTGCTGGAGGTTCCCGAGCAGGTCTGGGGGGCGGTGGAGGGGGGCCGCTACCTGCCCGCGGCCCGGCTCCACCTGCTCGGGGCCCACCTGCGCCGGCAGCTCCAGCTCGACACCCCCCGAGCCCGCTCCAGCCCCGTCCTCGCCCGGTTCCCCATCCTGCTGCGGCAAGTGGCGGCCGCCAGCCACCTCAGGTGTGCCGGGAATGGGGCACGGGAAGGGCTGGATGAGGAGGGGGTGAGGCCCTGGCACAGGTCACCCAGAGAAGTTGTGGCTGCCCCGTCCCTGGAAGTGTCCCAGTGCCCCGTCCTGGCAGCTGGATGAGACTTGGAGCAGCCGGGTCTGGGGGAAGGGGTTTGGAACTGGTTGATCTTTAAGTTCCCTCCCAACCCAAAGCATTCCCTCAGGCACAGCCCGGGGAAGGCAGGACGGAAATCAGCTGCAGGAAGGTTCCGAGAGGCCGTGCCTGAGGCAGCAGCACCTGGATCCCCCAGGAAAGCCACTGGCAGGACCCCCGGGCTGTGGCAGGTGTCAGAGCTGGGAGCACAGTGCTCTGGGAATGCCCCTGGAAAGCCAGCAGGCGGGGAAAGAGGGATGTGAGGGAATATCCCACGGCCAGCAAGCGCATCCTGGGGGCTGCAGCTGCCAGGGACCAGGGGGCTCCATCAGGTGACGGGACAGGACTAACAGGGATTTAGGGAGATCCTTTCCAACCCAAACCATTCCATGAGCCTGGGACAAAAACCATCCTCACCAGTGCTGTAATATCCAGATATAAGTGGGACAGTCTGGGGAAAGCACCACCTGCACTTGGCGGTCACCACACGGCCCCAGCCGAACGTGTGGCTCGGGCAGTGACTCCCCGCTGGTTCCCGTGGCAGATCCACCATCCTGCAGGAGAGCAAGGCCCTGCTGCGCTGCCGGACGGGCTCGGACCAGGCGGTGGCCGAAGCCCTGTGTGCCATCATGCTGCTGGAGGACAGCTCCCCACGCCAGGCCCTGGCCGACTTCCTGCTGGCCAGGAAACTGGCCATCCAGCAGCTGCTCAACCAGCCACACCACGGTCAGTGCCACGGGGCTGCTCCTTGGGAAGGTCAGGGTGAGCCTTCCCTTCACCTCCTCGTGCCCCCGGAGCAGGGATGGGTGATTCCCATGGATCTCATGGTGACAAGGACACGGCAAAATAGCACCAAAATTAACAGTTCTCGGGGGCTTAAGCCAAGCCCACCTGTAACGGGGAAGCAGGTGGGGCACGAGGCTGAGTCCTTTGCCCTCCAGCCCTTCCCTGGAAGGGACCACGGGCCTTGGAACGCGGTGCCACTGACCTGTGCTGCGGGGCTGCCGTGGCTCAAAGTCACCTCTCTGCAGGTGCAGGTATCAAAGCTCAGGTGTGTTCCCTGATGGAGCTGCTCACCACCACCTTGTACCAGGCCCACGCTGTCTTCTACACCGTGCCCGAGGGGACGGCCCCGGATCCAGCCCTGCCCTGTGGATTGCTCTTCTCCACCCTGGAGAGCACCACGGGCCAGAACCCCGCAGGTGAGCCCCGCAGCTGCCCAGGTGTGCAGGCAGGAGGGTGCCCCGTGCTGGGCTGATCCCTGGCTGTGATTCCAGGGAGAGGAGGGGTGCTGGAGGAGGATTTGAAGCTGAGCAGCTGGTTCAAGTACCTGCCTGAGTCCGTGGTGGAATTCCAGCCGGCCCTGCGGACCCTGGCACACCCCATCAGCCAGGAGTACCTCAGGGAGACCCTGCAGCAGTGGATCACCATGTGAGTGGGACAGGGCAATCCCAGCCTGGCTGACTTCCTCCTCCTCCTCCTCCTCGTCCTCTTCATCCTCCTCATCCTCCTCATCCTCCTCCCTCAGTTAAGCAGCCAGAGGCAGCACAGCACATCCAGCAGCCGGGCACCCTGTGCCAGGCCCTCACCCCCCTCACAGGGGTGAAACTTTGCCTCCAGGTGCAGCGATGACATCAGGACAGGGGTCAGGACCCTGCTGGTGTACGTGAAGAGCATGAAGGGGCTGGCAGGGATCCGTGACGCCGTGTGGGAGCTGCTGTCCAGCGAGTCCGGCAGCCACAGCTGGGAGGCCGTGTGCCGTCGCCTGCTGGACAGGCCCGTGTCCTTCTGGGAGGAGCTGCTGCAGCAGCTCTTCCTGGACAGGCTGCAGGTGGGTGCTGTGCCCCCAGTTGTTGTCTCACCCAGCCCACGGTGCACTGAGGGTGTGTTGAAGTGGCACATTGAAATTGTTTTTTTTTTTCCTCCTGGTTCTGTTGCAGACTCTGACCAAAGAAGGCTTCGAGTCCATCTCGAGCAGCTCCAAGCAGCTGCTGGCTTTAGCCCTGCAGGAGTTGGAAGTGAAAGCCGGCAGCTGCGCCCTGAGCAAGCAGATCCAGCTGGAACACAACGTGGCGATGTTCCTGTGGTCGGAGAGCCCCGGGGACCTGCCCGGGGACGCGGCGTGGGTCAGCGTGGGGCAGCGCGGGCCCTTCGCCAGGAGCGGGCTGGCCATGAAGGCACAGGCGCTCACTCCGTGTGTGCAGAGCTTCTGCTCCACGCTGGACTCCAAGCTGAAGGCCAGGCTGGAGGATGTCCTGTCCTACCTGCCCTCGCACGACTCTGTCCCCAAGGAGCCCGCGGTGCCACCACGCTCTGCCTTCGACCGCTTCGCCGACGCCGGCACCGTGCAGGGGCTGCTCCGCGACCACTGCGTCGCCTGCGTCCAGCACCTCCTGGGCTGCGTCCGGGAGCAGCTCCTGAGTGCCCAGAGCCAGCTGGACCCCCCCGGGGATGCCAAGCTCAACGCCGTGCTCTTCATGGCGAGGCTGTGCCAGGCCCTGCCCGAGCTGTGCCCGCACCTGCAGCGCTGTGTCCTGGGCCAGGCGGCCGGCGCGGAGTCGGCGCCCAAGGAACCGCGCTCTGCCAAGAAGCTGGGCAAGGGCAAAGCCCAGGAAGTGTCCCCCGAGCTGGCCAAGTGGCAGGGGGTGAAGGCAGAGCTCCTGCAGCAGAGCCTGTTGGCTTATCAGCTCTGGAGCTCGGCTGTCACCAAAGTAAGGAGCTGTTTCCCTCCTCAGAGGTGCTTTTTGGGGAGGGGTTCCCTCGCCGGGGTCAGCGCTGGCTGCCGAGAGCTCCCTGGGGGTGGCTCCAGGGGAATGGCCTCCATAAGATTCACTTTGGGAGGTGCAGGGATGCAGCAGGTCACAGGCAGGGTGGGCTGGCTGGCCTGGGCCCTGTTACAATTGTCCTGTGATCAGGGCTTTCATTTCCGTGCTGCAGGGTCTGGTTCAGTGCTTCACCCACACGCTGCTGCTCGACACAGCTGGGTCTGTCCTGGCCACGGCCACCAACTGGGATGAGATTGAAATCCAGGAGGAAACCGAGTCTGGGAGCAGCGTGACGTCAAAGATCCGGCTGCCTGTGCAGGTATGAGGAACAGCCTGTGGGAGGAGCCCAGCACTGCGTGCCAGAACCGCTTGCTGAGCTGCTGGGGAGGTTGTTTGGTGTCACGAGCAGAGGACAAACACTCTCTGGTGCTCTTGGAGATACTCACCTCGTGAGGACAGAGGTCAGAGGAAGGAAATAGGTCATTGTCGCTGTTTATCTCTATGAATAAAGTTGGCCCAGGTCCTGTAAAACTGAGCCAGAGGAGGACTTAGGCCTGATTTAAACACAGGCCCCAGGAGAGAGATGTCATGGAAGCTGGATGCACTGAAGGACAGGGCTGCAGCAGTGGGACTGTGGAATCCTAAGGGAACTGAGGCGTGTGGCTTCCCAGGGGTGTGGTGGTGGCACAGGAAGGACCTCACAGGGACAGAGCAGGTGGCAGTGGCGAGGAGGGGGAGGAGGGCCAGGCCTGGAGTGAGTTCTGTGTTTGCACAGCGCGGGAGGGGCTGGACAGGGAAATGCAGTGAACCTTATCCAGTGAATTCTATTGATCTGAGGGGAAAAGCAGCTGGATGGGAGCTCGGGAGGCCCAGGAGATGAGGGAGGGAGTAACAGCCCCAGGGAGTGGGTGGGCAGAGCAGGGTCTGTGCTGACAGAAGAGGCACAAACAGTTCTCTTCTCGCTGCACTCGGTGTCTGGTAAAGTCTTTTTGGGACTTTGGGAGCTGCTGTTAACCCAAAATCGGGAGTGTCGGTAAATCAGACCCTGTGAGATGCCCGAGCCAAGCTGTGGGGCAGAGCTTCGTGGCTGCTGAGGAGGTGGGACACTCCCACCACCCATCTGAAGGGATGTGGAAGGGAATGGAGCCTACAGGCCAACTGCAGATAAACTCTGTTCTCCTCCCCAGCCCTCGTGGCACGTGCAGTGCCTCCTGTTCAGCCTGTGCCAGGAGGTGAACAGGGTCGGTGGTCACACCCTGCCCAAGGTGACCCTGCAGGAGCTGCTGAGGAGCTGCCTGGCAGAGGTGCTCGCTGCCTACGAGAAGCTGGTGGAGCAGAAGCAGGAGAAGGTACCTGGGTGTGGGATGGGAGCGCGGCTGGGAATGCAGGGACACAGCCGGCTGCTGGAACAGAAAATGCCTGTCCCTGACAGCTGGGAAGGGGACACCCTTACACTCATCCTGCCTCCCCCAAAGGGGAGCAGACACCAGATTTCACACTCTGGCTGTGCCTTGGAGTTGGTGTTCTCAAACATTCCCCCTTGGGCAGCCTCCCCTGTGCCAGGGAGGAGCCCCATTCCCGCCTGTCCCGTTTGCAGAGGCCGGACAGTTTCCCCCTGACCCAGAGCAGGGCTCTGCAATTACTCTATGACCTGAGGTACCTCAGCATCATCCTGACAGCCAAGAGTGAGGACACCAAACCCAGCAGGATCAAGCAGGACTCCGGGTATGGCGCATTCTGGGGCTCACATCCTTCAGCAGTGCTTTGGGGGGCCCTAAAACAGTGCACAAACACCGAGTTCATCCTCAAAGCAAAGGAGGGCTGGGATTCTGTGGCCAAGGGCTGAGGCAGTGGGCTGGTCCTCCCTCCTTGTGTCCACAGGGATACCCTCAGAGGATGCTCCTGGAGAGAGCAGTTAAGCTTCCAGCCAAGAGTTAAAGCCTTGTGTAAGCTCCAGCCCTGAGCAGCGAGGCATCTCCCCGGGGGTACCACAGGGAGCAGGTTCCTGCTGCTGGGGTTGTGTAAGAGCTGGGAACCCTTGGGGCAGCTGCTGTTCTGCTGAGTAATTCCTGTTCTGCTCAGTCACCCCAGACAGCAAATCCCTGGCTGCTTCAGAGCTGGCATCACCGGAGTGTCAGCCCTGACAGGAGCTCTCTGCTCTGCTTGCAGCATTGAGAAGGTCGTTGACTTCCTGGAGGGACACATCGATCCCTTCGACCTGGATGTCTTCACCCCACACCTGAACAGCAACCTGAACCGCCTGGTGCAGAGAACCTCGGTAGGGAGCAGGGCTGGAGCAGGGAGCAGGGCTGCAGAATGCCTTCAGCAGGGCAGCTGGGGTGGCTTTGAGCTGCTTAATGCTTCAAGATAAGCACTTGTACTTCCTTGGAAAGGGGGAGCGTGTTCGGTGCCAGCTGAAGATAAGAGGAGCTGGCTCAGCCGGCTGCACGGCCCCGTGTGTGGGGCTGGCTGAGCTTTATCTAACAGGATTCACTGGAGCCTGTGCAACACTGAGTGAGTTAAGGAGTGCTGAAACAGGTCTGGGACTCAGCTGTGGGAATAATCAAGCACAAGAGTTAAGAGGGGGAAGGGAGACACTTCACGTTCAAACTCAGTGCTGATGATGTGGCCGTGGACTCACCACGCACTGCAGGGTCAGCTCTGCAGGAACCCCAAATTCAAACAGCTCCTAGTGCCTTCCAGCTGCTCTTCCCCAAATCCAAGCAGCTCCTTTTGCCTTCCAGGTTCTCTTTGGCCTGCTGACTGGGACAGAGAACCAGTACACGAGCAGGGGCGGTGTGCTGAGCTCGCAGGAGCTGCACAACATCCTGCCCTTAGCATCCAGCCAGATCAGGTGAGGCACCCGGCTCTTCCAGCCCTTCTCCTGCCTCTGGGAAGCTGCTCTGGAATCGCTGCTTCCCACATTTCTTTCTTCCATCTCTTAAGGTTTGGACTTCTGCCACTGAGCATGTCGAGCTCCCGGAAGAGCAAATCCACTGCCAGGAGCACAGAAAGAGTCCAGGTTGGTGTTTGAACTGAGCTGTAAAAATAGGAATATTTTCCCGATATTCACTGTCCCCCCAACACTCGAGCTTGTGGGGAAAGAAGAAAGCAGCCAAGCATTATTTCACCTGATTTTTATTTTCAGTAAAATGAATCATTACGGCAGCACAGCAGGAGATGGGTTGGATTTCTCCAGGATCCTCCAAAACCCCACCCTTTGCCCCTGTGGTTCTGGGGCCGCTGCTCCGTGGCAGAGCAGGCAATACCCACCCTGCAGAGGCAGCGAGGATTTACATGGATGAGGGCAATGCATCAAAGACAGTTCATTAAATAGGGCTGCAAGGAAGGCTGAGGGACAGTAGCTAATGATTTAACTCCTTTCCAGTGGGATGCTGCCCTGTAACCCCCGAGGAGGCCTGGCCAGGTACCCCAGCTGTGTGAGGAGTGTCCTGGTGCTGAGCTGTAGCAGCCAATCTTTCTGTTGCTCCATCTCCCCCAGTTTAAAACGTCTGCTTAGATGGAGCTCTGTGTGCTGGGTGAGAGCCAAGGAATACCTCACTGCCGTGGGAAGCAGCAATTAATGTTTCCTTTAGTTATTACCAGCCCAATCCATCTGTGGTGGTCTTGGTAACTGGGATAAGTTGTTGAGTCTTGACAAGAGCCAAGACAAGAGTTGAAGGCCTGGTTTTTTACCAGTGTCATTTGAGATGATGTTCAATTCGCAACTCTCCTCTTCCATTACTCAGAGCCATTAAGGACCAGACCCAGCAGAAAGGGTCTAAAAGCCCAGAACTTCCCACGGAAGGTATTCCTTACCTCTCACAGCTCAGCTGGAATAGAGCATAGAGGTGTGCAGTGATGTCTGGCTCGTTCTGTCACTCCCCTCAGCTGCTGTGCTGTGCTCAGCACACCTGTGTCCTGTGCTAGCCACACTGCCCAGGATCCCTGACAGATGCTTGCTCCTTTTTCAATGCTAAAACTCTTCTGGAGAGGTTAAAATCTGCAGTTCTCCAAGAACAGCTCCTGCAAGGGCACCAGCTGTGCTTCTACCACGCTGTGCTCCCTTGCTCCGAGAGCAACGGCCCCTGCCCTGCTGCTCAGCGGCTTCTGATGAGCGTTCAGGGGTTTGGTGAGCACTGAGTGACATCTGCCAAGTGCCTGCTGCTGCCAGCAGCGAGGTGCTGTGCTGTGGCCCCGTGTGTCTGTCACTAACCCCAGCAGTGACACCGCTCCGGCCGTGGCTCCGGCTGCCTGGGGAGAGCGGTTGGGCCGTGGTTCCACCTTGCAGCTCCTGGTGAGGAGGGTACGGAGGGAGCCACGGGGGTGCTGTGATAGAGTCACTTTTGTCTTTCCAAAGGGCCAGGCCGCAGCTCCCGTGCTGCCCAGAGAGGACGAGGCGGCGCGCCCGGGCTCGCTGTTCCGGCAGCTCGTCACCGAGGACGAGGACACGGTGGCACCGTCCCTCTTCAAGCTGGGCTGGCTCTCGGGCATGACCAAGTGAGGCAGCAACCAATAAAACTGCTCTGGGTGTTTGTCTTCGCTGAGATCTCTCTGTCCCCTCGGCAGGAGCGGTGACGCCTCCGGGGTTGTCAGTACTTCCCATCCTCAGCCCGAGCAGGGCGTGCCACGGGAACCAGGCACAGCTTGGATTGTCCTTGTGCCCTGGCCGCTGGAGCGGAGGTGGAGCTGCTCTTTCACCTCCTATCCTTACATTGTTAAAGTCAAATTAAAGAAAAAAAATGCCAAAACAACCTACACACTAACAGAAAACAAAACATTTCACAGCTGGAAAGGGGTGCTGGAGCCGGGTAAGACTCCTGTGTCCTTCAGGCACCACCACCCTGCCCTGAGTGGCCCCTGCAGCACCTGCCCGACCTGTCCTCGGTCTAATTTCACATTTTCCTTCCAGTCCTGCAGCAGTGAAGCTCATGAGAAAAGACTCATCACCCTGAGCTGGGTGGGAGCTCACAGCTCACAGGCCTAAGGACCTGCACTCACTGCTCCTATTCTCACTAACTCTAAATGCTCAAAAAATTATGTTGCCAAATCATTTTTTAACTAGTTTATTGAAATTAAAAAAAAGACTTATAAAACTGAAGAGGAACGCTTAAGAGAACTTTACAGAAAGCAACAACTTGCTAACAGATTAGGCAGTCGATTGGAATTGGACAGTTTGCAATCCTATAACACACATGTGGACTCCTCAGTCTCCTCTTGCCACGTACTTTAGAACCACCCCAAAAAGAATCCTATAAAAATTGCTTCAAAGCCCCTTTTGCATTGCAATAGTGCAGCAAACCACAAGTAAACAATCTCCTGTTAACCTGTTATTTCAAATATAGACTGAAAAGGCAACAGGCAATTTTGTGCAATTCCATTTTAACAAACTTTGAAGTTGAAATATCAAATCTACACAGTGCTGTCCCTTCACAGAAGGCAGGGAGCTGCTGGGTCATCATGTAGGGAGGCGTCCCCGGCTCTGTAGGCTGTGGAAGTGGGCTTCCTTCAGGATCTGGTTGATGTGGAAGTAAGGACCTTGGCTTAGTGCAGACTGCTCGTGGAAGGGCTGGGAGGAGACAGGGCTGGATCCTGCAATCCTGGGGTTGAGGCTGGACTCTGCTCTGTCGGGGCTGTTGATGCTGCTGCTGCTACAGCTGCTGCTGCTGCTGCTCCCGCTGTCACTGCTGGAGGACTGGGACACACAGAGGGTGAACAGCAACATCAGACACTTCTTCCTCACCCCACAGAAGCAAACCTTTAGGATAAATCCCTCCCTTCCACATTTCCAGCCTGATGGACCGAATAAATCCACCTTGGCACGGAGAGGCTGTTGTTGCCCACACCAGTGTCACAGAGCTGAAGGGACAAGCCTTCCCCCGGGGTTCAGTGACCTCCGGGATGTTGGATTTCAGTTCCCAGTTAAAGCCCTCAGCTCTGCCCCCAGCCCCACGTTAGCACTAGTGCAGTTTGCTGGAGCCATCCGAGAATTGGCAAGTAACGAACATCCCCAGGGAGCTGCACGTGTCAGGACAGGCAGGCAGGGCACGTTTGGCACTTCTGCTCTAGCAGAGGTTTGAGGGAAGCACCATGCAAAGCATTTTCCTACGAGGCAATCCTCAAGTGAGATCTGAAGCACCCAAAGCAAGAGGCTGTTAGAAACCAATGCACACAACACCCATTCCAAGTCTCTGAACACCCTGACATCACGTACTGCTCTCCCAGTGAAGTACTCCATGGCAGTGTTAACTGGAAGTGTCCCAAAGCAATTCCACACCAATTTACTTGACGTGACAGTGAAAGAGCAACAGGCACCAAAGAATTCCTCATGCAGCGAAAAGAACTCAGCATTTGACTGGAACAGAGGCCAGGGCTCATTTGCCAGCATTTAGGATAACCACATTTCATGGGAATGGCTGGAAGAGCATTTGCTGTTATCATAAGGGATTCAAAGACATAAAACTGCTTGGCTCACACCATTTTAAGGGCTGCTAAGGAAAGGTTCCATTAGTTCCAGCTGGAATATTTTAGTTCTGTGTGATCTGCTGGTCAGGACCTGCAAATATTTGGGTGAGTCAGTCAGCAAGTGGCTACTCTACCATCCCATAAATGATTCATAAAAGCAGACAGAGTAAGTGACAGCAGCTAAAAAATCTACATTTTTGTAAGGATTAAGCCACAGAAGTCAAAGCTTTGTGGCCACAGCAGAGGACGACAAATTTCGAGAAATCCTCAGGGATTTACCAGTCAGCACCACTTCTAGAAGGGCCTCGCTTGGAGTAAATCAGGAATGGTGCAAACTGCACTCAGCAGGGTGCCCAGGGCCCAGGGAGGCACTGTGGATGTTTGGGGTGGAACACAACCCTCCCCCCGGCCCTGATCCACAATCGATCCTGACCATCCAACCCTAACAAATTCCTTTGTTTTGCTAAGCACCAAAAATGCTTCAGCTCTGCGGGAGCACAGCAAGCCAAGCCAAGGGCCCCAGGCTGCGAGGAGAGAGAAACACACAGCGGGGTCATTCCCGAGGGAGCGCAGATGGAACCGCGGGAGCAACCAGCTCCTCTTCCTAAGTCTAGAGAGACACAGAGCCCCGGACGGACAGGGAGGAGCTGGGGGTGGTGCTGGGCAGCCCAGCTGCTGTTGCAGAGCAGCACAAAGAGTCACACGCGATGCTGGAGGGGTCACAGCAGCCTTGGAGAGAAACCCACCGCACAGGACACTTTGTTTCCTTTTAGTCTGCGCTCCTTAGTGAGCTTCGTTACAGCCACCTTCTGCAAATCAAGGTAAAAATCCGCATGAGAACCTGGCCTCGCTTGCTGCTCACGTTTCACATCTCAACAAACATTTTCCAGCTGTTAGAAGTGATTATTTTGTGCATCTCAGAGGTTTGCAAAGCCGGCAGTGTGTCCTGGGACGTGCTTCTGACACCTCAGGCTGGTGACGGATTGTGGTTTGTCAGACCCTCTTTATTTCCAGTTCTCTATGCAAAGATTCAGTAGCACTGGCACCCTTTTATCGCTGCCCAAATCACGTGGAACACCTACCACGGCCCCAGGCTGTGGTGCACATTGCATTTGGACTACAATTAGACAAGAAAAGAATCCTTAAAGTCATCAAGTCAGCAAGACAGGCATCAACAAAGCTTTACAGGGCAAAGCAAAGCAGCCAGGTGACACTAAGGAATACTTCAGCTCTCAAAAGGGCATCTCCAGGCTTACTGGGCTCATCAACCCTTAACATCACACTTCAAGTTTTAAAACAAACAAACGTCCTGTTAAATGTGCAGATCTGTGACAATCCCTCGTGACAGGAACTGGAGAAAGCCACTCAGCCCCTGCTGCTCTCAGCATCTTCCAAGGTGAGTTTAACACAGCCATGATCTGGTTTTAGTTAGAACTGAAGACCAGCCCATCCCTCGAGAGGAGGGGAGAAGAACTTTGATTTGCTCTCTGCCAAGAACCCGGCGGTGTTTCAATCCTGGCACCAGCCAGAACAAAGAGGAACTACGAGAAATTCGGGTTTGCAGGAGTTGTTCAGGAAGGAAAGGGTCAGCCAGAACACTCAGAGTCGCTTCCTTCCCTGGGAAAATGAGAGCAAAGGGTTTTCATTGGTGATTCCCCAGGCTGCAGAGCACAACTGCGAATCTCAGCATTCCTGCAAGTGGGATCCCTTTGGAGGATCCACTACAACTTCTCCTGGCTTGATTTGTGGGCAAGCAATGGATTTCTAACCAAATCCAGGGCAAACAACACAGCTGAGCTCCTGGAAAAGGGAGGACAGGCTGAACAGGAAGCGAAATTCCGTGGCAAAGGCTCTGCCTCGCTAATGTTTAACGTTGGCTGCAGCTCCAGCCCCGTGTCTGTGCCTGTCCATGGACTGAACCCCAGAGCACAGGTTTCTGTCACCCTCAGGGTGGCTGTAACCTGGGAGTGGCTTCTCCAGGAGCAGCAGGAATGGCACATCCTTACAGCAACTGGCCAAAAAGCAGCACTGATGGAGACTGAAGAGAATCTGTTTCCACCCTGTGAAAGTTGGAAGTCAGGGGTGCTGCCTGCCCTGGGTGAAAGGACAATCCAGTGGAAGAAAACAGCAAATCCTTTGGAATCAGATCTGGTTCGGGTGAGCAGTGGGATTCAAAGTGAGGGGCTGAGTGATAACATCACAGAACAGCCCAGGTTGGAACTGCCTCTAAGGAAAAACCTCCCTTCACCTCATTCTTCAGAGCAAAATGTGCAAGACAAAAAAAAACGGGAAGAGATCCTGCCAAAAGCCAAGTCCTGTTTAAAGTGCAGCTGCCTGATCGCCACCCTGAGGTTGTGTTCTCAAAGAGGCCTCACTCTGCAAGAGGGAACAGTCAACCTGAACCCAAACAGGCCAGAGGAATCAGGACTTTGGGTAATGTTTCACAAAAAGCAGGTGTGCGACGCCCTGCGATGAAAAGCGACTCTCACGTGCTCTTGGAAGCCACAAATTGCTCCCACTCCCCCTTTCCCAGGCAATATCCCAAAGCCAGTGGGGATTTTTAACCAGCAAGAGGTGTCTTTGCACACAGCAAGGTGTCAGGAAACGAACTCCAAGTGTTACAAACCGGCTGAGACTTTCCAAGCGACACCAATCGGAAGCACTCGTGCACAATGAGCACAGGGATTTCTCCCTTTGGCACAGGAAGTCCTTAACCAAATGCTGGAATAATACAGATTTAATCTCGTGGCTTGAATTTCTGGGCATGCTCAGTTCAGGGATCCGACAAGAAAACAAGCCAGGGAAAAAAGAGGAAAAAAAAAAAAGAAAGGAAAAAGCTCCATTCATCGGGAGAAAACATTGGGAATTCTGTTCCCCGGAGAACGGGGCCGGTGCTGTTTGGGAAGCTGTGTCCACGTTCCTCAGCAGTGAGAGCTCCTCCCTGCCTCACACCAGGGTTTAATGTGTTAAAACCAGACCTGTGCCAGGCAGGTGCATGCAAGAAGCAGAGGCTCTGTTAGGCTGAGCAGTGACCTTGCCCTGGGTCAGCCATGCCCGAGCTGTTCCCTCGCAGCCCCCGAAAGCAGGCCGGGGTTACGGTCACCCCTCCTGCGTGGCCACAAACCCACTGCCACTCCTGCTTTTAGTGGCTCTGCCCGAACACCAGGTGTTTACACGACAAGCAAAGGTGCTTCTGCCACTCACCATCAGGGGTTTTCCTGATATCCTTAATTTCATTACTCCTACTTCAATCCCTTGTTCCACACTAAATCCGTCCTCCTCCCGCCACAAAGCTGCTTTAGCCTTTAACTACTCTACACACACGGAGGGGTTTGACCTGTTGGACAAGTGATTCAGTGTCAGATGGCAACAAACCAGGGCTGCTTCTCCCCATCACACCCCAAAATGCAAAGTCTCCCTCCTGAAAAAACAGCAGCACAGGGCAGTTTTAATCCCAGAGAATTCCTTCACGATGGACAGCAGCTCTTAAAGCATTTTCCAGCAGTGTCCTATCACATAATCCACTTGTACAGGTTAAGAGAGAGTCTCCCTCACAACAGGAATGTATAAATATACATTTGAAACCATTTCCAGATTATAAAAGGGCTCAAAGCTACACAGCAACTAAATATTTTCTGCGAAGTACAGTCAACAGTTGGATAATTGTGTTAATTCTGCAATAATTCAGACTGTAATTGCTCATCACAGTCCACCTTCAAAGTAAGAAGGCTCTAAAAAACCAAGGACATTTCCAAAACCTTCAAAGAAATTAATTTCATTAACTTCCAGGGATGCAGACTGGGAGGGAACCTCTGCTCTGCACCCTCTTTTCCGTGAATGTTTTGCAACACAAGGACGTTGCTCACAGTGAATTTTCAGGTGATTCACACAGGCGACATCTCAGGAAATCTGGCAGCAGCTGGGAAATCAGCACATTATTTTAAGAAAAGAAATCTCAAACTGCACCAAGGGAACACCTGTTTGGTGAGGGGTAAGAAAAAAGAGAGTTTATCCCACGTCCAGCAAAAAAAATCAGGGAAAATATGAGAAAAAACCAAATAGTTTGAGTGTTTTGGCTGTGAGCAAGCCTTGCTTAAGCTGAGCAGCTCTATCAGAGCATTTTTCCCACATCAGATAAGGCCTGCCTGGAATGTGTTTTGTCTTTCTCCCACAAATAATCACCTCACTGTAAGTAAAGGCAAAGTTGATGGTCAGGCAATTCGAGCACAGGGACACATCCACCCTCACCACCTCCTCAGCTCTGGTCACAGCTCATCCCACGCAGCAGAAATGGCAGGAAATTATTTCCCTGGGCGTTGCAAAGCAGGATTTCAAACTCCTTCCCAGAAATATTCAGGCCAGGGATAACCAGGCTCACTGGAAATGCTGATTTCCAAGCTGCCCTTTACAGATTTCAGTCTCTGATGTCACCAAGCCAAACCTCACAACCTCAAACAAACACAAAGCCATGAAATAAAAATGAAAAGAAAATGCACAGGATGTCCCAGCTGCTGTTGAAATGCAGCACGGAAGGAAAGTGGATTTGCCTGGGAAGGCTCTCACCTCAGTGTCCCAGGAGTCCTGGAGGACAGTATTCCTGGTGCTACGTTTTGTCTGGGGAACGTGACCATCATCTTCATTGCCATTCCTTCTCCTCTTCCTGCAGGAAATTCAGGGAGAAAACAAATGATCAGCTCGCTGATCTGCCTTCTGGTTTGTTCTCGGAAGGCACCCACAAGAAAGCAGGAACACCTGATCAATGAATGCAGGATGTATCCAGACCCCTGAGGTGCTGTGGACTCTCATATTCCCCTTTTAGCTGCTGCCTAAGGGCACAGAGAAGAGGATCCTGTTTCTCACAAGATGTTTCCTGTCAGCTTAAGGGACTCGCATTAAAACCATCCTTCTAAATAAATTTGTTTAACAGCTGTCAGCCTTGCACATCTAAAAACAATCCCTGGGCTCGGGGTGACACCTGACAGGCCGGGCACAGCACCGGGACAAGCGGCAGTGACAACATTTTCACTGAACACCCAGTTCTTCACCTGCTCACACCACCCCACAGGGACCTCCTTCGTCCCTCCACTCTGCCAGTGTTGAGCCACATTCCAAAGCCACGTGGAAATAGGGTTTTGTCAGGAAACCCCTGGTGGAAAACAAGCTCTCCCCCGTTTCTGACGCATTTGCCAGCCTCTCGTGACATCTCGGACTGTCTGGCCTGGCAGGTACAAGTTTTAACCTAATTTTTATCCAAATCTTTGCAGACATCAAGGCAAAGGAGGGTTTGGAGGAGGATAATGGGATGGGGGCGGTGCTAATATTCCCAGATTAGAGGAGGTAAAGGGAAGACCTCCAAGACCAGGTTGGACAGGGCTTGGAGCAACCTGGGACAGTGGGAGGTGTCCCTGCCCATGGCAGGGGGTGGCACTGGATGGGATTTGAGGTCACTTCCAACCCAAACCATTCTGGAATCCTGTGACATCAACACAGCAGCTGATCCCCAGCAGCATCCCAGAATTCCTGTCCGCAGAATTTCCACGCAAACATCAAACGATTTTCCCCACCATACAAACAGGACAAGCCAGCCAGGATCCCAGCAGCCTCCAAAACACAGGATGGAGCTGTTTTGGTGCCTAAAATTAATCCGTGCTCGAATGAGTCAAAACAGACCGAGGGAGGTATTTATAACCGGAGCCTTTCTCACAGCCAGGCTGTGCAGCAGCCTCAGCTGCCAGGATCTGGCCCACGCCTACAGCCCAGAGCTGCCTCCCCGCTCCCCATCCCCGCGACCACCGGCACCAAACGCCGTCCATCGGCTCCCCGTGCCCCGGAGCGCCCTTCGGGGAAGGGACATTCCCCCCTCACCCCACGTTCGCCTCCGGATCCTTCCTCTCCTTAACCCCTGCAGTGACCTCGACACCTCCAGCCCAGCTTGGACAGGGCTTGGAGCAGCCTGGGCTAGGGAAGGTGTCCCTGCCCACGGCAGGGGTGGAATGGGAAGGGCTTTAAGGTCCCTTTCTCCCCATTCCCCGACTCCCTGATCCCCCGCTGCCTCACAGCTCCGGCCCAGCTCCCACCCGCCCCACGATC
>VZTE01003186.1:246973-291258 GCA_013397775.1 Eulacestoma nigropectus
TCAAACGAAAGAGGAAAACCCAGCGATGGGGGCTCTGGAGCCGGGGGCCAGGCTGCTGGGAGGGCGGTACAGGGTCCCGGGCTGGCTGCTGGGGGCGTTGCCGGGGGTCTGGGGGGTGGGAGTCCTGCTGGCTTTGGGGCGGAAGAGGCTGCCCTGCTGCGTGGAGGTGCTGTTGGAGAGCGGGGTGTGGTCGGGCTCGCCCGAGTCGCTCTCGGTGTAGCTGTAGGCCTGTGCCCGGGAGATGCCCTTCTGCTGCCGCCGCCACGAGTTGTAGTAGGTGGGGTCGCTGATGTAGTGGTTGACGAAGGAATGCGCCTTCTGGTGCCCGGGGTCCACCTCGTACTCGCTGTCACTGCCCTGGAAAACAGCGCGGGGGGAGGTGGTGAGGTGGGGACAGCACCCGCCAGCCCCAAAATTCAGTGGGGTCGGGCTCTGCTCCCAGCGACGGGGTGAGAGGGAGCGGCCCCAAGCTGCGCCCGGGGAGCTCGGGACAGCAGGAGGAATTTCCTCGTGGAAAGGGTGGCCAGGCATCGGAAGGGGCTGCCCAGGGAGGTGGTGGAGTGCCCACGGAAGGCCTGGATGTGGCACTCAGTGCTCTGGGCTGGTGGCGAGGTGGGCATCGGGCACAGCTTGGACTCGATGATCTCAGAGGTCTTTTCCAGCCTCAGTGTTTCTGTGATTCCCAGTGCCTTCCTGGTGCTTTCCCAGTGCTCTTTTGGGAGTGCTGGCGAGCACATCCCGAAAATATTTAAAGGCTGGGACGGCTGCAGCGTCACTGGGGGGTTTCTGCCTCTTGCTAAAACAAAATAAAACCTCATACAAAAGGTTCCTGAGCGCTGCCGAGGCCGCGATGCCCCCGGGCTGGCGGGGAGGGCGTTTTTGGGCTCTGCCGGTAATTGGATTCAGCTTCTCCGGCGGCGCACAAAGGGCCCATTGAGGGCGGTGGGAACTGCCCCGCGCCAGCGCCAGCTCCCGCAGCTCTTCACAGCTCCTCAAAAGCCACTCGAGCCCCGCTCGGGCCGCAGCGAGAGGAGCCGGCATCTGCCAAGGAAACAGCCGGTGCGGGCAGCGACGGGGGGGCCCCCTGGGCTCGGGGACAGCCCGAGGGACCCGCAGGACCTTTCCCTGGGCGTCAGCCCCTCAGGATCCATCCTGGGGGTGCTGGTCTCATGGCCTCCCCGGGGCTCCACGCTCCTGCCCGGCCACAGCTGCCCGTGGCCCCGGGGCAAGACAAAGGTGGCATTTTGTGGAGCTGGCAGAGCCGCGGACGTTGCCACCAGCGACCGGGCAGCGGGACAGCCCCCAGCCCCGCTGGCCTCCCGTCCTCCGTGCCCTGTCCCCAGCAGCCCTGGCAGCCCCCCGCAGTGTCACACCCCCAGCACACGGGCCGGGGGCCGTGCCAGCTCCGCTCCGGCTCCGCGCCACGAAGCCACGGGGGTGCTGCTTCCTCCAGAGCGGGATGGGGCGGGAGCAGCAGCGCTGTTCCCGAACGTGCACCGGGAGCTGCCTCGTGGCGGGCAGAGGAAGGGGCTGACGCTCAGGGAGGACTCCCAGCTCCCTCCACCCCGCCGCAGGTCCCTGTCCCCCTGTGCAGCTCACCTGGGAGTCGGAGACCTCGGAGGGTTTCTCGGTCAGGCTGCTGCTCTCGGCGGGGATCAGGTCGTTGTACTTGGTCACGTCCTCGTCCGAGTAGTGCAGGCTGCCGGGGCTGGGCCGGGGCGGGGACCTCGGGGACAGGCAGGCGGGCGGTCAGTGCGTGTCCCCTTCCCTCGGGCCTGGACCACTTGGGGACAACCCCAGCGGACCCCTGGGGTCGGCTCAGGGACCACCCCTCAGCAGTGCCAGCCCCATCTCCAGAACCGTGATCGCACTGTCAGGGACCCCCAGCCTTCCGGGGGGACACTGGGCAGATCAGGGTCACCCCCTCGGGATCCAAGCCCTCCCCACCCCACGATGGAGCAGGGGTGGACACGATGACCGAAAATGCTCCCCCTGCCCGGGGAGGGGGCTGTGGCTGGGGGTCCCTACCGGGTGTAGATGCCGTTCTTCCGGCAGAAGGAATTCTTGACGGAGAGGCGCCGGTTGTTGAGCTCCAGGGCGGGGAAGCTGCCCTCATCCAGGCTCACCATCTCCCCGTGGCTCAGCGCGGCCGCCTTGGAGCCGTTCCCTGGGGGATGGGATGCTCAGCCTCCCCCAGCCCCTCCCCAGGCAGCGCAGCCCAGCGAGGGGGGGCTGGACCCTGCACGGGGGGCTGGGGATGGCCCCGGGGGGATTGTGCTGGTTCCAGGGTGACCTGGGGACAGCCGGGAGGTGCCAGGCGTGCCCAGCCCCCTGCCCTGGCTCAGCCCCCTGCCCTGCCCCAGTGCCCCCAGCTCCCTGCTCCTGTTTGCTTAATGAGGAGCTCTGGATTTTCCCCACAATTTGAGCCCTTGACAGAGCTAAGAAAACAGAGCTGTGTTTGGCTAATCCCAGCGACCTCTGCGTGCCCCCGGGGCTGCCCTGCCTCCGCAGCTGTCTGTGGGACAAGTCCTTCATTTCATCTGGAGCTCCCAGTGCTCTCCGGGCTGCCACAGCATCGTTATCGGGTGGCACCGGGGCTCTGCAGGAGTTGTTCCCAAGGTGGGCAGAAAGGGAGGCTCCCACCGCCCCACCCAGACCCCAAAGGCAGGGAGAGACCCCCAGGAGGCTCCCACGGGAGCAGGAGGGTCCTGTCACCACCTACCACATTCCCTCACTCACCTGAGTCCGACTTCTTGGAGTACTTCTTGCTCTGGCCGCGGATGATGAGCACGAAGACGAGGAGGAGGATGAAGATGAGCCCCACCAAGGCGATGACCACCAGGAACCACCACTCCTCGTAGAACGGGTTGGTTTTCTGGGCTGAGGCACAGCAGGGAGGATCAGAGTGGGACAGGGACAGGGAACAACCAGTCTGGATGGGGACACCCCTCTGCAGAGCACGGGGTCACTTGGGGAGCTTGGTGAGGCCCGGATCCACCGGGAACGGGGATAACGGAGGCCTTTGGAAAGGGGGTGCTGGCAGTGGGATTTGGGACTCTGTAGCAGCCAGGAGTGGGTTTCAGCAATGGCCACAAGAACAGAGCGACACCAGGACCCTCCCTCTGGCACAGGGGGAGAGAACCCCCCGGGAACACACCTGACACGGACGGGGAAGGGGTGCTGGGGGTCCCGTAGCCGTAGTCGTTGACGGCGATGACACGGAAGTCGTAGCTGACCCCCTGCTTGAGGATGTCCATGCTGAAGGTGTAGGAGGTCACCTCTTTGGGGATGTCTTTGATGAGGATGTCCCAGAGCCCCTCATCTGGAAGAGACCACGGGGCTGGGAGGGGAGGGCTGGCTCTGCAGGGCACCCCAGGGCGAGGGGTGATGTCCCTCCATCCACCGGCCCTCCAGGTGCTGCCCTTTCCATCAGCCCCAGTCAGCAGCCTTTTCCTCGTGGATCGTTTTCCTCATGGACAACCCCCAGACACCGGGCCCTAACCCCCAACCCAGGTCAGCACTCCCTGCCTCAGTTTCCCCCTCTCCTGACCCCCGAGGTGGGGACGGAGAGCAGAGGCAGCTGCGGTACCTGAGGGCCGGGCCTCGATGACGTATCTGGTGATGGGCCCTTGGCCGGGGTCCCCACTGGACCAGTGGATGGTGATGGCCGAGCCGTAGCGGGAGATGAAGGGTTCTCCGGGGGGGCCGGGGGCACCTGGGGACCAGGGCGGAGCTGGAGACAGGGGGCACAAACCAGCACAGGGCCGTGCCAGCCCCCAGCCCATCTCCTCCCTCGCCCCACGTGTCCCCCGTACCTTCCCCGGGCCCCGTGGTGATGTTGGCCTCGACGTCCGGCCCGTAGGCGAAGGTTTTGGCCCGGATTCGGAAGCGGTACGTGACGCCCTCGGCCAGGTCCTTGACCTTCATCCACAGCGGGCTGTTCCCCTTCACGTCCACCGTCACGATCTTGCTGACGCCTGCAGGGACAGAGGCTGAGCCGGGTCCCCCCGAGCCGTCCCCGCTGCCCCCGGCCATGCCCTCACCATCCACGGGCGTGCAGGGCTCGTACACCAGCCTGTAGCCCTCGAGGACGCCGTTGGGCAGCGGTGGTGGCTCCCAGGACACGTTCACTGACGTGGTGGTCAGCTCGCTGAAGCGGATGGAGCCGGGAGCGCTGGGGGCTGTGAGGGGACAGGGCGGCAGGGCCAGCTCAGCGCTCCCAGGGGACACCCCCAGCACGGGCCAGCCCCTCCCTGCCTCCACCCTAACGCCGGTCATCAGCTCACACCCCCCGTGCAGCAAAGATTCCATGGGGGAATAATGAGTCTCCTTCTCCTCGTCTCTCCTCCCAAGACCTTCATCCCTCTCAAGCCTCATCTTAAACCTTCATCTCCGTGTGCCCCCACCCCACGAACCCTCCGGGCTGAGCCCCAGGGATGTTCTGCTCGGGATTGCGGTACGCGGGGGAATCCCTGGAGCCAGACCCACGGACACACCTCCCCAGGGAGCCCAGGGGCGGGAGGGTGTGGGGGGAGCCGTGCCACGGGCCCCACCTGCCTGCTGTGTCCGTGCCTTCACGGGGGGGCTGCGGGGCCCGTCCCCCGCGGCGTTGAAGGCGGCCACGCTGACCCAGTAGGAGGTGTAGCCCGTCAGGTTCTTCAGCTTCACCCCGGTCTCGGGCAGGAAAAGGGTCTTGACCCGCGCGCTCTCGTTCTGGCGCTGCTCCTCCCAGAAGTGGATCTGCGGGAGGGGGCGCCGGGAGCTGGGTGAGGCACGGATCCAACCCAGCTCGCCTTCCCTGAGCCCTCGCTGTGCCCAAACGCCCCGCACTGCCCTGCCCGGGCTCCCGAGCCCCTGTGCCAGCGTGGCTGGGGCTCCGAGTGTGCCGCAGAACGGAACAGCCTCTCCTCTAGGAGACTGGAGGGCGTCAGACACGGCTCAGCATCACCAGAGTGTGCCGAGATCACCCTCGAGCCGTGCCTGACTCCCGAGGGATGGGGGCACGCAGGAGGAATCCCAATGGATGGGGAACAGGAGGTGTCTGGAGCATGGGGCTGGGTACCCCGGCTGCATCCTGATGCATCCCGGCTGCATCCCGACACATCCCGGCTGCATCCCCGTGCATCCCGGCCGCATTCCAGGGCCGACGGCGCCATCTGCTGCCCCGCCGCCGCTCGGCACCGGGATGGGACACCCGGGATCTCCTCAGGACGCGCAGCATCTTCCCAGAATCCCTTCCCCAAAGGCGTGCACAGCACCCCCGGCACCACCCACCCTGTGCCACCCCGGAATTCAGCACCTCCCCAGAGCCCCCCGTGTCCCCGAGCCCCGGCCGGGTGCCAGCTCCCGGGTGCCAGGAGCTACCTTGTAGCCCTGGATGTCGCCGTTCTGGCTCTCGACGGGGGGCGGTTCCCAGGTGACATCCAGCTGGGTGGCCGCGGCCGCCTGCACGGCCACGTTCTGGGGCGCTCCGGTGGGCACTGTGCCGAGGGAGGGGACAGGGTCACCGCACTGATCCGGGGGATGCGCTGCCCTGCCTGGGCGATGTGGGGTTCCAGGACAGCCGAGCCCTCTCCCCACAGCTCCCAAGAGGGGCACCCCCGCCAGGACTCACCCGCTTCCCCCACGAACACCTCCTGGGGGGGGCTGGGGGGCCCCTCGCCCACGGCGTTGTAGACGCTCATCCGGATCTCGTAGCGCCGGTGCTTGCTCAGGTCTGAGGGGCAAAGGGTGAGTGGGACCTCCCCCCGTGATGGAGCAGCCCCGCTACCCCCAGGGGACCTGGCAGAGCCCCCCCTTGTTGGGAAGAAGGGGGTGTCCCCAAGGAGCAGATAGAGGGGGCAGGCAGAGGGGTTCCAGCTTAGCCCCCGGTGCAGGGACACGCAGGGGTGGCAGTGGGGGACACACAGAGGGAGGTGGGGGACGCAGGGGGTGGTCACTTACTGTCCAGCTCGTACTGGGTGAGGGACACCTCGCTGAGGTTGTGCACGGCGTAGACGGCTGGGCAGGAGAGCAGGCAGGGGTCAGTGCAGGGCAGGGGTCAGTGCAGGGCAGGGGTCAGTGCGGGGCAGGGGTGGGCTCCCGCCTCTGAGCCCCCACCCCAACACAGCCCCCACCCCAGGGCGGGCCAGGGCTCCCCCGCAAGGGCCCTGTCACCCCCAGGTCACCCCAGCCCCCGTCCCCAGGGTCGGGGAGGCCACGGGCACTCACGGGTGAGCTCGGCCCAGCTGGCGCCGGGGTGGCCGATGCCGCGCAGGGCGAAGCCCCGCAGGCCGTCGTACCCCAGCTCCCGGTACCGCAGCCGGAATCCCAGCAGGATCCCGTTGATCTTGTCCTCAGCCGGGGGCTGCAACGGGAGGGAGGGAAGGCAGTCAGAGGCTGCTCTGATCCAGGGCTCCCTGGCACGCCTCGGTGCCACCTCCCAGGGCACGGCAGAGGGGACGGTACCTGCCAGCGGATGAGCACCGACGTGGTGGTGTGGGGGGTGATGGAGAGGATGATGGGAGCCTCCTCGGGGGCTGAGGGGGAGAAGAGGGTGGTGAGGCTCCGGAGCTGCCCGGGGCATGCCCTGGGCACAGGAGGAATGCCCTGGGCACGGGGGTACGCCCTGTCCCTGTCCCGGGAGGTGCTGACCCGCCTGCAGGGTGGTGAGCGACTCCGACTCCTCGCTGTACTCGCTGTCCCCGATGTCGTTCGTCGCCTTCACACGGAACTTGTAGGAGGTGAAGGGTTTCAGCCTGCGGGGAGAGGAGCGGGATGGGGACGGGGCAGCCAGCGGGTCACCCCCGAGCCACCCTCCCTTCCCACCGGGCCATCGCTTCCCAGCCTTGTACCAGCACTTCTCACGGGACGGGGAAACTGAGGCACGGGGAGACCACCCAAAGCGTCCTCACCCGCCGCGTCCCCAGCCCCTCACCTGTCCACGACGAAGGCGGTGGCGTTGTGGCTGACGGGGGCGGAGTGCAGAGCCCAGTCGCCGTCGGGCAGCTCCCGGCTCTGCACGGTGTAGTAGCGCACGGGGGAGAGGCCGTCGCTGCCCGGCTCCCAGGACAGCAGCACGCTCCGGGCCCGCACCTCCTCCTGCTGCACCAGCGGCTTCCCGGGGGGCTGCGGCCGGGCTGGGGGAGGCGAGGGGCTGGGAGCACTGCGGGGGCACCGCCAGCCCCCCGCCGCCGGCCGGACCCCCCATGGTTACCTCTTTTCTCTGTGGTGACCACCAGGGCTTCGGCCGCCTCGCCCCAGCCCTTGCGGGTCTGCGCGGTGACACGGAACAGGTAGGTGGCCTCGGGCTGGAGGCCGGTGGCCGTGAACTGCCGGGCGCTGGCCTCCAGCACCTCCACGGCGGCCGCGGTCACCGCCGAGGTGTTCAGGCGGTGGCTGACCTGGTAGGCTGCGGGGAGGGAGCGGAGTGGTGCGGATGGGGATGAGGAAGGGACACCAGTCCCCGTGCCGCCCCCTCCATCCCAACCTGTGCACGGGGGAGCTCACACCCAGCCCGGGACCGGCATCGAGCGGGCAACTTCAACCCTGAGGGCTCCGAGGATCCCAGGGAGCTGCTCTCTGCCTCCCCACGCCAATCCCTGCTCCCACAGGACCTCTGCATCCCTCTGCAGAGCATCCCAGTGTGGCACGCCCGGGATGTTCCCCACCTACCCAGGATGACGCCGTTGGGGGCTGCCGGCGGCTGCCAGATGAGCCGCACCAAGGTGGTCCTCACTTCAGGAAAGAGGAGCCCCACGGGGGGCCCGGGCACTGCAGGGGGAGAGATTGGGGTCACTGGGGAATGGGGAAAAGTGCCAGATCCCATTCCCTGGGAATGGGAGCCCTGGGTGTCCGGTCAGGGGGAGAGGGATCGCCCCAGAGAACAGGGATAGGATGGAATTAGGCACCCAGGGGACCCCCCAGCCCACCCAGGTGCTGTCACCCACCGTCATCCAGCGTCCTCTCGAGGACAGGAGGCCGGCTGGGGGCACCATCGCCGATCCTGGTGAAGGCCAGCACCCGGATCTCGTACAGGGTGTACTTGGCCAGCCCGGTGAGCTGGGCACCGCGGGAGGCATTGCCCTCCGCCAGCCAGAACTGGGCACGCGCCTCCGAGCCCTTCTCCTTGTACAGCACCTGCAACACAGCCCGTGTGACACGGCCGGGCCAGGCTGGCACTATGGGCACCAGCCTGGGGGTGGCACTGGGGGGGGACTCCACAGCCTGCGGGGTGGTTCCCCCAGGGAAAGTTGTGCTTCCCACGGGCAGGGGCTCACCTTGTAGCCCAGGATGAGCCCGTTGCAGTCGGCCTCGGGAATGTCGCTCCATCGGACCATCAGGCTGCTGGAGGAGGTGGCCACTGCCGAAACGTTGCTGGGGCCGGAGGAGGGGACTGAAGAGGGGTGACAGAGAGGGTCAGTGGCCGGACTGGCCAGGGCAGGTGCCCAGCGCCCAGGTGGGCAGCGGTACCTGACTCCCGGGTGCGTCCCAGCACCGAGGGGCTCCAGGGCCCCGAGCCGATGGCGTTGAAGGCCTGGACCTGCACCCGGTACTCCGTCCACTCCTCCAGGTCCTCGATGGTGAATTCCCGCTCCACGCGGTCGCGGATCACGTGGAGCGCCGGCTGCCCCCGCCCGTCTGCCCGCGCGTACCGGATCCTGTACCCCACCGAGTCGGGGTTCCCGTTGTACTCCTGCTCCAGGAGGGGCTGGCAGGGACAGGCGCTGTCACTCCTGGTGCCCCACAGCCCCCCAGCTCCATCCCCCTGCAGCCCTTGCAGGCACAGACCCCCCTGACCCACTGTCCCCCCTCACCATCCAGCGCAGCCACAGGCTGGTCTCGCTGGCCGTCCTCAGGGTGACATTGGCAGGGGCCATATCCGGGGGGGCTTGGAGGGTCTGGATCCTCCGGGAGGGCAGGCTGGGGGGGCTGGTGCCCACGATGTTCACCTGCCGCATGCGGAAACTGAGAGAGAAGAGGGGGGTCACGGTGGGGGCGAGAGGGCTCCAGTCCCCTGGGGAGGACAATGAGGAGGGGTCACAGTGGGGGACGAGAGGGCTCCGTTCCCCCAGGGATGGCACCGCGGCACCGTCCTGGCACTCGCCTGTAGTAGGTGTAGGGCTTCAGGTTGGGCACCTCCATGGAGCGGGTGTCGGGCTCGTTGGCCAGCTGGTGCACCAGCCCCCACTCCTCGGCCTCGCCATTCTGGCCCACCTGTGGGAGGGCAGTGGGGTCAGCTGCCCCCTGAACACCCCCTGACCCCCCTTCCTGAGCCACCCTGTACCTGTGCCTCCACCTGCCAGCGGGAGATGGAGGTTTTGCCGTCATAACCCGGGCGAAACTGGAGGGTGACGGAGCGGGGGCCAATGTTGGAGATGCCCAGGTTGGTGGGGGCACCGGGGAGTTCTGCGGGGACAGGGCAGGGTGGGTGGCACCGGCCGCTTGCCCGCAGCACCGCCCACGGCCCCTGGAACCCCAACACCACCATGCTCACCTGGAGGGACCCCTGAGGAGATGGTGGAGGAGGAGAGCTGTCCCTGTCCCTTGGAGGTCATGGCGGCCACCTCGATGGTGTAGGTGGTGAGGGCGGTGAGGCCGGTGACGCGGTACTCCAGGGTGACGTTGGGCAGGTAATGCGTCACCCGCGTGTTGGTGCGGTTGTACTCCTCCCACGAGATCCGGTAGCCTGGAACGCACCCCTGGGTCACCTCCCCCAGTCACCCACCCCGGGGGGGCTGAGCGGGGACAGGGGTGGGACAGGACTGGTGGGAGATGCTGCGGGGTGGGGAGAGGACAGGACAGGGTGGGGGTTGCTGTGGAGGAGGAAAAGGACACGTGAGTGATGCTGTGGGGTAGGAAAGGGACGGGGGGAGATGCTGTGGGGTGGTCAGGGGACATGGCGGAGACGCTTTGGGGTGGGCAAGGGACCGATGATGGATCCGGTACCTGCCGGCGCTCCCTTACCCGTCAGGATTCCGTTCTTCTCCAGCGGCTCCTGCCAGCTGACCTTCAGGGACGTATCCAGGATGTCACTGAAGCTGAGGTGTCCCACGGGGCCAGGCACTGCCCAAAGACACCCAGGCTCAGCACCCAAGCGCAGGAGCCCTCGGCACCCACGGGTCCCCCGCGAGGAGCGAGCGGGGAGGGGGCTCCCCTTGGACGGGGCTCCCCGGGGCTCGGCAGCGGGACGGAGCCGGGGGACGGGCAGCGTCCATCCCGCGGGAGTCGGAGCCTCCCCGTACCGTCCTCGTGGGTGCGCACCAGCTGGGGGGGGCTGCGCGGGCCGTCCCCGGGCGTGGTGAAGCACAGCACCGAGGTGAAGTACTCGGCGAACTTGCGCAGCCCCGCCACGTAGCCCACGTGGACGCTGTCCTGGAAGTTGGGCCGCACCGTCACCACCGTGGCCTCGTCCTCGTGCTCCGGCTCCCAGGCGATGAGCTGCGGGAGAAAGGAACCGGGGTGGGGATGCCCAGCGCCCACAAACACCATGTCCGGCCTCCTCTTATTAATTCAGCGCCGATTAACGATCAGTTAACGGCGCGGGGAGCACTCGGTGCCTGTGCCAGCGCTGTTTACTACGGAGCCGTGATTAACTCCATCGATAATGGGCAGGGGATCCCCCCTCGCCCGCATCCAGGAGGGATGGCTGGGCATTTAACTGGTATTGTGCAAGATAGCCTCTAGCAAGTTAATTAAACACTAATTAGGCCCTAAAAGTACTAATCAAAAATACTAAGTGGCATTTAATAAGAATGTTAAATATCCTACTCACGCTGGTTATCTCATCCAGCGGCAATTAAATTCCCGAACTTCTTTGGAGTGGATTAAGACACAAGTTTAATGTTTTAATTCAATTTCATTAATGTAAATTTGAATTAATTGCAATTTGGAATTAATTACAGAGCATGGGAGACTCCGAGCCCATGCAAGTGTTAAATAACAGTAAATATTATTTTAACCATCAGGAGAGATCCAATTAAAATCTGGAATTTTGGCGAGGAGGAGCCAAGACAGTTTGTGAAGGTTGACCAAGTTTGCCCCACAAGCTGTCCCGTTTTTGGGAATCGCCCTCACCTTGTAGCCCTGGTTGATGCCGTTGATGAACTGGGGGCTGGGGGGGTTCCAGGTGAAGCGGATGGTGGTGGAGTTGGTGGCCTCGGCCTGCACATTCCCGGGAGGCACCGTGGGCACTGCCGGGATGAGGGGACAGCTCACAGGAACAGCTCCACGAGGTCCCCTCCATCAGCTGGGTGCCAGCCCCCAGGACCCCCCGGGTCATCCCTGCCCAGCACATCCCAGTCCCCCTGGGACCTCCTCGCCCAATCTCCTGCCTCCCATCCCATCACACCAACGGCACCACCTGTTGCAATCAGGGTGCCCACCAAGCCCCTGCCCACCCCTGATTGTCCCTGCCCATCCCTGCCTACCTCCCTGCAGGGTCCACTCTGTCACCTTCATGCTGTAGACCCCCAGGCCGGCGCTGTTGTAGGCGGCCACCTCGATCTCGTAGTTGGTCCAGATGATGAGGTCCTCCAGGAGCAGGTTGTTGACCTCGGCGTTGGTGATGTTCTTGAACTGGTACCCCACGGGCAGCCCGGCCAGGCAGTACCTGGGGACCGGGACCCATCAGAGCTGCAGTGTCCCCACCTCCACCAGGTTTGGGACCCTGGGGCACCCCCGCTGGCACCTACCGGATGATGTAGCCCTTGAGGACCCCGTTCTGGTGGCTCTCGGGGGGCGGCTGCCACTGGATCATGATGGACTGGTTGGTGCGGCCGCTGGCGATGACGTTCTGGGGGGGTGCAGAGGGCGGCTCCTCGGGCAGGGACACCCTGTGGGGATGGGACAGGGTGAGCACCCAGGGCCACCAGCCCCCCCGGGACCCCCGGCCGGGACTCACCTCTCCGTGTCCTTGCTGAACTGTCCCCTGCCCACATCGTTGACGGCGCACAGGCGGAACTGGTAGGAGCGAGCGGGCACCAAGCCCCGCACCGTCACCGATGTCACCTCGGGGTCCACGCTGGCCAGCAGCACGGTCCAGGGCGCATCTGGGGGGGAAGAGAGGACAGCAGGGTGGGGATCTGACCTGCAGGACACTGGGGTCCCCAAGCTCCCCGCAGCATCCCCTGTGCCGGGATGACGCTGGGGACTTCTCCCAGTGCCAGCGGTGCCGGGGGGGTGGCAGCAGCCCCTTACTGTTCTCGGAGACCTCCACGACGTAGTGGAGCAGAGGGCTGTTGCCGTCGAAGGGCTTGGCCCAGGTGAGATTGATGGCCCGTTTCTCCTGCTGGCTCAGGGCGGCCACGGGGCTCTCAGGGGCGTGGGGGAGCTGCCTGGACAGGGGGGTTAGGGAGGGAGGGAGGGGGCACAGCCCCAGGTCGGGGAGGCCGGCGGGATGAGGGGGGGTCTCACCGGACACGGAGGTGGGCGCTGCGCGAGTCGTTGCCCCCGGCCGAGATCACCTTGCAGGTGTAGGTGCCGATGTCACCCGACCAGGTCTGGGAGATGTGCAGGGTGCCCAGCTCGTCCAGGCGCACCCGGGGGCCGCTCTCGGGGCCCAGCGGGGCCCCGTCCTTCTCCCAGACGTACCTGTGCCGGGGGGACCCAGGTGTGCTTGTGCCCCGCAGCCCCACAACAGGGAGAGGGGAGCGGGGGCTCCCGGTCGCAGGGCACCAGGTGGCACTGCAGGACCACCAGCGCGGGGCTGAGGAGGAGGACCCTCATCTCCCTCCCCAGGCACAGGACAGCGGTGACAGCAGCCAGGTCGGCGACCCGGCGGTGCCTGGATCCCCCCAACCCTCCCACTCACCTGACGTCCACGCTGGGGTCGTGGGTGACCCCGCAGCTCATGACAGCCTTGGTGCCCTTGATGACGCTCTGGTCCTGCGGCGGGTCCGTGATACGTGTCCTTGCTGCGGGGGGGCACAACGAGCCACCGGCACTGCGGGGGTGGCACCGGCAGGGACAGCCCCCACTGGCACCCACGAAACCCAGCGCCCATCCCCGGAGAGCTCCATCCTGCACCACCCAGGGCGGTGCCCGGAGCCAGGCACGGTCCCTCCCTCCCTCCCGGCTGCGGGTGACACGGGCCCACCGTGAGTCCCTTACCCCAGACCACCAGGTCTGCGGAGGCCTCGTCCACGCCGCGGGAGTTGGTGGCCAGGCAGGTGTAGGTGCCGGCGTCGGGCAGGTGCGCGGGGCTCACCAGGAGACTGCCCGACTCCAGCAGGGTGAAGCGCGGCAGCTGCACGGAGCCGCTGGCCAGGACCCGCTCCCCTGGGGACACGGCGGAGCCCCGTCAGCGCCACGGCCACCGGCGTGGTGGCCACCGAGCCCCACGGCAAGGCTCAGAGAGGACAGGTTTGTCCCCAGCCTTTACCTTTCTGCCAGGTGATGGCCGGGCGCGGAGCCCCCGAGGTCTCGCAGTTGAGGACGACGGACATGCCATCGATCACCGTGCTGTCCTGGGGACCCCGCGTGATGTTGGGGGCGATGCCTGTGGGGCACAGAGATGCACAGCCCCCCCTGAATTCTCTCCCTGTGCCCAGCCCGGACCTGACCCAGAAGAGTTTCCTGGGGTCCCTGAGCCTCCTGTGGGACTCATCCAGGGGCACATCCTGCCCACCACCCAGACAGGGCACCCCCAGGGCAGAGGGGGGCTGGCACCTACTGGTGACGGCCAGGTACGTGGTGGTCTGCACCTCGCCGGCCGCATTGCGGGCGAAGCACTGGAACATTCCAGTGTCATCGGGGACCAGCCCGCTGATCTGCAGGCTGCCGTCCTCCAGCAGCTGGAAGCGGGACAGCTTCTCCAGGTGGAGCAGGGCAGCGTCCTTGTACCAGGCCATCTCGGGAGGGGGGACACCTGCCCGGGGACAGCCACGTCAGGCACGGGGTCGCGGCAGCACACAGCGGGTGCCGGGGAGCAGCTCACCTTTGGCCTGGCAGGGGATGGCCACCACCTTCTCCATCTCAGCCGTGATGTGTCTCTCCGGCTCCCTGACGAACTGCGGGGGCTCTGCCAAGGGAACCCGGCCGTGGTGCTTGGACTGTCCAAGGAACACCCCCAGTGCCCCTCCTGTCACCTCCCATCCCAGCCCCGGGGCTGAGCCCACCCCAGCTCACAGCACACATGGTCTGGGCTGCCTGCAGGCAGGAGATCACCCAGCACGGACAGGGAGGTGCCCGTGGGCAGAGGCTCACCCAGCACGGACAGGGAGGTGCCCGTGGGCAGAGGCTCACCCAGCACAGACAGGTAGGCGCCGGCAGTCACGGCGGGGACGCTGCTGCTGCGCAGCACAGCCTCGCACTCGTAGAAGCCGCTGTCGCTCAGTGTGGGGTGCAGGATGGTCAGCCGGCGGCTGTAGTCGCTGATCCCGCTGGACACGGGCGCCCCGTCCTTCTTCCAGATGATGTGCAGCTTGATCAGCGGCCTGAGGGGGCCAGGGGCGTGTCAAGAGCCAGCTCCGGCTTCCCTGGAGGATCCCACCTCCCTCCATCCCGCAGGACTCAAGTGGGAAGGGACCTCCCTCCATCCCGCAGGATCCAGGAGTGCGGCGAGGAGGGATTTGGGGGCACTCAGACCCAAGGCTGGGCGATGCCAACAGGGAGATCCCCCATGCCCATCCCAGTCGCCACCCCACGACTCACCTGGCATTGGCCACGCACTCCATGGTCACCTCTGAGGTGCCGGCCACCACGCTGGTGTTCCTGGGTGGGACAATGATGGTGGGCGCGATGGGATCAGCCGGGCCACCCACGTCTGGGGAGAAGGAGGCCAGAGGGACAGCCATGAGCACCCCCTGCCCACCCTGGGGTGTCCCCAGAGAGGGCACCCACACCCCCATCTGCTCGGCTTGGAGGAGACAAAGGCGACAGGGACCTGATGCCATCCTGGTGGCATCAGGGTGCCTTCCCAGATGTCCCTAAGCCATGTTCCCCCCACGGGAGCCCCGGCACCCCTGGGCAGGGCCACCAGGCTGGTGGCAGCAGGGAGGAGGGAGCAGGGAGTCCATAAAGCAAAATGATGGCAACGATAAAAAACCCTCGTGTAGGCGCTGTAAAAACGCGATCGGCTCGAAAGTTGCTGATAGAGCTGAATCCATAAACGGGGCTCCGGGATGTTTATGGTGCTCCAGGACGCCGAGGGACGGGAAAACAGATTAATGGGCATGGGAGACAGGCAGAGCCCGCCACAGACAGGGGTAACCTGTCCTAACCCTGCGGAGCAGCAGGAGGGGAGATGGGGGAGAGTGTGACGGGACTGATGCCACTTCAAGGCATGTCCCATGGGACGGGCTGTCACCACCCAAACGGGCTGGGGGACCCTTGGAAGTCCTGGAGGGCCCAAAGGAGCTGGAGGGACAAGGTTATAGGAGTGGCCCCCAGGCAGGGGCAGCTCCAGAGCACCAGGAGCTGACAGGGGGACATGGATGGGGCGGGGGAGGGTGTCCATGGGGTGACACTGCAGCCCCCATTCTGCAGCCCACCCCCGGGGCACGGCCGGATGCAGCTGGAGCAGCTCTGCCTGTGACACTCCAGCACCTGCAGCACAGCCCCGAGCGCCTAAATAAATTCTGAGGCAGCTGAAGTGTTAAGTCAGCAGAAGCCGGAGCCTCCGAAGAGATTTACTGCAAATTAAATTTTGGGGAAGAGGCTGGGGACAGGGGGAGGGGAGGGCAGTGCCCCCCACACTCACTGGCCACGGTCAGGGTGATGGGCTGGCTCGTCTTGTTGTCCCCGTTCTTGTCATTGACCGCCTGCACGTAGTAACGCCCCGCGTCCGGGGCCACCGTGGACAGGATGACCAGGGTGTTCTCCAGCGTGATGGCTCTGCGGGAGGAGAGAGCGGGGGGAGTGAAGCCAAAGGGGACATCGAGCTGGGACCCTCACTCCCCACCCAGCACCTCCACCTGCCCTAGGGACCAGCCCCAGGATGGGGGGACCAAGCCCTGCACGCCTCTCTCCAAGCAGAGCCCACGGGACGGTGCAGATTCCTAGGATTTCTCCTTTTCTTTCTTTTTTTTTTTTCATTTTTTATTTAATGGAACAATCTAATCTGCTGCAAACATAAAATGCTGTGGGGAATATATATTTTTTTACCATTAAATATGAGCTAAAGGAGTTTTATCTCCTCAATCCCGCTTTGCAAATCGAAAGGAGACCAGTTCAATTCCTGCATAATGGGGGTTACAAATCCAATTCCTGCAGGCTGTGGCTGCCAGGGCTCCGGCAGCACCGGGATCTGCCACAGCTCCGTGGGGACACCTGGCACACGCACGTGTGCCGTGCTTGGCTCTGTCCCACCCTCTCCCTCGCCTTCATCTCTCTTGTTTTCATTTTTTGTTCAGAAATCCCTTCCTCTGGTGACAAACGGAGCCATTAGTCACCGCGTGCGTCCCCGGGTTGTAGCACGATGCGCTGGAGACGTTGGTTAAACATCCTCAGTGCGGGCACAATGGGAAACGCAGCCCCGGAGATGCTGGGGGGGTTCCAAGGGGATCCTGGGGGTGCTCACATGCGGCTGCTGGGGGAGATCTTCCGTCCATCCCGGAACCAGGTGACCTGCGGCTGCGGGAAGCTGGCGATGCGGGGCGCGCGGATGACGGCGGCCTCCCCGTGGGACACGCTCTGCTGCGCCTCGCTGTCCTCGAAGCTCCCCATGTCTGCACATCAGGGGAGAGAACCGTCACGGGGGCTGGGGAGAGGCTGGGAACGCGCCCGGGGAGCCAGCCCCGGGTCTGGCTGGGGTTTGTGGGATGGGCTCCCCGGGGGATGATGCAGAGGGGCTGCTCCTGGTCCCCTCCTTGGCTGGGGCGGCTTGGCTGGCTCAGGGATGTGGAGTGGCTCAAATCCCACCGGCTGCTCCTGGTGATCCATCCCTCCAGCACCTGGAGCCCCATCACCCCTGTGCTGGGCCAGGGACCCCTGTCCGAGTGTCCCCCACCACGGACAGGCTGCAGCCACAGCAGGAAGGGCCCAGTCCCGGGGCTCCCCGGCCTCTCTCCGTGTCCCTTTCCATGTCCCAGTGCCGGGAGCATCCCACCACGACCCTGACTCCAGGGACAAGGTGGGGCACAGCTGCCTCCATCCCAGCCTGCATTCCCAGGCTGGAAGCACACAGCAGTGTTGGGAGACTGAGGGAAGCAGGGGGGGCGTGGAGGAGGAGGGTGGGACAGGGGATTTTTATTGACTTCCTTAATTGCTGTAATTAAAAACATGTAAAGAACCCTTTTTTTAACGACTTTGCCATTATCATTAGTTGTTAGCACAGCTGCCTTATTAATTTCTCATTATCCTCCTGATTTGTCACTGCTCCTCAGGTGGTGTTTAAAGGGATGGGACTGGGGGTATCCCAGAGGCAAGGGGTGACAGAGAGGGGCAGGTCCCTTAGGGGGACAGAGCCACCATCCCAGGCCTCAGCACTCTCATCTCCTCCTTAAATCTCTGGGCATCCCCACCAGCGTCACCCCAGGGATGCTCCAGACGTCCCTCCCGGCATCGCCGCAGGGATGGTCCGATGGCACTGCCAGCATCACCCCAGGGACACTCTGGATGTCCCTGCCAGCATCACCCCAGGGACACTCTGGATGTCCTTGTGAGCATCACCCCAGGGATGCTCCCCTGTCCCTGCCAGCGTCACCCCAGGGACGCTCCAGGCTCGCACGTGCTGGCCACGAGTGGCACCAACTCCAGAGCAGTCCCACAGCACCGGGAGCTGGGTGTCCCCATGCGGTCCCCACGGAGCAGGACGGCCACTTACAGGCCACCTGCACCTCGGTCTGGCGCTGCAGCAGGGCTCCCATGCGGTTGCGGACGATGCAGCGGTAGAAGCCGGCGTGGGTGCGGTCCAGCGAGGTGATCATGTACCTGCGGGAGGGGTATCGGCAGTGAGGGGACATCCGTGTCACTGTCACAGCCCCCCGGAGAGGCCGCAGGTCCTGCCCACCCCCCGATTTACTGCACCTGCACCGGGAGCTCCTTCTCCCCGAGGAGCTGCTGCTGGAGTTGTGTGTCCCCTACACGGGTGTGCGTGGCCATGCAGGCATGGACGTGTGTGCAGGCTGGGGGGACACCCCAGTGTCCCTCACTGCCACACAGGTGGCCACCCACGCTGGAGGTGCTCCCACTGTGCACGAGCCGGTGACCGTCACCCTCCCGGTCCAGGGGCTGGACGTGACCCATCGCCACGAGCTGGGACCTGGGACTCGCTGTCCCGACCCCTGCCCCAGCCCCAGCAGTGACACTGCGGCCTGCTGGTGTCACTCAGCCTGGACCTGAGAGCGGCCAAGCCCGGCACTGCTCCGATGAATCCCGGCTGAACCCCCTTATCACCCCCACGCCTGCCCTTATCAGCCGCCAGCGCCAGCAGCCGCTGAGGAGATAAAGGAAATCACCGCATCTCCACCCGACTACCCCCCGAGCATCGCCCCGGTCCCCAAGCCGGACCCCGCTGCCACCAGGCCTCCCCGGGCAGTCCCCACCCCTGGAGCTCCTGTTTCACCCCCCTCAAAACACGGGGGAGTCTCCGGGGGCCGGGCAGGCGCTGCAGCGTCGCCGTCCCCGACGGGGAGCGCTGCGAGATAAAGCAGAGAGGGAATAAATAAAGCAAGCTCAGCCCTCCTTGCCCAAAATCTAATCTTGCGTTAAAACCCGCCGCGGGCTCTTTCGGCAGAGCTTTGTTTGTTCTTCTGAGAGCTGAGCGTAAATTAAACTTTCATAAGACCTGAGGAGCGCGTTCCCCGTGCCGGGAGCGCGGCGGGGCCCCGCGCCCACCTCCCCGCGCGGGTGAGGGTGACAGGGGACACGAGGCTCGCCCCTCGCCCGGCGGCACCGCGGAGATGGGGCGGGCACGGCGGGGCTGGCACCAAACCCGCGGCGACACCCACCCGGCCGCCCACCCACGCGGCGTGCCGGGGTCACCCGTCCCCGCGGGAGGAGGGAGGGCGCCCTTTGGGAACGAGTCCTTGAGTGTCACGGCTGATATTTAAAAATGCTCCCCGGAGGCTTTAAATAAGATATTTCAATTCCACGGAGCTGTCAGGAACGGCTGCAGACGCCAGGAATAATGGGCCCGCTCTCCTTGTGGTGTCCTCGTTAATAAATCACGCCGCGACTCCCCAACACACGCACGCCGATGGACGGATGGGTGGATGGACACGCAGCAGCAGAGGGACACGTGTGTCCCCAAACAGATCCGTGTCCCCTCTGCCACGTCCCCTCCAGACCCTCATTCCAGGACAGAGACGAAGCAAAGCCCAAACCAGCCCCGCCCCTGGGGTCACAGGGAGCACCTTCAATGGGCAGCGCTGGCAGCACCTTGTCCCCACAGGCAGGGCACCTCCACGGGCACAGGGAGCCTTGTCCCTTGTCCCCACAGGCAGGGCACCTCCGTGGGCACAGGGAGCCTTGTCCCTTGTCCCCACAGGCAGGGCACCTCCACGGGCACAGGGAGCCTTGTCCCTTGTCCCCACAGGCAGGGCACCTCCGTGGGCACAGGGAGCCTTGTCCCTTGTCCCCAGCCCAGGACACTCTGGCAGATCCAATTAAGGGGGCCTGGTCCCCACACACGGGAGCTGGAGGAGTCATTAAAGCAGCAGCACTTCCACACACACCTCAGCAGCTGAAAATAGCCCGGAGAAAGGAAATCAATTCCCGGCGCAGCCCAGCCCGCAGTCATCAACCAAACCAGCACAGACTTTGTTCTCTCCCGCTCGCCTTCCACCGAGGCTTTTATCCAAGGCCGCTCGGATTCGATTTCCTTCCCCCAACACGCCTGGCTGGAAGGGGACGGGAATGGATTTCACCCCAATGTCACCCTCCTGTCACCCCCTCACAAGGAACGTGCCGCAGGCAGGAGGGGTGGATGTCACCCCACAGAGCCCCCGCAGTTTGTGCCACAGCCACAGCTCCACGGCCAGGAGCTCCCAGATCCATTGTTCCATGCAAGGAAGCAGCTCCTCCAGCTGGGACCGATCCCGGTGCCCCGGCCGGGTGGCTTTGTCCATCCGCCCCCGCTCCAGCCGGGATGGAGGTGAAGCCTGGCCCAGCTCCCAGCGCAGCCCTCGCTGCTGACTCCGCTGTTCCAGGGGTTTGTTTGGCTTCTCTGTGAAGACGGAGGCTGACAGGGCACCGTCCGTGGGGAAAAGCCCTTCCACAGCGAGCACTGACCCACGCTGCTCCGCCAGGAAGCGGCTGCGTCCCGCTCGGCCCCGGGGTCAGGAGGGGGATCCGGAGGCAGGAGCCCCATGCTGGGGGACCGGCGGGTTTGCAGCAGCAGCTTTGGCACCGGGTCAGTCTGACAGATGGATGGCTGCATGCCAGGAATGACAGCCTGTCCATCCATCCATCCATCCATCCATCCATCCATCCATCCATCCACCCATCCCTGATGCTGTCAGCGAGGCAGGGCAGGGCACAGCAGCGTGCCCAGCTCCTCACCGTGCGGTCCTGGCACGGCACCGCCGCGTTCCGCAGGATTGTTCCCATCGCTCCGGCACAGCCGTGCCCCAGCCCCGGCTGCTGCCGTGCCTCTGTTATTGTAGGGTTGCTGAGGAGCGTGGGGCTGACGCTGCCGAATTATTCTTAGATTGAGGGGGTGGAGAAGGGCCGGGAAAAGCATCAGCCAAAGGATTTGATCCATCAAATTGAAAGCCTGAAGAGCACAGAAATCTGTGAGGTTCTTCCAACGCCGCCCAGTAACGGCAACAGCTGGATCGGATTTGGGATGGAAGCACACTGGCACAGTCCCCTTTGATTAATATCCTGTATAACGACTAATTAATTCTGGAGGGGACGTGTGTTTGAATAGTTACTGTGGGATAATGAAATGTCAAGTGAGCATTAAAACACACTTAGCAGAGCTTTAACGACTCGAAGCATCCGATCGCGTGTCCCCGGCCCCTGCTCGGGGCCAGCGCTCGATGTGGCCGTGAGCACCCCCCTGGTGCTCCATCAGCCCCGCTTAACTGCGCTATTGGATCCCAATTAGCTCCCGATTGCAACGGGCTCCGTTTGGATCCACGTGGCCGCCGCCTCCCCGCCTGCCTGGAGTGTTTTCCCTGGGCCGTGGGAACTGGGCGGGCGCTGGCGGCCCCGTAAATCGCTGCCTCAATTGGCCCTGCCAGAACAATGAGCCATTTAATAATTAATGCCCGTGTATTAATCAGCCTCCTTCCTGCAGAGCAGGGACGGAGCGAGCCTCGATCCGTGTTGCGGCATCCGGAGGGCTCCGGCGCATCGCTAACCACGGGCTTGGCCACCTCCCAGCTCCGGTGGCACCTCCCGCCCTGGCAGTTCCCTGTCCTCTCCGCCGCGGCTCCTGAGCCCCTGCGAGATCCCAGCAAGGAGATTCCCTCCACTGCCATCCCACCACGCGCCTCCTGCCAGCCCCGACACCACTGCGGTTCACTGGCACCGCTGCCCTGTGCCCACGGCTCCTCATGACAACATTCAAGTGTCCCCTCCACGCCAAACGAGGCACAGAGACAGGCAGGAGCCTTCCCAGCACAAACATTCCCAGGAAAACCCCCCCATGCTGCCCGCACTCCTCACCGGCACTCCTGGGGGCTTTGCCACTTGTGGTGGTGCCAAAGGTGACCCAGGCCAGGCTGGAGCCACCAGAACCAGGAACGCCCTGCTGGGCTCCCACCCAGCCTGGATGCAACCCCTCCAATGTTCTTCAGCTCCTATTAATTAACTCGTTGCATGGTAATTAGCTCCCCAAGGCAGAGGGCTGGGCTTCGCACCTGGGCTGGCAAAGAGCTGGGCCCCCCAGAGCAGGGACGAGCTCCTGGTGAGCAGCAGCACAGCTTGGGATTCCAGCAGGAATCTGGGGATGATCCACCCTGTTTGCCCCAGGTCTGGGATTTTCAGAGGCTCCTGGCTCCGTATTTTACATAATTTGGGGACAAACTCTGGACATCAAACATTTGGGATCCTCACCAGGCCACAGAGGCTCATCGGGGTCCTGTGTGTGCAGCCAGTCGTGTCCCTGCACCCCCAGGGGACACCCCAAAACAGCCCAGCGAGGAGCGGGGGTTGAAAAAGCCCCAAATCTGCCCCAAATCTTGGTGAGCCCACGCAGAAAGGCTCCTGGAAGGAGATGGAGATGGATCAGAGGCACCACGTGCTGGAAAACCCACCCCAGGGCTGGCAGAGGGTGGCACTGGGAGGCTCAGCTGTGCCAGCCCTGCTTGGCAGAGGGGAGCTGGGGCAAAGCCAGCCAGAGTCAGAGATGGAATTACACTTTTCCAAGCTCCGGCAAAGGGGATCTGGGCTCTTGAGAGGAGGAGGGGAATTCTTCAGTAGCTGCTGGACTGCTGCACCAGCTGTGGAGGCCATGAGGAGAGGCGCGAGGGCTGATTTAGGAGCTGGAAGATGCATCCCAACGGATGGGAGTCTGTCCAGAGGTAATCTATGTGTAAGGTAATTTCCGAAGGCAGCAGGACTCGATGCAGCCCTTAATAGGACAATCTCATGTGATAAATTACCAGACCCAACTAATCTGCATGTTAAATTTCTTGTATGAGAAATAAATATCCTCAATTCACCAGAGAAGCGCTTTCCTTCCGAGGATTTCATTAAAGACATCAAGCTGCCTGATTTGCATGTCATGATTCCTCGTCCGAGCAGCTCCGGAGAGCTCGCGGAGAGCCCGGCACCGGAGAGGTCCTGGAGGGAAAAATAGAGCTGGCCCTGGACAGCAGGGCCAGGGCACCTGAACGTGTGGGCACAGCTCTGCCACCCAGCTGTGTCGCCTCAGTGGGCACTCGAGGGGTGCCACTGTGGGGTCCCCAGAGCGGGAGGCAGCAGGGATCCCATGGGAAAACGGCCTCCTGCACCCCACGCCAGCAGCAGGGAATGGAGAGAGCAAGGAGAGGGGGAGGCAGGTGGTCCCTGATCCCATTCCATCCCCAGGGGTGTTCCTGGGGCCACAGGTCCGTGGGCACGCCCAGAGCCAGGCTGATCCTCGATGCCCCCACGGTCCCCAGGGACGCTCCCAAGGGAGGATGTCCCCACACGCACACACACGGAGCCAGGCTGCTGCTCAGTCCCTGGGGGTCCCTCATCCTGCTTGGCCCCCTGGGATGCTCCTGATGGAAGACAGCTCTGCGTGTGTGTGGAACCAAGCGGGGATGCTCCCGTCCCCAGGGATGCTCCGGGGGGATGGGTCCATGATCAGGCACAGAGCCAGCCTGGTGCCCAACCTCCCACAGTCCCCAGGGATGGCTCCCAGGGGGGAATGGCTGCACGAGCACACAGCCCCAGCCTGGTGCCCGGTCCTTCTGGAGTCCCTCATCACACCTAAACCCTGGGGTGCTCCTCAGGGAGGTTGGCTCCACGTGCTCACAGAGCCAAGTGATCCCGCCGTGCTCCCCAGGGATGCTCCCGGGGGATCAGCTCCACGCGGAGGCACCGCCGTGGCCCTGCCCGGCTCGGGGCCAGGGCCCGGCCGAGCCCGTTGCCCACCGGGCCCTCGGCGAACGCCAAGAGCCGCTCCGGTGGCGGCGGAACCGCTGCGGGAAGGAAAGGGCGGTCGCCATGGAAACGCTGCCAAACTGGGAGAGCGGCTCCTTCCCCGGAAAGATGGCGTGAGCTCCTCCGACCACCGGCGAGCACGACGTGGGGCGGCTCCAGGGGGGCGGGGGGACCGCGACCCCCTGCCCACAGCCCCCCAGAACGGGGGAGACGCACAAGAGCCGCTGAAGCCGGCGGTGTCGGAGGGATGCCCTGCTCGGGAGGGGATCTGGGGAGCAGCGGTGAGGATGACGAGGATGCTCGGAGACACAGTGCCCTGGCTGGGAACCACGAGCTGATGCCACCAAGCCTGGCTGGGAACCATGAGGTGATGCCACCAAGCCGAGCCAGTCCCTGGGCACAGCCCCCCGCAGCACACCGTCCTCTCCAAAGCCTCCCTCATGGGCACAGCCAGGCTCTGGGGAATGTCCTCCTGTCCCTGGACCGGGGGACACACGGCAGCACCGAGCTGGGAGGGACTGGTGTACCCCAAACCCCTCGCCCACGGCACTGACACCCCCAGAGCCATCCCTGACCCTGCACGGCCAGGAGCATCCCTGAGCCTCCCGGGCCATCAGCACCAGCCCTCCCCTCTCCAAGGATTACTCTGTTTCTAAACTCGTTAACTTTTAATTACAACCTTCCCACTGCCTGAGCGGGCTGGCTCCGTGCCACCGACAGCTCTATTAAAATTCAATTTCTGCCCATCATAACTAATTTTGGTCCTTCGCCTTCTCACCAGCAGCCTCCAGTGCCAGGCAAGACAGCCAAACCCTCATCTCCACACTCTAAATCCCCACGGAGCCCCGGGCAGAGCCAAGGGATGCTGGCAGGTTCTGTGGGAGCCCGGCAGGGATTTGCACGGCAGCTTCTCTGCTCCATTGGCTGCGCTGGGTTTGTTTGGGTTTTCCCCACGTGTTTGTTTGTTTGGTTTCTCCCTTCCTTCCTTAATCCTTTCTGGCTGGATGCTGGAGCTGGGGGCTGAGGGCTCCGGGGGAGGGGAGTCACCTTGGAGCAGGGATGCAGGGATGCAGGGATGCAGGGATGCAGGGATGCAGGGATGATGGATGCAGGGATGTGGAGCTGCCGAGCATCCCGGAGCACAGACACCAGCGCTGGCCCCTTTCCTACTGAAGGGTCAACTGAGGCACGGATCAAACCCAGAAGAAACTCAGGAAAAGAAGTCAGGAATCCCCATTCTGGGTTTAGAGGTGACCCCCAGGCACCCCAACCCACTCTCAGGACAGAGCAGAGCCTGGGGTCAGGGTCCTGACTCGTTTCTCCTGCCTGGGAAAGAGCTGCATTCCTGACAGGAGTGAGCTGTGGGAATTGTGGGGCTCAACAGGTCTCTGAACTTCCACACCACGGCAAGGGACAAGGGCGTCCCCAGCCCCCTCTGAGGGCATTGCAGAGCTGCAGCCACCACGGCTGAGTGGGGGACAGTCCCCAGGGTCCCCAAGGACGGCCGGGGCTGCAGGATCCCAGCACGGCACACGACGTCACCCAGCCGCTCTCGCGTTCCCAGCATCCCGGAGCAGCCCCGCGTTGCTACAGCAACACGAAGCCTTTGGATTCGATGCCTGGAAAGGGGGAACGGCTTGTCTCGACCTGAATTATTGATTAAAACAGAGAGGATGACACACACACTCAGAGGAGACGGCGAGAGGTGCCCGCCTTGATTTACAGGCTATCTCCAAGGGGCCGGAGTCGCTCTGTGCCAGGATCAGTTGGCACACGGGGCTGGATCTGGGCACTCTCTCACACCACCCTGCCTTGCCCCTTCCCGGTCCGGCTGTTCCCAGGGAGCCACGGGCGGGCTGTGATCCGCAGCCCGGTGTTAAGGTGTTAATCCGCTTGTGCAAACACCTCCTCCCCGGTGTTGACCTGCTTAAACTCCCCGTTTGCTCTGCAAACAGAGCCGGCAGCTCCCGGGCTGCCAAGCGCTGCCTCTGTGCCGCCTCCCAGCATGGCAGCCCTGGCACTGGCACCTGCCAGGGACCAGCATGCCGGGCAGGATTTGTTCTGGATGCTCAGGAAGACTCAGAATCCCAGGATCACTGAGGCTGGAAAAGACCTCCGAGGTCATCGCGTCCAAGCCGTGCCCGATCCCCGCCTCGTCCCCAGCCCAGAGCGCTGAGCGCCACGTCCAGTTTTCCTTGGACACCTCCAGGGGTGGGGACCCCACCACCTCCCCGGGCAGCCCATCGTGACACTGACCACCCTTTCCAGACTCACCGGTATTCCAGGGAGAACTTGGTGAGCTCCCGGCTGTTGTGCAGCCACTTGAACTCGAGGGGCCAGCTGCCCTCGGCCATGCAGGTCAGCACCAGCCGGTTCCCCTCCAGGTGCACCTGGCTCCGCACCGGCTCCGTCTTGAAGTACGGGGAGACGTCGTCTGCAGAGAGAGGAGGGAGAGGGATCAGGGACCCACATCCCACCACCCCCATGGACCGCTCAGCACTGCTGTCCCTGCCCTCGGCAGGGGACAGAACAAAACGATCTTTGAGGTCCCTTCCAGCCCAAACCGTTCCGTGATTCCGTTGGCATCGCCATCACCCTGCAGCCCCCTCCCCGTGCCCTGCCCCAGCCAGGCCACCCAGCCCCCTTCCCGGTCCCTTATCATCATCCCCATCCCTGAGCCATTCCAGCAGCCCAGGGACAAGGGCTCAGCCCGCTGCAGGTTTATCTAAGCTGCTTCTTTGCTTTATTCCCGGCTCCCTTTGTAGCATCTCCGAGCTTTTAACTCGAGGGGTGAAGGGGCGGAGGGGCTGCGAGCGGAGTGAGGCAGAACCACTTACTCCTCTCCTGTTTTATTTGCTAAGTAAAACTATAAATCGAACCACACAGCTCCATTTTCTGCTTAACAAATGGAAGCCCTTTTACTTCAAAGGCACATTCATATTCCCCAGCAGCTTTCAAGTGCACGTTCAATCACAGCTCTGGGTTTTTTCTTTGGGGTAGGGCTTTGCTTTCTTGTCCGCTCGAGCTGAATTCCTGCCGTGGATCCCCGCACCGTGAGCAGCACCGAGGCAGTGCCCACCACCCTGGGGGTGTGGCAGGAGTTTGTGGGAGCTCAGAGACACCCCCAGAGCCGCACTGGGGGTCCCCCTCCTCGGTCCTGGCTCCTGCACACCCACACGGGAATGCCCAGTGGATTTCCACCACCCTGCCTCGCAAAGGGGAGGGCACGGCGCTGCTGGATGCCAGGCGAGTCATTAGGAAGGGAAGGAGCAGCTTGTGGCTCGTTAATTTAATCTTCCTCTCTGACCTTCAGCAGCGCCGGCTGGAAGGGGCAGCCCTCACTCATCCTGGTGTCCCTGCCTCAGGTCCAGGACGGATCCAGACATTGGGGCATCAGGGCACGGCAGCCCAGCCTGTCCCGGGTGGCACAGGGGCAGAGTGGTGCCCAGCGGCAGCTCGGTGCCCTGGCTGTGGGGTTTGGCACCGCTGCTGTGAGCCCAACCTGTGGCCACGCTGTTCCCTGGCTGGAGAGCTCACGGGAGCCCTGCAGCCCTCAGGGTGCCCCAGGAGTGGGGACACCCCTGCCACAGGGCTCACGGGGACATCCCCGGTGCAGGATCTGTGTCACCTGCGCACGGGGGTGGCCGCACGCGTCCCCGCCACGGCGCGGCAGAGCTTGGCCTGCGAGGCCGGGGCTGCGCCCACGCCACCCTGGAGACTTCGGGATTACGGCAGTGCCCAGATGGGGACGTGGCACAGCCAGATGGCAGCTCTGGATCCAAACACCTCCTGCATGAAACCAGTAAATGAGCCGTGCACCAGATTGGGGACCACTGGGCGCCATGCAGCTGCAGGGAGGATCCAAGCGTGGCACAACGGGCTGATCCCCAGGGAATGCTGATCCCATGGGCTGTGCTGCCGGGGCCCAGCCGAGCGCTCCGATGGCTCAGTGGGACTGAGACCTGGCGTGCCCAGAGCATCCCCCGCACCCAGCCAGCACCCCGTGTCTGGGAGGCACCTGGGAGGTGCCCTGGAGGCACCCGGGAGGTGTTTGGGAAGCGTTTGGGAAGCAGGGTGCTGCTGGCGCACCTTCCCCCGGGCCCGCCCGCCGTTTGCATCCATCCTAATTTGATTTTAAGCAGCTAAGGCTCATCACGCTTTGAAGCGCCCGAGCCATCTGTTCTGCATTAAGGGGTGAAAAACGGCGCAGAGGCGGAGGAGAGGCGGCTCCCGATTCCGCATGGATCGTTCCGTGGTGATCCGCCCGCGAAGGTCACAGAGGCTGCCTCGTGCCCAGCGCCTCCCGTGCCCCCAGAAAGGCAAACCCACCCCGACCAGGCAGGGGACAGTGAGGATGGGGGTCCTGGGCTGAGGGGTGAAGGTGGCACTGAGCTCAAGGGGAATCCTCCTCACCCTCCTGGGAGCCCCGTGCCCCTCCACGGAGCCCAACCCAGTGCCAGGGGCGGCTGGAGGGGAGGAGGGATCCAGGGAGGGGAACGTGGCTCGTTAATTCCGAGGTCTCCAGAGAGGCCTCCAGCAACAAGGCCAGGTGCTCCTGGTGTTCCCAGGGGATGCTGCAGGGGAGAAGAGTGGGGGGCCCCAGTGCTGAGCAGCGCTGTCCCCCTCGTCCCCGGCCCCTTCTGCAGCCCCCCGGCCTCAGTTTCCCTCTCCAGCTGCACCAGCAATCCCAGCTCTGCTCCCTGGGGACAGCTCCTCTCTCCCACCACCCCTGACAGGCCATGGCACCACCAAATCCAGGTTCATGGAGCTCCCACCGCGTCACCACGGAGCCGGCACGGATGGGAGCCAACATTCCCCCGGCCCTGAGCCCAGGGGGAGGGTTCCCGGTGGGTGACAGCCACGTCCCCCCCAAACGAAGGGTCATTACTGCTCGTTCCGCCTCTCCCCCATCTGTTGTGACTGTTTACACTCCACTTGCTAATTAGAGGCTAATTAGTTGGTGCAGAAATTCATCACTTTCCAAACACAGGCGGCAGCGAGGGGCGTCTCCGGGCACATCTGCACACCTGCCGGCGGCACGGGACGGCGCGGAGCTCCCGTGCCACCTCCTGCCACGCCGTGCCATGCCAGGCCATGCCAGCAGTGTCCCCTCCACAAAGAAAAGTGCCACCAAACCCCTCTGTCCCCATCCTGCCCTCACCGCTGACCCCGGGCTGAGCCGAGCTGCCGGCGGTGGCGGGTGGGATTCCAGGGGCTGGCAACAGGGAGGGGGGACAGGGACAGGGACGGTCGCAGCTCTCTCCCTCCCCTGCCGATGACAATCTGATGCCAGGCCCTGGCACGGCACTAATCCCGCCTAATGGGATCACAATCTCGGCCTCTGCTCTTTAGTTACATCAGGGCCGGCGGGGCATTAGAGCCGGAGCGGGCGCGGATGTAGGGCAGGGCTCCCGAAAGAGCCGTAATGGATCCTAATTCCCGGCCGTAATGGACGAGCTGGGAACTAAGCTCCCCTCTCCCCGGCTCCAAATCCCTCTTGATGGGAAGGGACGGGGAGTTTTAAGCCTGGAGGAATCCCGGAATGCCTGCCAAGGGCACGGCTCTGCCTGGCAGCTGCTGGCAGGGGGGGTGGTGGGGACGGAGGGTGCAGCCCCCTCCTTCCCCCTTCCCCCTCCGAGGCGAGACGGGGATGGGGGCAGGAGATCCAGTTCCGCAGGTCCCCCCGGCCACCCCCGGAGCACCAGCGGCTCTTGGGACACGCGGGTCCCCTCCTGCCTGGCACCACCGTCCAGGGGACAACGCAGTCCCCGTCCCTGCCTGTGTTCAGCACAGGGTCCCCCCCCCCAGGGACAGCGGTGACATCCGTCCGCTCCCCACCTCACCCACGGGAAGGCGATCAGCCCCGCGCCCGTTCCTGCTAATCACCACGATTCAGCAGGATGCACCGGGAATCCCAAGGGAGCCGATGCCCACCGGCACCAGGGGGATGTCCTGAACCCAGCCCACCCTCACCTCCGGGCTCCAGGTACCCAACAGAGCCCGGCCAACACCAGGGACCAGCACCTGCCTCAGGGAAAACAGCTCCATCCTCTCCCTCCTTCCCAACAGCCCTTCTCTGGTCCCACCAGGATGTGGCCGGTGCAGCCCTGGGAAGTGCCCACTCCACTGCCCACACCCCACCTGGACCATGGAGAGGGGACAGAGCCGTGACCCTGCTGCCCCCACAGCTTCCCAGGGTTCCCCCATCCTTCCCAGAGCATCACCACCCAAAAAGGAGGATGGCAGCCACGCCAGCCCGATAAGGGAGATGCCAACCCTCCAGGAGCAGTGGCACGGCCACCTGGCACTGTCACCGAGCAGCTCCCGCCCCGGCCCCCCTCAGCACGGGGAGACGGAGCTAAATCTCTTCGGCATCAGACTCTCGCTGGCTCCGCAGCACGAAGAGATTAAAAAACAATAAAGAGAAAGCGAAACCCTCCGCTATAATTACCAGCCTTTAGCCGCCAGCGGAGGCAGGAGGGAGGGAGGCAAGGAAAAAGGGGGGAAAAGAAACAGAGGAGAAGAAGAAATCCACTAAAATTTTAATAGGAACCACTGCATTTAATTTAACGACACATTTTTTCAATTACCAGAATAATTGTTTTATTCATAAAACGAGTTTCAATAAGAGGGTAATTTTCCTTTGTTTTTATTATTCATTTGTGGAACATATTCGCAGCGCGGTTCCCCGGCGCCGCCACAGCCGCGGCACATCTGGGGGGCTGGGGAGGCGGGAACGTCACCCACGGCCCCCAAAAACAGCACCCATGGGGGACCAGAACGTCCCCGAGCACCCCGGTGGGTGCTCACAGCCTCAGCTGGGTGCAAGGAGAGGTGGCCCCGGGGATCCGTGCTGGCCATCCAAGGGGTGCTGGGGACACGGTGGCTCTGGGGACAAGTGAACCCCTGCCCGAGCAGCCGCCCCTTGGCTAAGTCCCATTCCCGGCTCGTCGGATGCCAGGTGGGGTTGGGCAGCACCGATTTTTCAGCGGGTGCTGGCAAAGCCACCGGGTGGATTCGATGGCGCCCGTGTCCCCAAGGGCACGGAGCCACCGCCACGCCCCGGCACGGCCCCCGCTGCTGCCGGGGTCCCCAGGCGGGGCCCTCCCGGGGTCCCCGGCGGGCGGGTGGCAGGTGCGGGGGGGTTAGTGGCTCTCTCCGCCGCTGCCGGAGCCATTAGCATTCCTGAGGCACGGCTCCATCCCCTTAATAAAAAGCAAACACGGAATTGAAATGCCGAGCGCTGCCGGCACCTGGGGAGCCGCGGAGCGCGACGGTGTTGCCGGGCGGGGACCGAGGGGACCAGGCACCGCCTGGATGAAGCCAAGGATGGGTCAGTGTGGTTTGGGAACTTTGGCTGAGCCCTCCTCGCCCTCCTCCCAGCATCTGGGCAGGCGCAGAGCAACCGGAGCCACACCCTGCAGCCTCCGAGGGGATCCCACAGCGGGGCAGGACGGCTCCATCCTCCTCATCCCATCCCCACCAAAGCCAAAATCACAGAGTCACGGGATGCCAGAGTGGTTTGGGTTGGGAAAGACCTTAGAACCCATCCAGTGACACCCCCTGCCATGGGCAGGGACACCTTCCACTATCCCAGGCTGCTCCAAGCCCCATCCAGCCCGGCCTTAGACACTTCCAGGGATCCAGGGGCAGCCACAGCCTCTGGGCACCCTGTGCCAGGGCTTCCCCATCCTCACAATAAAGAATTTCTTCCATGAGACCCATCCCAGCGATGGCCCTCGGTCCTGATCCCAGCAGAGCTGGCCCTGGAGCAGCCACAGGGACACCCAGCTGTGCCCTGCTGTGCCCCCAGGCTGGGCTGGTGCCACGGGGCAGCCCCGCTCCCCACATGGAGCCGTGCCAAAGGCACCCAGCACAGTCCCACCCATCTCATCCCCAGGGATCAGCCCGGCTGCCCCGCACACCCCCATCCGTGGCGCGCCTTTTGATGTGGGTTTTTTGCCCTTTTTACTAAGAAAAAGACTTATAATTGCAGATGTGACCATTAATCCTCCCAACTTACTTTGTTCCCTTCCTTCTCTGCTTTCTGCTCCCTCCCTTCTCCCCCCACTGAGACCAAGAGCTTTAAAACTCTCCTTCTGGCTATTAATTAAAAGCAACCTCTCCACTGCCGTGAGTGTACTTGCCATAAATTAATAGCAGCCTTCTTAATCAAATCTTATCTCCTCTCCAAGAGCCTGGCGCACGGGGCCGGGTTGGTATCCCAGCCTGCCCAGCCGTGAAATGCAATTCCCAATGCTCCAGTGGTCTTGGCAGCTCTGCTCTGTCCCCTCCTCCCCGGCGCCTGTACCTGTGCGGGCCCGGAGTCACCACCTGGGCCGGGAGGGAGGAGAGGGGCCCGGCCACCCGGCGCAGAGGTGGCTCCCGAAGGACACGCTCCATTTCTCAGCCATTTACCGCGTTTATCCGCAGCCCCTGAGGACTGCACTCGCCTTCCTGAATTATTTAGGAGGGGTTCGGTGCTCCGAGGCGGCGAGAGCCGTGGTGGGAAGTCCTCCTGCCAGAGCTGGGGGTGTGGGAAGGCAGCGGGGCCACGGCGCAGCTTTTGGGGGGGGTCAATTCCTGCACCTGTGAGCTCGGGGTGCTCCAGTTTCGGCTGGAGAACAGCATCCCTCCAGTCCCCCAGCCTGGGCCCCCTCCCTGTCCCGCCAGGTTTTCCTTCTCCCCACCCGCACCCCCGCTCTGAGCTGCCGGTTCCCCAATCCCACAGAGCTCCCAGACAGCAGGGACAGAGGGGGACCCGGACACGGTGCCCTGCAGCTTCTGGGGCTGCGAATTCCTTTGCCGTGTGGAAAATCCAGTGCTGGACGCGATTTTCCTTCCTGGCAGAGGCGGCCCTGCCTCCCTGGTGGGCTGAGACGGGCACGGGGGGCTCGGGCCGGGTCCCCTCCACAGCACCACGGTCCGGGAGACCCCGGGGGCTGCAGTGGGAGCCCCACCAAAAAGGAGCTGGGGGGGTTTTCAGCCGAGGCAGAGCAGCCTGGACAGCGCCCCTCCCTCGGCTCCAACCACAGCGCGATCGCAGGGATAAACCAGCCTTGGGGAGCAGGGAAGCGCTGCCGGCGCCCGGGGATGCAGGAGCGTCTCGCAGCGGCCACATCCCTGCAGCAGCGAAGCCCGGAGCCGTGCCAGGTGCTGTGCCCGTCCTGCCCACGGCGAGGGAAGAGCTGGGAGGCTCCAAGGGCTGGCACCGAGTGCCCTCCAGCCGTCTGCCACCAGCACGTGCCCCGCGACGACCTTGCTGCCGGAACACATCCGTCCTTGCTCCGACGCCTCACTGAGCTGCCGGGCTGCTCCCAGCACTGGGAGCTGCTGCTCGGCCTTGGGGAAGGGGCACGGGCAGCAGGAGGGGGCTGCTGGCCATGGGCACGCTGCCCCCTGGGCTCAGGTCTCGGCTCCTGCCCTGCTGGAGGGACACGGCTGGAGATGGGCACCTCATCTCCATCCAACCCCCTGCTTCCCCACGCAGCCGCTTCAGCAATCCCCTCACACGGGAAAAAGGCTTTTGGGGTCATGAGTAGCTCTGGGGCTGTGGGGACACCTCCCATTAAGGGTGCAAGGTGCCCGTGCCCCCAGGAGGGCTGGCAAAGGAGGGGAACTGGAGCTGGCATTACCACCCCAGCGAGGAGCCGGGCTGGACCTGGCAGAGCCCAGAGCTCTGGCACCGCTGCCCTGCTCCCTGAGCCTCCCTCGGAGGGGATTTGGGGTTCCCTACATGCCGTAAGCCGATTGCAGAGGTGCGGTAACTGGATTAAGGGGGAGGCTGAGGGAGATGCGGACCTGGAGGAGCTGCTCAGCAGAGCACGGCTCCTGCCCGTGTGACACCGCAGGATTTGCAGAGCAGGAGCTTAAACTGATTTCCTTCCCTTAAGCCTTTGGAAAGGGGAAGCTGCAGGAGGGACGTGGGCTCTGCCCCCTCCTCACCCCGCAAAAAACCCTGCAGGGCCTCGGCGTGGGCTGACAGAGGGGTCGTCCCCACGGTGATGCCCTCAGCCACCCACGTCCTCACACAGGCCCTGGGTCACATCCCCACGTTGGTCCCCACAGCCACCCCTGCCCGTGGCACCGGCAGTGAGACCTCCAGGTGACCCCGCAGCGCCTCGGGGAGCAGCACAGTGACCCCAAACCCCCGCAGGGCCCTGCCAGCACCCACCAGCCGCCCGTGGCGATAATCCCAGCTGGCAGCAGGCACCGCTCGGGGCTCTCAGTGACATCCCTGTGGCTAATCCAAGCTGACCACTGCGAGGCACAGCCAGGGGGGCCACAACCTCAGCACCCCCTCCCTGGCAGCACCCAGCACTCCCCAGATCCCCCTCACAGCCCTGTCCCAGGGCAAAGGTGACACCGATGGGGACCACGGCAGTCCCTGCGCAGGGATGCAGGAGCAGCCCCCCAGCGATGCCCCCGGAGTGCTGCCCCCTCCTCCTGCAGTCACCAGCACAGCTCTGGTGTCACCTGGGGGCTGCACAGCACTTTTGCCGGTGTCACACCTCATCCATCTCCGCTGGAGATCTGCCGCGGCGCCTCCCGGTCCCAGGGTGGGGGGAGAGGCTGCAGTGGGGGTGATTCCCAGAGCCGGAGGCGCTCAGGAAAAGCCCAGGCAGAGACCGGGAGCCCCAAGTCCAGCCAAGGTGGCCCCGGCACAGAACGTGGCCAGATCTGCCCTGGCACTGCCAGCACGAGCCCCCTGCACCCAGTGGCTCTGAGTGGAGCTGGCAGTGCCCACCAGGGCCATGGCATCCCCCAGGACAAACGGGTGGGTGGATGGATGGATGGATGGATGGATGGATGGATGGATGGATGGATGGATGGATGTCCTCCTCCCTCACTGCATCCCGCCAGGCCAGGCCGGTGGGACACCCCGACCACGCTGCCATCTCCCCTTCCTCCTCCCACATCTGTCTCCAGGCCCATACTTATTTATTTATTTGTTAATTAACTGCTGTTTCCATAACAAACGCTCCAGCTTCTCCCAGCCTCCAATAGCCCTGGGGCTGGATTGTTAACTAGGATTTTAATTTGTTAATTAAAAGCAGGATGGCTCCATAACAAGCTCCTCTTCCGCAGCCGGGGCTCTTGGCGGGCTCAGCGGGCCATGGGCAGCCTCACCATGGCCGGGTGAAGCCCTCCAGGGATGGGGGACGTGGGGAGGGGGGAGCCCTGCTCCTCCAGGATGAGGAGTGTTGGAAAAAGGCTCAGGATCTCCCTTCTCCCAGCAGCGGTGCTGGAGTTGATGCCACCTTCCCCTGCAGTCTCAGCCTGGCAATCCCTTCCCCAACACCTCAGCAGCTCCCAGCCCACGGCCCCGGCCATCAGAAGTCCCAAACCTGGTGACAGATCCTCCTCTGCCCACGGCAGCAAACCAGGGCCGTGCCAGCATTATCCCCTCAGGACTCCCATGGAGCACAGCCCGGGACAGCCCTCAGTACCCATCCCTGTGGTACTGCGGGCACAGCCAGGTGCACCCCGGTGACAACGTGGGTAAGGTAAGGCTTGAAATGCTCCCAGAGCCAGCGGAGAAACATCAGTTCTGGCCGGGAAACAGGGACTGATTCAGCCCCGTGGCGGGGAACAGAGCGGGGCTGTGTGCCTGCCCATCCCTGCCGCTGGAAAAACCAACATTTCCCTCCCGGGAAACCCCAAACAGTCACACACACACGGCCCCGTTGTGCGTGCCCAGCCCCGAGCCCGGGGGGCCGACAAGCAGAGCTTTGTGCTCCGAGGCACCGGGCAGTCCCCACGGACCCCCACACCCGGCTCCGAGCACACGGACCCCGCAGTCTGATCCCAACCCTGGCCCCAGGGCACGCAGCTCCAAACCCAAACGCATGGAGCTGCCAGGAGCTGGAAGGGACCTGCAGCAAAGGGATGATCCTGGCGGGACAGGGGACAGGGGACAGGAGACAGGAGACAGGAGCCTCCCCAGCCCAGGGGGACCTCCCCAGGGCTGCCCTGCTGCGGGTGGCACGGACAGACGTTGTCCTGCTGAGCCTGGCCCCACAAAAGGCACAGCCCCGTCTCCAGCTGGGGATGTTTAACAAGATCCAGGCTCTGGACAAAACTCCTTCCCCAGCAAACTCCTTCCGACGGCAGAAATCCTCCGAAGCCCGCGATTACACAGCTCCGCTGTATCTGGGTCACTGCTGTGAGTCACGGACACCCGGAGAGTGACTCAACGCTATTAAGAGGGGCCGGATCCTGCGGCTGATTTTCCCGGGAGAGGCTCCAAAACACTGAGGAAGGGAAGGATCGACGGACATCACCTCCAGACCCCCCCACCAGCCACCGGCCGGATGCTCCACGGGCACGAGAGGGGGTCAAAGGGCATCCCCCTTCCTGCACTTCGGCCCTTCCCAGCCGAGACCGGAGCTTCCCCAGATGGGTTTGACAGGAACAGGCTCCACACCCAGCTGCCAAGCGAGGTGGGGGTCCCAAGAGCCCGGACCCCGTCCCTAGGGGGCCGTCCCCTGTCACCCACCCCACCGAGTGACACAGCACAGCTCAGGGCTGGGTTTGGCCCCATGGAACACGCTGAGTGTATCCTCGAGGAATTCCTGGAAGGACACCACAGCCCTGCGCTGTGGCAGCTCCTGGGGTCACAGCGGCCGTAAGGGGCTGGGAAAGCAAAGCCACCACAGACCCGCCCTGCGGGAGCCACAGCAGCACCTGAGATGTCCCTCCTGCCTGCCGGGGCACCCGTGTCCCGCCGCCCCCGGCCCCGCAGGATGCTCAGCAGACGGACAGACAAACACACAACAGCCGCTTCCCAGACTCGCCCCGAGAATCCCGACGAGGAGGCGTTTCCCAACCGAAAAACCGGCGGGGAAAGAAAAACAGGAGAGAGAAACCACAAGAAAAGCCCCACTCAGCCCTTCCCAGGGCGCTGACGCAATCGAGTCGCCAGCCCCGCGGGACGGAAAATGCTCTGCCAGCTCCCACCCTGCCCGTGCCAGGCGGGATGAAGGCGCTGGTGGCCAGAGTCCCCCTCCCCACGGCACGGCCCCGAGCCAGCGGGCACCGGGCACTCGCCCATTTACTGACATCCTTTTTCCTAAGTATTAATTAGTCATTGCATTGCTCACTTGAAACAGAAATAGCTGTAGCATGACAGCGAACATGAGTTTTCCTTGGAAAAGCTTTTTTTCCAAAGCTTTTCCTTCCCAGGCAGCCCTGTTCGCGGGTGGGGGCAGAACTGGCAGCCTGGCATTCCCCCCCCAAGCCAGCCCTGAATTTCCAGGGCAGCGCAGCAAACTCTGGTCATCGCATTTATTCACACACTTGTGGCTCTCGCAGCCAGAGGGGCTTTTCCAGCCAACGCCGCGCCAGCGATTCCAGCCTGACGTGGAGCTTATGGGGAGAAGCCAAGCGAGCGAGACTCCCCCGGCGCCCCGGGGCAAGGGCTCCGGCAGCTCCGTGCCCTGCTCGCCGCACGCCTCTTGCTTCCACCGCCCTGCACAGCCCCTCTGCCCACCCTGCCAGCGAGGAGAACGGAGACGAGCCGGCGATGAAGGCACCCATCACCTCCCTCCGCGCCGGGGCCGGGTGCCGAGCGCTTCCCCCTGCTCAGCCGGCGGGGAGGGCTCTCCCGACGGCGGCAGAGCTCGGAACGAAACATCCCACCCTAATGAGCTGATTTTATTAGTTTGCGAATGCACTGAGAACTCATTATCAAAATAAACATCGGTTCACTCCACCGAGCACGGCACCGCACGCCCCGGCAGCGCCGCAGCTGCGGCCGCGCGTGGCTCCCGCCCCGGGACACCCCGCGGGTCCCCCTCGTGCCCCGGCACCGACCAGGGGGGCCAGGGCAGAGGTGCCCACCCTGCCAAGCCCTTCGTGCCACCAGGTTCCCTTCGCCCTTTCACTGCGAGGCTCCAGGCTGGGCACCCAGTGCTCGCCGGGGTGGGACAGCTCCGAGCTCCTGCCACCCCAGCAGGTCCCCTGGGAGCTGCTCGGTGCTGGAAGCAGCACCGAAAAGCCCCCACGCCACGCCGGGGTCTCCAGCACCCCCGGGAGCCTGTGCAGCACCCAGTGCTGGAGCACGGGAAGGGTCGGCAGCTCCTCCGGGGGACACCAGGGCAGGAGGCAGCGCCGAGCCCCTCTGGGCAGGACTGTGGTGGGACGCGGGGGCACAGCGGGCGCATTGTCCGGCTCGGCAGGACGCGCTCCCTTTGGAAGCAGCAGCTAATCCCATTTCATCCCCCTTCACGGCCATCAGCTGTTTTTCAGGCATGCAGGAGGCGGGGTGCTGAAACCAGAGCTATTGTGTCCGCCGGTCCCAGCCCCCTCCGGCCAGCCAGCCAGCCCGCCATCCATCCATCCATCCATCCATCCATCCATCCATCCATGCATCCATCCATCCATCCCGGCCCCACGCTGAGCCGGGAGCCGGCAGCGTGTCCGCACCCCGCTCCATCCCCAGCCAGCCCTTCACGGACTGCCAGGAGCTGGGGATGCCAGATCCATGCAGGACCCCGTCACCTCCCTCCAGGCTCTGAGCCTGACCCCTGGTAAGCCCAGGCAAGGAGGAAGAGGAGGAGGAGGGGAAGCACCGAGCATCCCACCCTGCAGAGACCCAGGGGAGCAGCCACCCGCGGCACCCAGCGCTCGATGGCTCCCTGCAGGGGGACTCGGGCTCCCGGGAGGAACACAAACGTCCCCTCAAACCCCCAGCACCGCCCAGCCCATGCCCCAGGTTCCTCACCCAGTCAGTGAGCTGGGATGTGCTGGGGAGTGGCCCTTCAGGATGGGGACAGAGGGACAGGCTCCTCTGGCCATCCCGGGAACAACTCCATGCCTGCAGCCAGGAACAGGGAGCACGTGTGCCCCCAACTTCACTCTTGCCCTGGGGAAATGCCCCCTGGATCCAGCAATTCCCAGTTAAGGGGATCCAAACCCAGCATTTCCCTTCCCCAAGCTGATGAAGGAGACCCAGCACTGGGGGGTTCCACACCCCACAGCCACCCCTGCTGGCCCAGGGGACAGCCAGAGTCCTCCCACACCACAGGCCCCCATTCCACATGAGGCACAAGGGACGCCGATCCAAGCCAGGGGTGGCAGGACCCTGCCAGGCACCCCAACACCTCCCAGCTTTGTACACCCCAGTGTCCCAGCGAAACCCCTCCAGGGCCCAGCGATCCCACAGATGAATCCCCACCCTTCTCCCTGCCCTAGCAGGGCCCCGGTGCCACTGTGCGCAGAGCTGGGAGGGCTCAAGGTTACAGCCGAGGACTCACAGGTTGTGGGCTCACCCAGCAATGCAGAAAGCAATTAGCTACCAGGGCTAAAATTAGCTCAGCGGCTTCTCCTGCTAATGGTCAAACTCATCAAGGCTTCCCTGCACCCGGGGCCTCGGCAGGGACAGGGAGGGAAGGATGGGAGCCGAAGGAGCAGCTCACGCCTGCCTGGGTTCCCTTCCCGCTGCACCCAGCGCCACCAGGCAGCAGGACACCAGCCAGCCCCATAGCGCCCTTGCCACCGTCCCCACCACCACCCCTCCCCCGTGCCTCAGTTTCCCCGGCTGCCCAGGCTGGAGGGAAGCTCCCAGCATGCTCAGGAGCTGCCACGTGTCAGGGTGGGTGGTGGGGACAACGACGGCTGGCAGGGAGGGAGAGTGGCTTCAGCACAGGGGAGCCCAGCATTCCTGGAATCGCCACCGTGCCATCCCACGGCCAGCCGGGATGCCCAGCTGCTGGCACGCAGCAGCAGCTGATCCCAGGACCTTCAGGGAGTCATGGAATGGTTTGGGTTGGAAGGGGCTTAAAGCTCATCTTGTCCCACCCACCCCTGCCATGGGCAGGGACACCTTCCCCTACCCCAGGCTCCTCCAAGCCCCGTCCAACCTGGCCCTGGTCCCCTTTCCCGGCCCATGGTGGTGACACTGATCCATACGGGAGGGTGGCACCCCAGAGCATCCAGTCACAGCATCCCCAGGGATGGCCCTGCTCGAGGCCGAGAGCCCCCACGCCCCAAGTCTCCATTCCTGGGGGCCCCATCAGAGCAGAGAGACAAAGGGGGCCGGGGACCAGCTGCAGCCCGGGAATGTCCCCTGCCCTCGGCCCCCGTTCCCAGGGATCAGGTTTCCCAGTTCCCAGGCAACCCGAGCCCGGCATGGCTTTCCAGGCAGGCATTCCTGCACCCCCGGGGCTGGGGGCGAGGGGAGGGTGGGGAGGGGGCCACCAAGGGGGCCACTGCCTGCCCCGGGCACAGGCAGGTGCCGGGAGTCAGGCTGGGGAGAGGGGCTGGAAGGTGAGGCAGCACTGGGAGGGGGACGCAGGACGTACCCCCAAAGCTGGGAGTGCAACATGCACCCCAAGAGCCGGTCCCCAAACCCACGGAGGGTGCTGAAGGCAGTGCCCATGCCAGTGGCATCGCCAGCCAGGGTGTGAGGGATGCCAAGCATGGCCAGCACAGCAGGGAGCTGCTGCCAGCACATTCCTGCCTGCTGGCGGGGTGGAGTGATAGGAACAGGTCCTGAGGCTGGATTCACCTCCGTGGATGGGGGAACCCCAAAACAGAGCTGCAGCCATGGGGATGAGGGTGGTCCCTGGCATCACCACCACACCTGGGTCATCCTGGCCCCACGTCCTGTCCAGCACTCCATACCACGCTCCACTGCACCGGCAGAGCAGCTCCCAGGGCACTCCAGTGCCCCAGTGCCCCCCACCCTGGGCCATCCCAGCTCCACAGGGCTGCTGGATCCCCCCAGGGCTGCTGGATCCCCTCGGGTGCTTTGGAAGCCCAAGGCCCAGTGCCACGAGGCACCGGTGGAGCACCAGAGCCACCAGCCCTGGCACAACCGCGGGCACGGCGGGGGCTCAGCTCGCCCTTCGTTAGCACAATCACATCACCTCTGACAGCAGCATATTTCTCCCCGGCCGCTTCTCACCCAGCCACACGCCAGCCACTCGCTAACGAGCTCGGGGCAGTAACGAGGGCTCAGAGGGGAGGGCACCCTCTGCACACCCACCCACCCAGCACCCAGAGGGTTCTGCTCCCACACGGCGCTGCCCCACGGGGACATTTCACCCCAGGCACTGCCTGTGCTGCTGCTGCAAACACCAACACACCCCCAAACCGGTTTGTGTAGGGCCTACAGTAATGTGTGTGCGGCTGGAGCTCATCCCCAGGCAGGAGCCAGCCACAGGCACGGGCTGGGGACAAGGACACGGCTCTTGGAGTGGTGGAGGCAGGGTCACCCCTCGTCACAGCACCCGCCAGCCTCCCTCCTCCCGGTTTAATTATCAGCATTTCCCCAGGTTCTCAAGCAGCCAAGCATCCGCCTGCTCCCTCCTTCCCGCTCTCCTCCAGCTCCTGCATGTGCTCCCGCTGAGCGGAAATGCCACCACAGCCCAGGCCCCGGCACTAAGGGACGAGCAGCACTCGATGTTGTCACTCACCCTGGTCCCTGGATGGCATCGGGGCAGGAGCTGCTCAGCCACCGCCAGCTCTCCCTGCCCACCGGTGCCGGCAGCTGGAGGTGGCTTCGAGCTCCCATCTCCATCCCACTGGCAGCTCTCATCCTGCCGGTTCTCCTCCTCAGCTGGCACCCCAAACCTTTGGGGACCAGCGCAGTGACAGGGCACAGTGACACAGCCTGCCTGGGACTGGACTGGGTCCCCCTCCCTTACCACTATCAGGTCATCAAAATTTCATCATCGCTGTGCCCAGGCACTAATGGCTTCCCAAGCAGCATCAAATTTTAATCTTCCTTTCCTCTCCCCTAAAAGCCACTCTCCTTCCCGAGCCGGAGCCTTGCACAAGGCCACCTGCAAATGTGGCAGCGCTGGCAGGGAGAAGCGAGCCAGGGAAGGAAACCCCCGGCTCGGCCATCTCCTCCTGCCCTGATGCCACCAGCACAGAGGAACCAGCAGCTCTTGTCACCGAAGTCCTGGCGTGAGCCTGGCACCAGCATCACGTCCCCAGGAAGGGCAGGGGCTTGTCCTTGTCCCCCTCCCGCCCAGCCCCACAGGGCACCGTGCGTGCAGACGTGCCCAGGCCCCACGCACGGGGACAGAAGATGCTGGAACTCCCCTGCTGCCACCTCTAATAAGCCTCTTTGGTGGAAGCTGCCCATGGCAGGCCCCTGCCCCGAATCCCGTCTGGAACCTTAAGCCTCCCAAATCCCTCCTGGGACTGGCCACGGCCTCCTCAATCCCATTAGAGGTGCTGTGCCAGCACGGGGGGTCCCGGGCTGTGCCCCCAGCACTGGATGTGGGGAAACCACATCGCTGGCTGTCAGAAAATCTACAAAGAGTGAGCAGGAGGGGGCTGGGGACCCCCAGGCTCTCTCCTTTATTGCCTTGTTCATCAGCCAGAGGGGCCTTTGCTGGCAGGGTGGGCTGCCCGTGCCCCCAGCCCTGGCACAGCCCCCGGGCCCGGCACAGGTCGCACTGCGACAGCTCCCACCCGGGCAGCGCTGCCGGCTGAGCCTTCCCCCAGCTCCGCATTGGGCTCCGGGTAATTAGCGCGAGGCCCCTAATCAATAAGTTATTTTTTGCCACGGGTAATTAATAATTACACAGCACAGACGGGCTGTAATTAAACTTCCATCCCCTCTCTCACGGGCAGAGAGGGGCCTTTTTTTTACCAACCACAGGTATGGAAGTGCCTCACCCCGTGCCCGGGCAGCCCCTGCGCCCCGGCCGGGGAGGTCTCGTCCCGTCGCCTCCTCCTTCCCTTCCCGATTGATCCCATTTTCTTCGGCCGCCAGAATCAATAGCCCCGGCACAAAGCGCTGCTGCCCCTCACTGCCAGCCCTGCCTGCCCCACCGCAGTGGGGGCAAACCAGAGCCTGGAGCCCTGTGCCGGGCTGCTCCCAGCCCCACCGCCCCGCTCCCCGTCCATCCCAGCGGGATGCAGCGGAGAGCGCCGGCGCCCCACGGGCACCGCAGCCGGGAGGTGACCCTGCTGGCGCGTCCCCGGTGCCACCCGCGGCAGGGGAGGCGGGCACGTGCCAGCCTTTGGGAATGATCCCTCCAGCAGATCCAGCTCGCTGGTGGCCGCTGCCACGCCGGGGCCGGGCAGCGAGCAATGTCACAGCGCCCGCGAGGACGTGACACGAGCCGCAGAGAGCCAGAGCCGCAAAGCTCGGCTCCTGCGCCAGGAGAGCGGAGCAAAGCCCCCTTCCCCACCCTTCCAGAGGGCTGGGGCACAGGCAGCCCCACATCTTCCACCCCACAGCGAGACCCCGGAGCCCCACGCATAAATGGAAGGAGATTGGGTCACCCCAGGAGCCCGTCCCGCAGGCAGGGAACAAACGGATCACAGGGGACCCGCCAGCCGGAGACGCCAGCCAGGAGAAGAGAAACTCGGCAAGGGAGTGAATCAATCAAAGAGACCTTCAGAGCTCCCCACACAGGGCCTGCCCGGATAATATACTGCCGCTTTAGATGTTATGTTCTGAACTTAATTACTGAGAAATTATAGCAGTGCTGGGGGAGCGGGAGCACGGGAGCGCACAGGGACTTCTGGCTCCGCTTGCTGCCACAAACAAGGGCAAGAAATGTCGTGGGTGAGGACCCCCGGCGCTGTGCTCAGCTGTGCCCCCCCATTTCCAGTCTGGAGCTGCTCAGTCCAAGCGCAGGGACAGAGGCAGCCACGCTGCAGCCCTGCCGGCCGGGAGCCTCCTCTCCGGGCCCGCAGGGACCCTCAGGGCCAGGAAGGGGACCACAGGGTCCCCCCGGCCCCTCTGAACCCCAGCTGCACCCCAAAGGGCCACAAACTATTTTTATATCCCTGTGGGGTAGCGGAGCAGCTAAAACCAGCCTGTGCTGTGCCCGAGCCCCAAGGGCGAGGAGCAGAGAGGGGCTCACCCTGCCCGGCAGCCCGGCAGCCCCCAAGGGTTGTTGGGGTGCAGTGGGAGCCCCAAGCACCCACAGAGGCTCGGGGGTGCAGACTCCCCCAGCCTCCTGCCAGCTCGTACCAGCGGCTGGAAGTCGATAGACCAGCATCAGGGTAAGAGCTGCTCCCTGGGAATCCCCCAAACTTGCACCCCGGGTTTTGGGGTACAACGGGGGCCCCCAGGGAGGGGGGGAAATGGGCGACGTTACCCCCTGGGGTTGCTCACCCTCCCAATGTGGTCCAGCACAGACTCTACCTCATGCTCAGAGCAACACGTTCCCCCCATCCCCAGCCTGAGGGCAGTTATGGGGAAGGGGGAGGCAGAGCAGAGCCATGCTGCTCGTCCCTCTGAACCCCCCCGGACACCGCGCTGCGCCCAGAACCGGCGGGCCCCGAGTCCTGGCTCCAGGGAGGCTTTGCGAATATCACGGATGCTGCTCTTCCCCCAGTAGGAGCTCCGGAGCCTCCTCCTTCCCACCCCCGGGCTGGCACACCGATCTCCCAGCCCAGGGTAGCAGAAGGCTCGGTCGAGGGGTGCAGCGCGGGGACCCCCCATCTCTCCGTGGTCCATCTCCCGCCGCTCCCCGCATCCCCTTACCTTGGGCGCCGGCTCCCGGGGGGCCGGGAAGGGCGAGCACGGCGAAGCAGAGCAGCCCCCAGCTCCGGAGCCGGGCCATGGCTCCGCCGAGACAAGCTGGGGGGTTGCGGGGGGAGAACTTCCCCGACTTTATAATCCGGGCGGCTCTGGCGCAGGGACCCCCGCAGCAGCGCTGCTCAGGGGGAGGCGAAGGCGCCGGGGTGAAGGGCTCCTCGTGGGGCTGGGGGCGGTCCGCAGGCAGCTCCCCACCATCGGCAGCTTCCCCAGGGACGTGAGGAGCCGGGACCACCAAATCCGGAGCGGAGCCGGCAGCCGAGCCCCTCCCCGAGCGCTGCGCCCCGCGTCAGGGAAGGGGACGGGAAGC
>VZTE01003186.1:291632-305925 GCA_013397775.1 Eulacestoma nigropectus
GGAGGGAGCGGGCGCGTCCTCACCGGCCGCCCCCGGTTCGGGCGGAGCGGGCGGGTCCCCCCCGCACGCGGTGCCCCCGCTGTAGAAGCAGCGGCTCCTGTCTGCAGCTCCCGCCCTAACCCACCCCTCGCTGCCCCAGTCCCTCCGACAGCACTCAGAGCATCAGCGTTCGACCCCTGCGAAGGGGACACAGCACATCCCCCAGGTAGCTCTAAGGCAGAATTCAATGACACAGGATTACCAAAGCAAACGTTTTAGGGTTCTCAAAAAAAACCCCAACAAAACCTTTAACCCCAGAGATGACCCAGCAGCACCTTCCTGACAATACACCACCACATCAGGCCTGATCCTGCAATTCCTCCAGCCCAGAGCCCCCAACAGGATCACACATCTTTAAAAGATGTCTGTGCTTTCTGCTAGCTCACAGCACAGTGCCTTGCATTAGGTAGGGGAAAGCAGCTCAGTCACGGCTGCTACCGAGCATTAACACCCAAGGACCTGCACCATCTGCACAGGAGGAAATATCCATCCGGAATTCTGGATCAGCCTCCTGAGCACACACGGCACCTCTGAGCCAAGGGACCTGCAAGGATCAGGGTGAAATGAAAGCATGAGCAGATTAGCCTGGAGCCAGCCCCGCCGGGTCACTCCAGGGCAGGGACGGAGGGAGCATTCTCCCACAGGCATTGATACAACCGCGTGTGGCAATGCCCGGGCACCGGTGTGCATTTCCACTACAGTGTAACACTCACGTGTAAATCCTGCTCAGTCCTTGAGGGGACAATGCCTGTGTGCACGTTGCGTATTTGGAGAGCTACTGCCAAATTTCCCATCGACCTCTCGAAGAGAGACTGAACAATAACCCAGCACTTGCCCACCCCGGCATTAATCAGCTCCGTGGCTGGCATTCTCAGCCGAGATGATGGGATCAATGTGCTGTGGGAGGCAGCAATCCTGGCTCACCCCTCAGGGAGGTGTTTCCTGCTGCCGGCTGGAACAAGCAGAGGGAGAGGCTGCCCTGCGAGGGGTGAGCTCAGCCCCCATCGGGGGTTCAGACCCGTTCCCCAGGCACCTACACACGCGCTGCAGCCACAGTAACACCCAGCACGCTCCCAGGCCCCTGCAGGATCAGGGCTTTGTTCCATGAAGAACAGGAATTCCTGTCTCCAGGGCCATAAATTCAGGCCTGACCCTGGTGCCGGCCCTGATTTATGGTTATTACCATTAATCTTGCCGAGCTGTGAGTAGTTTATTACTCACTTGCACAGGTACCTGGTTCCCCACGGTCACCCAGACTGATTGAGTCTGGATCTCACATCGATGTTCCCACCAGAGCACACCCCAGTCCCACCAGCTCTGTGCCAGCTCTCCTCTGCCCAAATCCCTCCGAGCAGGAGCAAGTTCCAGCAGGTAACACCACACCTGTCTCCAGGCGTGTGTGGAAGAGCCCAGAGCTGCTCCGTACAGCGCTGGCACATCCCAGGGATCAGAGAGGGCAGCGGGCTCCGGTGGGCGCCGCCCACCCCATGTCCCTGAGGACATTCCAGGTGATGCCCGGGTAGGAGGCTGTGTCCTCCCCGTGCTGCTGGGTCACCCCTGCCCCACACAGGGCATTTCTCCATCTCCCATGAGCTTTGGCCTCCTCCTCCAGCAACATTACTGGGAATCCCAACTTGGCCTACAATTTGGGGCAGCACCACTCGTAATTACACGAGGAATCGTGACAGCGCATCCCTACAGACCGCCCTGAGCCACATCACACGGCTCCCGCCTCTCCAAGCCTCCTCTGAAAGGGGTTTTTGAGCTCCTCTCTCAATCGCTGACCCTGGCAAGGGGGTCTCCAGTCCCCACCGGCAGCTGCACATCCCTGAGCTGCGGCCAGAGTCCCGGCCAAGGAGGGGCCGAGCCCGCGGAGCCGCGGGCCGCGGGCAGCAGGAACCCGCCCCGGGGCTATTTGCGGATGTGAACGCTGTTATTTTGCCTCCTGCTTGAAGAGGGCGCATCAAAGTCAAACCCAAAATACGGCGCTGGGCTTGAATTAAAAACTCTTGTCTGAAACCAAGGCAAGCTCCAAAAAAAGATCAAGGCTTTGTTTGAAATGTAAAAGTCTTTGCTGGGTTGTCAGGAGCTTTGGGGACCATCGGCATTATCCAAAGGCTGCAGGACAACAGCCAAGAGCTTCAGCCGTCCTCAGCATCCCTCAGCTTCCTCAGAGGAGGCACCGACTCCCAGCAGCATCCCTGTTCCTCGAGCAGGAGAGCAGCACCCACGCTCCCTGCTCCGGGAAAGGGCTGGGAAGTGCAAGGAGAGGTCGGAAGCGCTGCCCGTGAGTGAGGACTCCAGGAGCTCAGTCCTTCTCTGCTATCAAAGGGGAGAGGAGATGGATGTAAGCACAGGCTGTCAGCACGGACGCAGGGAAGAGAAATTGGATCCGGGAGGCTCGGCAGCCTCACGGACAGCAGGGTAACAAGCTCCCACAGGCAGCAGGAGAAGCCAGAACGATCCAGACCAGCAACAACGGGCACATTTCTTACAGGGAGGATAACTCAGGCTGCAGCAAGGCTCCCTGACACCTTTTTTTTTGTAATTGAGATTGAAAGAGGCTTTTTTCTCCAGAAGCATCAGCTCTGCTGGAAGAGTCAATCCAGGGTAGAGCTGCAGGCCAGAGCAGCCTCTGCAATCATTTAACTGCTCCCTTCGAACCTGGGCTTAGGACAGGTCCCTTCTCCCCAGAGCTGCAGATTGGGATGAGTCACAGCCACCTCATTCCCTGGGCCCTGAGGGCCCTCCCCAGCCCTGGAAGGCCACACGCAGGCAAACGCCCCATTTTTGGCAGGGCTGAAGCTGCCTCTCCTTGAAGGGCATCAAACGGGGCTCCACGCTGCCCTCGGGAGCTGTGCAAGGAGCCTCCAAACTGGCTCGGAACAGAAACATCTTAAATCTTTTATGAGTTAAAAAAATACCGAGGAAAGGAACAGCACCAGGAGAGCACCTTCTCCTTCCCAGGGCTGCTCCTCTTCCCAGCCCTGGGGCTGTCTCCCAGCATCAGCTGTTTGGGGCATCTCAGCCCAATTAAAACCTTCCTCAAGCCCCCAGTGATGCTGGGGGCTCTGAGCTGGCAGAGAGCAGAGCAGCACTGGGGCCGGGACTCCCGTGTCCGAGCAGGATCTGGCTCTCTCCTTGGAGAGCTTTGGGAGCAAGCCAAGAAGGGCCAGAGACTTTGTGGGGAGACCTGCCCGTGGCTGCCACCACCCTGCTCCACCTCTGCACCCATCAGATGGGCTCAAGTAACCCACAAACCACTGGAGCAGGGGGTTAAGGGTGGATGTGGGGACCGTGGGACCCCCACCGAGCCAAACCACCCCTGCTTCCCCTCCAAACACGAGGGTTTGGCACACACAGCACCACCACAGACTCCCAAACCCCCACGGTGCTGGCATTAAAGCTCCTTCTCGTGCTCTGAAGCCCCTCTAATTGAGCACCCCGGGACAGCTCCTCACCTTCCCCTCTGCCTGCGCAGAGCGCAGGTGGAGAGCGCTAATCCCAGCAGCCGGGGAGGCGGGCGGAGCAGGAGCCTTTGCTCCATCCAAAGCTTTTATCCTCCTCCCCGCAGCGCCGGCGGCTCCCGAGGAGCTCAGGGCGGCGTGGCAAGAGCTGCTCCCACCGGCGGGGGGGCCTCTCCCCCACGTAACAAGCAGCATGTGGGGGCTCCCATCTGGATCCCCGTGTGCTGCTCCACATGAGAGGGGCTGAGGGTGGGGGAAACACCATTCCTGCTGCTCCAGACCCTCCCGTCCTCAAGTGAGGGCTCACATTGGTGAATCCTCCTCCGGAGTGTCTTTGAGGCTGCAGGTACTGAGGGGGAGAAGCCTTTCTAACACTGGAACCATGGAACCAGGAACCCCCCAGCCCCAGACACACAAACTGCTCCTCCACCGCCCTGCAAAGCCAAGTTTTCCTTCTCCTACGGGCTGGAAAGAAGCCCGAGAGAAGCCCCAGGACGAGCCATGGGGAAAGCTGGCTCCACTCTGCAGCAGGAGGGCAAAGGTGCAACCCCCAGTTTCAGAGCCGACCCCACAGCCCAAGACCACCAGCACAGAAACACCCGCTCAGCAGCACCAGCCCCCACCAACAGCCCAGACCTCAAGGCTGAGTTTTTAAATCAGGAGATTAAAAATTTAAACTAAGGCTCTGGCTCATTTTAACAGGATTTCTTAACATTTAAAGGCCACCTTCTGAGTGTTCCTTGGGAACAGCAGCTGGGGACCAGCCAGGTTTGCTGGGGGCTGCATCCAAGGCTCTCACTTCATCACACGCTTCCAGGAGCTGAGGTTTTCGAGGCGCTCACTGCTGACCCCCCCACAGCGGCCAGGGCCAGGCTGGGGGTGCCAGAGCCCCCCCAAACCCACTCCCCTCAGCCAGATTGTCTGCAGTAACCCCATCCCTGACTCCCACACCCAACGCTCAGAAAAGTGGGATTTTGTTGGACAATCCAGACCCAAAAAGACTTGAGGGGACACCAGATCCGTTTTTAGGAGATGTCACATGTGCTCTCACTCTCCCAGCACCTCTGACCTCGCCATCACCACCTGAAGCTCCCACAGATCTGTGGATGCCCACGGCAGCCCTGGGCACTTTTCACACCCCATTATTTGGGGTTCCTGCCAGCAGAAGCCCACAAAAGCATCAGAGCCCATCTTACCAGTCCCCAATGGGCATCGCCTGTGGCTCATCCCTCATGGAAAGGGCCAGCTCCAGCATTTCCTCGCCTGGCACAGGGTGGGCATCCCAGAGCAGCTGCACAGAACCCTCATCCCAACCCTGCTCTGCATTGAGGCAGGAGATTTAACCCACCTGCAGCTGAAACCCCTCCAGGTGTGCTCAGGGAGTACCTGGAGCCCCCAGCCCGTGGCTTCCCGACTCCCTCCTCTGCTGCCGAGGGAAGGGGGGAGCCCCGCCCCGACAGTGGGACAGGATCCTGGCTGGGGGCTCCAGCCCTGCCTGCAGGTGATAAATAATGAGTGAAAATCGGGGAAATAGTGAATAATATATTTACAGACCTGCATAATGGATGACACCGAGCTCAGGCTGCGGCGGGAGATCCCTGCCTGGCAGGGGAGTGGGCACAAACGAGGACACAGTGAGGGGGACACGTGGCTCTGGCCAGTTCCCCAAGCTTGTCCCCCCATAAAAATCAGCCTTTCCCTTCCCCACCTGTGTTCCCACAAAGCCCCAGGGGCCTTTTAGGGAGATGTAATTACCAGCTCCTCAATCAATCCTGTCAGCAGCAGCCAAACCTCAGAGTGAATTATCCCATAATTGGGTTGGGATCGGGCTGTGGGGGCACCCAGGCAGGAGGGGGGGGTCCCTGCCCAGCCCCCTCCCCACATCGAGCCCACCCATCCTGCTGGATTCACTGCTCCAGCCAGCTCGGCTCTGCTCCCCCCAGGGGCTCTGGGTGTTCCTGGGGTCACCACACCCCGAGCATTGCCCCCCATCACCCCAGGGAGTGCGGAGACGCTCAGGAAATGGATTCTGGCTGGCTTCCACTGAGGAATTCTGCTTCCAAGGGGCCATGGATGGGATTTGCTGTCTCTTGTCACCCCTGAGAGCTGTTGACTCATTAACCATTGGCAAAGGACGAGGCTCTTGGGTGTGGGGTGAAGGGGCAGGTCTGAGCCCTGGCACTGCTCTCCCAGCACATTCCTTCCCACAACAAACATCCCTATGGGATACAGGGGGAAAGACCCAGCAGCTGGAGCGGATTCCCAGCACAGCCTCACAGGCGAGACTTGGGGGAACCATGCTGGTGCCTCAGTTTCCCTGGATGAGGTCCAGCCCGGCTACACCATGGGTGAGATGGGGACAGGGATGACACGGAGCCCTTCCCAACTGGTTGGTGTCACCACCTTGCTGGGAGCGAGGCAGGGAAAGATCCATCTTGCTGCCCGCTGGATAAAACAGCTACATTTCAGATAATTCCAGATAGTAAATTTTTTGAGTCCCTATAAGCTAAAATCAATATTGGCACAACTGTGCGTCATTAAAAACTAAATGAACATGACAAAGCCAAACTGCTGCCTATTAAACAAATGAGTTTCTATCCACACAGGCACAGCGGGTTCCGAAATCCTTTATTCCAGGAGCGGTGCTTTTATCCGAGGGGTGGGAACACGCGGGAGCACGGAGCGGCGTGTGCCTGCCCTTCCCGGGACACCGGGACGCGCGGTACCAGGAGCCCAGCTGTGCACTGCGCTGCCCTTGGCTCCCCGAGCTCGGGATCGGGATGGAGCAGCCCCACAGGGACCAGGATTTGGGGCAATGGGGAGAAGGCATCAGGAGGAGACTCGGGGTGGGGGACACTGGGACAAACCGGGGTGCTCTGGGCAGGGCGGGATGTGGGAAGGGTGGTGGGATGGGAGAGGGATGGGAGAGGGGTGGGAGAGGGAGGGTGGTGTGGTGATGGTGCTCCAGGGGTAGTGTAGCAGTGCGGTGGTGACACAATGGTGACACAATGACAGTGGAATGGTGACACAATGGCAGTGCAAGGGTGACACAACCACAACGCCGTGGTAACGCCGTGGTGACACAATGGCAATGCAACGGTGACGCAATGATGGCAACGCAGCGGTGCAACGGTGACAAAATGGGGCTGCAAAGGTGGCGTAATGGCAATGAGATGGTGGCACAATGGTGGCACAATGGCAATGAGATGGTGACACAACAGTGGCACACTGGCAATGAGATGGTGGCACAATGGTGGCACAATGGCAATGAGATGGTGGCACAATGACGATGCGACGGTGACACAACGGTGACACGACGGCAACGCGACAGTGACACAAAATGCAGCAGTGACACCATGGCAGTGCCATGGCGATGCGAGAGCTGCACCCCACGCCGGGCACTGCGTCACCCCCTCCCTGGAACTGTGGCAGGAACCTGCACCGGCCCTTCCCAGCCCAAATCTCGGAAGTCCTGGCGGTGCCCCCTGTCCTCTCCAGACTCTGGGAGGACCAGGCTCTGCCTGTCACCCTCAGCTGCCACCATCACTCCGTGCTGTCACAGGCACACACTGGGGACACTCTGCCAGCCGCCCACTGCCTGTCCCTGTGCTGTAATTCCCGTGTCCTGATTGTGTCCAAGCTCTCCGCGCACACCCGGAGGTATCCGTGCGAGGAGGTGCCGGATGAGTGCTGGGGAGGGGGGCTGGGAAGGGGGAAGGGGCCGGGGCTGCTCGGCTGCCGCCTCCCCCCCAGCTCCCAGCTCATCCAGCAGCCAGCAGGAAAGCCGGGAAGCGCTGGGAAAGGTCAGCGCACTCAGCCATGGGAAGGAGAGCGCTGGAGGGCGGCTGAGCCGCTCCCATCCGTGCCAACGGCTCCGGGGGTGCTGGGGAAGGGCTCCCCATCACCTTCCTCCGGGACAGATCCCCCCAGCACAGACATGCGGGGGCCGCTGGAGCCCTGTGGGCTGTGCCGAGCTCTGCACCCACCGACGGCTCCTGGTGACACTGGGGACCTGCTGCAGCCCCTTCCATGCCCTCCCTGGGGACATCCCCTCATCCTTCCCGCTCCTTCCCCCACCAGAATCTTCATTTCACTGCTTTTCCTCTATTTAAAGTTCCAGTTTCTTCTCCTCATTCCTCACCTTTTCCATTATGGTTCCCACTTCCTTCTTTTAAAGCTTTCTGACATGGAACAATTTTATTTTTGGTAGCTCAGGGGAGGCCTTGCTTGGCACAGGTTCCCTGGACATCCTCTGCTTAGTTTGGGGGGCTGTGTGGAGGTGATCCATGTAGGTCCCTTCCAGCTGGAAATATTCCATTCTTTTCTATCCAGAAGAGCTTCATTTCTGCAGCCTGCTTAAGATCTGGGGGAATAAAGGGGAAAAAAATGGGGCTTTGGGCCAGTCTGATTAGGATTTGTGGAAATCGAGGGGAAAATGGAGGTTTGGGGAATTCTGATTAGGATTTGGGCGAGCAGAGCCTCGTGTCCCTGTCCCGTTCTCCAGAGGATTCCAGAGCCTCGCTGGGCTTTGGGGGTGATGGATTGTGTCCACACATGGAATTTTGGCTTCCCGGAGCCACCAACTGCCCATGGCACACGAGGGCAGTGCCGGTGCCACGTGGCACCAGTGCAGGGTGATGGATTGTCCCGCTGGGGACAGCGTGGAGCATCCCAGCTCCTGCCTTGGTGGCACTGAGGGCTGTCACTTGGAGACCATCAGCAGAGTGTGAAGTTCACCTCTGCGAGGAGGAAAAGCAGCTGGGAATGGAAAACGGAGGCTGAGGAGGGATTTTCCCAAGGAAAAGGTGCAGGATCCAGCCATGGCCTCCAGCCCCATCCTGCCCGATGCTCCAGCAGAGGGATGGATGGCAAGGTGGCTGCATCCCTGATCTGGAATTTCTCCCAGAAGGAGCTGGGAAGAAGCTGCACCCCCAGGAATGCCAGACACAGGCAGAGGAGTCAATCCCATCCCTACAGAACCGAGGCTGGGAGGGCTGGGAGCTGCTGTGGGAAGTTTTATGGTGCTTGAATCAATCAGTGGGAATCCCATAAAAGTCAGTGGGTATAAATGGGTTCCTGGGATAGGTTTTGACATCCAATTGTCTTTTCCATTTCAGTTGTCATAAAGCTCTGCACACCCAGATATACAGCCCGAGCCAGGGTGCACACTCCGAAATCCTGATGTGCAGCCACGTGTGCCACAACCCCCGGCACACGTGCACGGAGAGGCTCTGGACACACGCATGGAAGAGCCCCCGCTCCTCCCGAGGACCCAGGGATCCATTTCCCTGCCATTACCCACGGCAGGAGCAGAGGATGGGTGACAGGGGATCGATTTGTGAGGCTGTTCCAAAAAAAACCTCATTTAAAGGAAAACTTAGATGAGCAAGCAGGTCGTACATCATCTCCCTGTAAATCATTTGTCGGGCTCGGGGAGGTGAGCGACAGGGCACGGGGATGGGGGGTGGCTTGGGGGAGAGGGGATGGAGGAGGATCCCTGGTTGTGACCCCATTTCTGAGGCAGGGGGCTGGAGATGGGGGGCCTGGGAGCGAGGGTACCCCCCCATCCCCAGCCCTCCACCCTGGAGCTGGAATCACCAGGAGAAGGTGACTCTGCCCCACTGTAGCACTTCCAGATAAAGAATTATGGATAATTTCCTTCTGCCCATCTGGCACGCAGGGAAGAGATGTGCAGGAATGAAACCCCTGGCTCCGGAGTCTCCTTTTCCTCCTCCTTCCTTGCCTTGGGCTGTTTGGAAACGAGAGTTAAAGGTGGAAGGGCTGGGAGGAAGAGGAGGGACTGTGTGGTGCAAAGGGGGCCTGGCATCCCACACCGGACACCTGGAACCTCTGGGGTTCCACACTGGAGACCTGGCATCCCTGGGGTCCCGTGATGGAATCCTGCCATCCCTGGGGTCCCACACCAGCGTCCCGTCATCCCTGATGTCCCAGACTGGAGTCCCATCATCCTTGGGGTCCCCTGCCAGCTGGCACCAGCGCTCCTCAGCCAGTAACTCACACCCAAGCCTCTGCCTCCCTTCCAAACCCTTCTCTCCGGAGAGCAGGAACGCGCCGACAGGGATTTATCCCCTCCCCGGGGCGGGCGGCTCCGTGCGAGCAGATGCCACTTTGTGTCACCGCCTGATTTCTCTCCCCTCGATTCGCAGCTCATCATCAGCTCCGGCGGTGACCGGTCCCCTAAATCACCGCCCCTGCTCCCCGCTGGGATTGATGCCGCGATTTTTCTCCTCTCCAAACAGCCGCCCGCTGGCTGCGGCCCCGCAGGGACCCCGCGGAGGGAGGGCTGGGACAGCGGGGCTCCGAGCTGGCCCCTGATCCATGGGGGAATTTGTACTGGAAAAGGGGGTGCCCAGGCACGCACATCCCGGCGCTAACCCTGCTCCTCCGCAGCAGGAAGCGCCGGGGTCCCGCTCAGCAGGGGTCGGCATCCAAACCCGCGGCTCTCCCCGGCCCTGCGGATGAGCCGGGGCTTGTTCCCCGGCGCGGCTCCCCGGCTTGGCACCGGCTGCAGCCCGGCAGCCCCTGCCAGGCTCTGCCTCCCTGGCAAGCAGCAGCTTCCTTCTGGCTGCTGTCAGGGCTGAGAATTCCAGAGAGCGTCCCGGCTGCTGGCGGGGCTGGGGCAGCGGCGCCGGGAGCTCCTTTGGCAAAAGGGCCCTAAATGCTCACATCGGTGTCCCCTGGGCGCTGGGAGGGGCGGTGGCTGTCACCGCGGAGTGGCCGGGGATGGATGCGCGGCCCTGTGCGGATTCGGCGGTGGGTGATGCTCAGCACGTGCCACGCTCGTGTTGGATGCTGTGATTAAGCGATCAAGCAGAGGACGCCGGTGTCCCACCGGGGCTCAGCCAGGTCCGCTCCCGCCCCACGGAGCTGCAGGGAGGGAAAGGAGAGGTGGAGGGATCCTGTGCCAGACCCCAGTACCCCTACTCCAGCCTGAGCCTGGGCTGCAGCCAGAGGAGGCTGGAGGTGGATGAAGCTCATCTCCTCCAGCATATGGAGCTCGGAGCGAGCTGTCCCCGGGCAGCAGCGGGGCGTGCACGGCGAGCTGCTCCCTGAGCCCGCGGCCCTGCCAGAGCCTGCCCGCATCCACACGCTCCTGTCCCCTGCCAGGATCCGTCACCGCCAGCTGCCTGGGGAGGGACGTGGGCACTGATCCGTGCTGGCCTCGGCTCCTGGCACCCGCGGACAAGGACATGGCACAGCCCCGCAGCCCCGGGGAGGGAGCGCTGGCTGCGGTGCAGGATGGAGCCGGAGGTCTCCGTGACCTCAAAAGGCAGGAATGGACCCTGTGACCCCCCAGCGCGAGGCAGTGGGGACAGGCAGCTGGTGCCCCTTGTCCCCTGTGCCACGCTGACGTGACCACGGCCAGGCTGTGGGGACACACATCCTTGGGCACTGGGGACGGTGGGACTGATTTAAATCCATTTTAAGTGCCAGTCCCTCCCTGTCTCGTGTGACATTAGACTGTGGCATCACCAGGGCTGGATCCACGAGGTGCTGACCGAGCAGGATGAGACCCTGTGCCGTGTCCAGCCTCAGGAACCAAGTGGAGCACAAGGAGGTTTGGGTCCATCTGCACCTCCCGAGGTGCCAATGAATCCCCCCCCCAGCCACCAGCTCCTGCAGACCCCCAACCCTGTGCTTCCCCAACCCCTTGGAGCTGTGGCTCCCCACACCCCCCTCAGCACCCCAGGACACTCCCTACCACCCGCTGCCGGAGCTGGGGCCGCGCTGGCAGAGGCTCCCCGGTGCAATGGCAGTAACAAGCTTCTGTTAAATAATTGAATTCCTCAAATTGTTCCCTTTTCCCTCCGGTTTTGGTACATGTTTGTCACCGTGCCATTAGGCAGACGCTTTGCTCGCACTTCATTTATTCATAAGCGTGGCCGTGACAATGACAGTGGAGCTGAGCACGACCACTGGCACGGGCCACGGCTGTCCTGGCACTCCCAGATCTCACAGTGGCACCAGGACGGTGACAGCAGCAGGGTCGCAGTGGAGGATGAAGGCTCTGTGCATCCCGCCCATCACAGCTTGCCCATTTTGGGGGACAGATGGGGACGATCGGCTCTATGCCCGCTGCACCCCATCTCCTGCAGTGGCTTCGGGTGGTGGCAGCGCTGAGCAGTGCAAGAACCACCCCAGGGCCTCTGGAGTGCCCAGAGCTGGAGCTGCCTCTGCTTCCCGTGTCTGGTGTGCCCAGGAGAAGTTCCAGGGGAGGGACTAAAGGTAAATCCAGCCTTGCTCCTGCTCGGCAGAGCCACAGAGCCACCATGAGCTCCTGCACCAGTGCCAGGAGCCAGGCAGATGGGACAAGCCATTAAAGGTCATCAGGGAACAGCAATCCCTTGGTGCTGGATGTCACCGACCTCACGTGCAGCCAGGGACCGGCACCATGGATTGCCACGGGACATCGGCACGTGCCCATCCCACGGCAAACTGCTGGTGCTGCTGCCAGGATGGGGATGGCCAAGGCAGCTCTGGGGTGGCCACAGATCCGTACTCCTGGCCCTGGGCTCCTGTCGGAGTCCCCAAGGGACTGAGCACCCTGAGGGTGCCAAGCTGGAACCCCCTGATCCAGGTGGAGCACCACAGGTCCGTCCGTGCCGTGCGTGGTGCCACCTCCGCGGGCTGGAGGCTGGAGGGACATGCCCCGCCTTGCAGGAGCTCTGCTCAGCTAATTGCAGTAATTAGCCCGTAATGAAGCAATTATTTGAGGACGTGGTGCCATGTGTTCCTGCGGGAGGGAGGACGGGGACTCAGTCGCAGAGCGGCGCGGTGGCAGCGGGCACAGGCCGCGTGTGCCGAGGGGACAAGGACACCGCACATCGCCCGAGGGGACCGAGGGGACGTTGGGGGCACAGTGTTTTCTCCATGGATTTTTGCCCGGGATTCCTGTTCCTCCGTGACTTCGGTCAAAGGGAGAGGTCGGACCCCAGGGTGGGACCCCGCGGCGGTGGCGGGGAGGCGCTGGGAGGGATGGAGCTGCGCTGGCGGGAGCTGCGCGGACACGTTGCTCGCGAGGCCTGTGCCGGAGCCGGAGCCAGGGAGTGCCGGAGCCAGGCGAGGGGAGGCGGCCAGCTGGCCAGCTCCTCCCTGGATCAGCGCCCGGCTGTCTCTGCTCGCATGGAAGCGGCCAAGTTAACCCCCCGCGCATGGAGAGGGGCCGGGAGCTGCAGAGCGAAAGCATCTCCAGCCCTGGGATGCTGCCCACGGCCGGGGTGCCCATCCCAGTGCCACCCTGAGGGTGAACCCTGCAGTCCCAGAGACATGAGCCAGGGAATCACCCCTCTGCAGGGCTCCTGGAGCGGTGGAGGCACAGCTGGAGGTGTGGGAACATCGGGATTCTCCTCGGGGCCTGCTGCCCGCCAACCCCTCCCCACTTGCACCAACCCCACCAGAGCAGCCAGCAGCCCAGAATTCCCTAATTTCACCCATACACTGGAGAAATAAGGCTCGTCCCAGCTCTGGTGAGGGACATGAGGAGCCTCCGATGGCATCGCATCCACCGGAGCACCGGGACCCTCCCGGCCCCTCCGCGGCACCGGGAGCATCACCCGGGAGCGCCCCGGCTGTGCCGGGCTTGCGGCAGCAGAGCCCCCGGCGCGGAGCGTGCCTGACAGGAATCGCGGCTCGGCGGGGAAGGAGCAGACGGGAGGGAAATAAAAGCAAATTACATCAGTGCTGGCATGGGCGGCCATCCCGGAGAGCTATTTCGGGAAGGGCCAGGCCGGCTGCGGGGATAAGCACTTGCAGATGTTGCTTGGAGCGCCTCGCCGGGCTCCTTCCGCCGGGGCTGCGGGGAAGGGACGCTGCCAGCGCGGGGACACGGCGGCGGGACGGGGTGGGGGTCCCTCCTCCGTCCACCCCCGCGGCGAGGGGATCCCCGGGTGGTGCTGGACGCTTGGATCCAGCCCTTGGAGCACGGTGGGGATCCCCGGCACCGTGGCCGGTGCCACATGCGCCAGGACAGCTCGGGGACCACTGCGCGGGGGACACGAGGTGCCCGGCTGGTGGCCAGGACGTGGTGGCATCTCAAGGTGGTTGGCAAGGGCAAGGAAAGAGAAACCTGGCCGTTGCCATGGTTACCACCTAACATCCTCCAGCGCGGGCTCCAAGCAGTAACGCCGGTGCCGCATCGCCGGGATGGGTTGTGGCAGGGAAGGAAGGGATGGATGGCTCCCGGTTGTGCCGTTTGGTTTTGGGGAAAACTGAGGCTGCCCCACAGCAAGAAGCAGCGAGAGCTCAGCCCAGGCTCGGCTGGGGGGGAGGCTTCGATGCACAATCACCCCCCAAACACTCCTAAATCCTGCTCAGGATCCGAGCCCACGCAGGGATCCGGCCTTGGCTCCAGCTGCCGCGGGCTGGAGCCCGGCTCAGAGCTGGGATCTGATCCCAGGTCTCCGTCAGCCTCCGCGTTACCCTCAAACCAAAGGAAACAGCAGCTCGGGGCGGAACGGAGTCAAATGAAAGACGTGGCAGATGTTTCTCCTCTCCCCAGCTCCCCGTTTGCTACACGGGACACGATGCTGCCGGGTCCTCGTCCCCGCCGCCCCCGTGTCACCCGGCGGCACGGGAGGATGGGCACCGTGGTGGCAGGTGGCATTTGCCAGCTGCCCCGGCCGCTGCGGGGAAGCGGCACCGCTGCCACGACAGGCGGGAGTAGCCCATTTGTGAGCTGCTGCCAGATGTTCCTCTGCAGAATAATTGGATGGAAAAACAGGGAAGGGACAACATTTTTCCAGCAACATCTTGCTTTAATGTTTAAA
>VZTE01003186.1:317867-333383 GCA_013397775.1 Eulacestoma nigropectus
CTCCCCCTTCCCGGCGTCTCTGCCATTTTTATCCGACGCTGCCCGTGAAAATTGGTGTGAAATAAAAAAAGGCCTCTGTGCCCGGAGATGAAATCAATTGATTTGGCAGGGTCGCCTGTGGACACCTCCGAGCAGCTCTTCCAATTTGCAGGACAGGCGCCGGCGCGGAGCAGCTCCTTCTCTTTCTTCTTCTCCTCCATCTCCCGTTCCTCCTCCCCGTTTGTTTTTTTTTCCCCTCTGTCTTTCCAATTTCCCTTTGATGTTCCCGTTATTTCAGCTTTCCACTTAATGGAAATCAGCCCTGGGTGTGCGAGTGCTGCACACGCGGCCTCTCGTTGGAGGCAGCTCAGGATGTGCTGGCTCCCGGTGTGCGGGGGACAGGGAGGATTTGGGGGATCCCAAGGGGCTGGCGAGGATCATCCCAGTGCCGTGGGTTCCTGGTCTGGCTCCGTAGGTGGGCTTGGAGCTGGGGAGGGTCCCCTGAGCTCGGAGCAGCCCCACGTGTGGCAGGGAGCAGGACCAGGAGCTGCTGCACCTGGAACCAATCCTGTCCCTGGCTCTGCTCCATCCCTCCTCTGCCTCCTTCCTTCCTCCATCCGCATCTCCACCATCTCCATCTCCATCTCCATCATCTCTGTCTCTTCATCTTCATCCTCCTTCCATTTCTATTCTTTCTTCATCTTCATCCTCGTTCCACCTCTACCCCTCCACCTCCCCTCCTCCTCCACCTCCCTCCCCTCATCTCCATCCCATCCCACCCAAGACCACACTGGAGGACACCAAAACTGGAGCCAGAGGGGTGTCAAACCAGCTCTCCCAACCTTCCAGTACCCAGACGAATGTTCAGCCCCAAACCAGCCACACGCACCCCCAAAACCCAGGGATAATCCCAGTGCGGGGTTGGGAAGAGCCAGTGCCAACCGGGAAGCACCTGGGCAGCTTCGAGCCCCCGTTGTGATGATTCTCCGTGGTTTAATGGATCTCCCTGACCTCGGGCACCTCCAGGATGGGCGTGGAGGTGCCAATTCCTGGAGGATCCCGATGGATCCTCTCTGGAAGGGCCGGGCAGGGGGTCCCACGCTGCAGGAGCTGCCTCGCCCCCACTGCCACAGGCCCAGCTCTTCCCAGAAGTTGCCCCTGCCACAACTTCCCTTCATTAGAGCTTCAAGGCAGATGCGACGCTAATCAGGAAAACCTTGATATTCCGCAGGAGCCTTAAGCCCTGAAAGGGAAGGGGAAAAAAATCCCACGCTCGCTTTGCAGCGCTTTCATTGCGCTTTGAGGTTAATGGAAGGCTAATTTGAAAGGACTCGGTTAATGAGAAAGCTAAAAATACTCCTCCCGTGCAGCCCCTTCCGCCGTGCGCCCGGCCCCGCGCCGGCGGCTGCGGATGATGCTCCGTGAGCCCAGGGACGCCGTGTCCCTCACCTGACCCCCGTCCCCACCCCGTGGGGACATCACGATGGAGAGATGCGGTGGCTCAGTGGCATCTCCAGCAGGGACGGGTCCCTGCACCGCTGAGGTCGCGCCGTGGCCCCCCGGGAAGGGGTGGGTGGGAGCGGGAGACTCTTGGGGAGGGTCTGAAGTTCCAAGGACTTTGGGGCGGGACAGGGGACGGGGATGGGGACACCTGGGGCTGGCAGCCACAGCTCCACCTCCCAGGAAGGAGCAGGGCTGATAAAGCTCCTCCACCCTCCGGGTGCTTGGATGGACTCATCCCTCTTCCTGCGCATCCACCCATTTCCAGGGTGGATCCGCATTGATTGCCCGGAGCAGCCGACGATCTCCTGCAGGAAGCGACTGGTTTTAATGGGAAAGATGGAAACTCCAGGGGGTTTTCCAGCCGTGGAAGGGTCGGGGCTGGCTCTGCTTCGTCCCTGCCTCTTCCTCTCATGGCTACAGCAGCCAGACTCCAGTTTTCCATCAGGGAGACTGGACCAGATCCAGGCTTGGCAGGGGCCAGTGCAGGGCTGGCAGGGGCACATCCCACATCCCTGGGAGCTGTCGCCTTCCCGGCGCTCCCAGCTTGCACGCAGCCACTCGGGATGTGGTTTAATTAGGGAATGATCTGCACGGAAAATCACTCATTCGAGCGCCTCCGATCCCAGGCTCGTGGCTGTGCTCCAAACCAGCGGAAAATCACCCAACTCTGAGGACAATTCCTGGAGATTTTCCGGAGCTGCTGGTTGGGCTCAGCAGCCGTGGCCACGTGGGGCTGAGGATGGCACCGAGTGCTCGGAATGCTGCCAATGCCATCCCGAAAGGAGCCACATTCCCTGCACCCCGAACCTAAACCACTGGAAAGGGAGGTCTGGGGGAGCCCTGGGACCTGCCCAGGCAGCGCTGATATGTGGGAGTCACCCTGGGACCCCTGGGACATGCTGGGATGTGCTGGGATGTGCCAGGATATGCTGGGAGAAGCTGGGATGTGCTGGGATGTGCCAGGAGATGCTGGGAAGTGCTGTGTCACACCAGGAGATGCTGGGGCAACCAGGGATGTGCCAGGAGTTCCCCATCCATCGGCAGAAGCAGCAGGCGGCAGCGGGCGGCTGTGCCCACATCCCTGGAATTCTCCTCTCCGAAGCCACCCCAAAGCTTTTATCGCAAAATGAGGATCAGAAGGGCAGGGCTGGCTGGTCTCCCTGGAATAACCCAGGAGACTTTCATTCCCTTTCCACGGTGCCACGTGAAAGGGTTTGTGTTCTCCTCACTGGAGAGAGGCCGGCGCTTCCCATCTCCCTTCCCAACCCCTCCAGAGACAGATCCCACATTCCCTTGGAGAGGGGCCGGGTGCCTTTGCCCCCCACTTCCTGAGTAATTAGGAAAAATTACCAAGGTGACACGGGGAGATCCAGGGAGGGAGAAGGCACTGGAACGCCCCAATCCCATTGATGGTTTCATTTTCCTTGGGAGAAGAAAAGCAGGAGAAGATTGTGGCGGAAGGGGCTGATCAGGGATGTTTGGGTTCCTTTTCCAGCCATTCCCCAGGGACCCATTATGGAAATTTTTCCTCTCACTGGGAAATTGTAGAACAAGTTGGGATGAGAACCAGCGAAGCCAGGCAGGAATTTGTGTTTTAATCCAAGTCCCCAAGCCCTGTGCCAGCTCCACCCGTTCATCCCCGCTGGTGGCACCCCAAGGTCCTGGCAGGGCTGTAAACAGCCGCTTTGGGTCCAGCTGAAAGGTTGGATGAAGAAGAAAAGAATAAGTGGAAAAAAATACCCCTGGGGCCAGCAGCCCCCTCTGTGGGGTCACAGTGTCCCAGATCACCAGGACAGCAACCTGTCCCCATCCCTGTTCCAAACTGGAGCCTAATTAGGATCAAACAAACCCTCCCCCCACAGAGAGCTGTCCCCGGGTGAGCAAGGCAGAGACACCCAAATTGAGTTATTTTCTTGCCCTGTTTTATTCCAGTTTTTAGGTAGGTGCCTGCTGAGATGTGACGTGGCCCCGTGTAATGGTGTCACCGTGATTTATTAGGGCTGGAGTTACTGTCACCCTCCAGCCTCCTCATGTCCAGTCGCTGATGGGTCCTACATGTCCCTGTCCCCATTCCCTTGGTGGGAACACCTCTTGCCACCTTCCCAAGGGAGGGAAACCTGCTAAAAACAGAGTTTTTTCAAAAATATCACCAAAAAAAACCCCACAAAAGAGCTGAAAATATTCGGTGCCTACACTTTAAATAATAGGAAAGACGTTTTCCAGCAGAGCCACGATGCTGCCAGCGGTGGGGACAGTGACGTCCCCAAAGGGCACGGGGGAGGGATGGGGTGCACCCAGCACCGGGGCAGCAGCGCCCACGTTTTGGGGTGGCCAGGGGCACACAGAGTCACTGCCAGCTCCTCAAGGGACATTAAAGCCGTCACCACCATCCTGGAGGATGAGCACAAGTGGCACTCGCTCTGTCCCCACACGTTTTCGGCGCAGAGCAGATGGCGAGGCCGACGGGTGCCGCTCCAAGGCCCAGAGCCCAGCCGGGCACTGAGGTGGCCAAACAGCCCCGTCCTCCCCGGATCCATCGGGATATTCCTGAGCTGACAGCCGGGAGGCGGCGGGGCTGGGCCAGCTGCCGGCACCTGGCTCCAGGGACAATCCAGGGACAATCCTGGGAAGATCCTGGGATGCTCCGGGGCTTTGCCTGGGGGGGGGTGTGGGATGTGGAGGGACCTGGGACAATTTTGCACGGCCAAATTGCCTCTAAGGGAGGAAAAGGAGGGAAAACCAAAGGGGATTTCCCAGCTGCGGGATGGCCACCCTGGGTGAGAGCCGTGTGTTTTGGGAGAGGAGCTGGCAGTGCCACAGGGATGCCGGGATGTGCCACCAGAGCCCTGCCTTGAGGCCAGCAGGGATCCGGGCTGGGATGCCCAGTCCCCTGGGAGGTTTTGGGGAGGTTTTCCCAGTCCAAGCAGGATGCTGAGGCTGGATCCATCTCTCCTGCGCCACCAAGGATCCCTCTCCTCCCCCTCCGAGCCTGCCTGGCTCCTGCCACCTCCGGCACTGCTCCGTGATTGATGGGATAATCCAAGCGCCAGTGACCGGGACAGAGGAGCAGGAGCACTTTGCTCTCTTCCTTTACAGAAGGAAAAACCTCCCAGGGAGCTCTGAGGGCAGAGACGGGGCAGGAGCAGGGGGAGAAGGGCTGGGAATGAGCTCCAGGTCAGATCCAGGGAGTCCCACAGGTCGTCCCCTCACCCGGACATTGCCTCTGCTGAAGGAGCAAGATGAGCGGTCATGGAATCCTGGAATCATGGAATGGTCTGGGGTTGGGAGAGACCTTAAAGCTCTTCCCATTCCACCCCGCGGCGTGGGCAGGGACGTCTCCCACTATCCCAGGTTGCTCCAAGCCCTGTCCAACCTGTGCCAGCAGAGATCTGGGATCACCAGGATGGATGCGCCCCAAGGCTGAGCTTTGCCTGGGATCTCCCTGAGCATCCAGGAGGGCAATCCTCAACCAGGGAAAACCTTATCCCAGGGAATCCTTATCCTGAGTATTGAGGGCTGTGAATAACAAGGGAGGAATCCATGAGTAATTACATTCTAATTAATTAAGGATGATGGATAGAGGGGACCGGGTGACTCCATGTAGTGGTGAAGGACCTCGCTCCTGCCAGCATCAAAGTGATTTGCTGCTTCCAGGGAGGGAGGGAGAGAAAAAAGAGGAAGAGGAGGGGGAAAAAAGAGGAAAAGGGAGGTAAAAAAAGAGGAAAAGGATGGGGAGAAAAAGAGCAAAAGGAAAAAAAAATAAGGGGAATAAAAAAGAAAAAACTCTAAGATTTACATCCTTGGAGGAACCCCAGGATGGGAAGGGAAGGGGAGGGAAGGGAAGGGCACTCTCAGTGCTCCATCCGAGTTCATTCCCTGTCTGTGATCCCTGGCTTTTAGCAGCTCAGGGAAGACAACATATTAAGAAAAAAAATTTTTTTTTTTTTTAAATTGCCAGATTCTCTTTAATTTTGCAATGAAACAAGTTGGAGTGTGAGGAACGGCGCGATAATTCGTCCTGAAGACGTTGGGCACCTGGCCAGGAGGATCCTCTTCCTGCAGCGAGGAAATTTCATTAAAAAATGGTTTATTTTACCTTTTTGGTTTTTTTCTTTTTCAGCAGTTGTTATTTTAACCCAGAGGCCACGAAGTTCTGAGCAGCGAAAGCCTCTCCGAACTTCCCGCCACGTGAACTCCTTCCAACGACCAGGCAAACACTTGACCCCCCACTTCCCTTTCCCATTCTGATATTTTAATTCAGAATTATTTCATCGCCCGCTGCCACCAAAAAAAAAAGGAAAGAAAGTGCCTAAGTAGTCATTTATTAACAGTTATAAGTATCATTAGGTAGAGAGATGTGGTAAAATATAGATTAGAGCGGGAAGAGCGGAGGATCCGAGTGCCATTTTTCCTGCTCAGCGTTGTCATTACACATCCCGGCGTGCCGGATCACAGCCGTGATTAGTGGCATCAAATGACTCCTGAAAAATGATTATGTGCCATTAAAACCATCAGTCTGCCTGAAACCAGCACAAACAAATGGCCGTGCCGGGCGCGAGGCAGCAGCTCCGGGGCTGCGGGATGTGACGGGAATCCCGGAGCCGCGGCGGGCGGCGGGGGTGCGGTGGCACCCGGGGTCAGGGGCTGTGAATCCCGGCAGGGTGACGCTGAGGGAACGACAGCCAGGGGTCCTGGGATGGCGGCTGGGGGGATCCGTGGGGGTGGCAGGGCGGGATCCGATGGGAAATGGCTCCTGCTGCCGCAGGCTGGGGATATGGGGGTGCCCCTGCTCCGGTTTCCTCTTCTCTTTTACCAGCTGCAATTCCGGAATGTGGCCCAGGCACCCCCTCACCCTGGAAAAGACCTCCCTGCAAGGACCATGGCATCAGCTCCACCCCCCAAACCATCTCCCCAAGCCATTATCCCAACCCACTGTACCCAAATCCCCACCCAACACGGCACCCCAGATCCGCCATTCCAGCTCCATCACCCCAACCCATGACCCAAACCCCAGTTCTACAACCCAAGCCAATCACCCAAATCCTTCATCCCAACCCGTCATCCCCATTCCGTAACCCTGACCCATGACCCCAATTCTTCAGCCCAAGCCATCATCCCAGTCCCATATTCCCAACCAATCACCCCAATCCATCATCCCAAACCCATCATCCCAAATCCACCACCCCAGCTCCATATTCCCAACCCATGACCCCAACCCTTCATCCCAAGCCATCATCCCAGTCCCATATTCCCAACCAATCACCCCAATCCATCATCCCAAACCCATCATCCCAAATCCACCACCCCAGCTCCATATTCCCAACCCATGACCCCAACCCTTCATCCCAAGCCATCATCCCAGTCCCATATTCCCAACCAATCACCCCAATCCATCATCCCAAACCCATCATCCCAAATCCACCACCCCAGCTCCATATTCCCAACCCATGACCCCAACCCTTCATCCCAAACCTGCCATCCCAAACCCATCACCCCCATTCTGTAACCCCAACCGGTGACCCCAACCCATCACCCCAAACCCATCACCCCACCCAAACCCTGTGCCCACACCGTGCCAGCCGGTTCCAGCCCTTCGCTCCCCGCTGTTTCCGCTTTCCGAGGACATAAATCCAGTTAGTCCGTCCAAGGAAGTGAAATCCAAATGTCACATCTGCGGAGACGGCTCAATCGAGGGTATTGATTGTCACGGAGAATATTCGCACTTCATTCACCTACTTAGTCCCTTCCCCCAGGCACACAGGAATTCATCAAACCTTGTCACACCACATAATAATGCTTGTTCCCAGGTGTTGTCGAAGCAGCTCAGACTTTCTCCAGCCTTCCTGGGCAAGCAGGAATTTAGGGAAGAAAGGATTCACCAGCACAATAAATGTGACGGTGCTGAGATGTGAATTAACCCTGTGGCAGCCGAGGGAGGACTCGATCCCCTCCCCGTGCCCATGCAGAGGCTGCTCAGGCTTTGCTTCCCCTTCCTTGGGATGTTTGGTGATGGGAATGAAATGAACTTGGGGAGAAAAGACATTTTGCCTTTGTTTGGAGCCTTTCATTGACGTGTCTCCACTGCCTCTGAACATTTTGGAGCAGAGCAGGGACGTGGCTGCTCCCCTTCTCCAGAGGGGAACCTGGGCAGGGGAGGAAACACAACCGGGAAGGAGATTTGGAGGAGAAGGAAAAGCTGGATGAGAAGAGTGGCTCAGGGAGGTCCCTGCAGGGCTGCTGGGTCTGTGGAAGCTGCAGGACCTCACTGGGGCAAGCAGGATGCTGGTGGGGTGAGCCTGGACCCCAAAAAGGACCCGCAGAGAGGGGCAGGGTCACACTGGCACATTTGGTGCCATTGTCCCCAACCCCGGAGCTCTTCCCTGTGTCCTCTGTCCCCGGACCACGTGGGTGGTGCAGTCACCAGCCCTCGCCTTCTGGTTGAGATAAATTGGAAGCAGGAGCTGCTGCCCCTGAGCCACGTTTATTATTCATATTATTTGTGCGCTGATCTGATTCCGTGTAATGATTTAATCTGTTAATGGCCCCTGATTCAATCGCTCCTCTCCCGTTAATCTCCTCTTGCCATTTGCACCTGATTTCCTGATTTTTCTGACGGTGTTCTGGCAGCTGAGGGTCGGGTTTGCAGCTTTCCATGGGCACCGTGCCACGGCAGGTCACCCAGGGGCCATGACAGGATTCTGGGAGGGGTGAGGAGGAGGAAGAGGAGGAGGTAGAGGATCCCTCCCAAGGGAAACCTCTGGAGGCTGCCCAAACCTGGGGATCCAGAGGGCATTGGGGCAGGTCCCAGCTCCATCACCATCCCTGGGCACCACGGGACACAAAGGCGCCCCAGGGTGCAGGTGCTGGATGGGAGAAGCTGTTCTCTTCCTGGGAAGGCTCCTGGCATGCCGGCGTGCATCCCATACCAGTGACAGGGTGATCCTGGTCCCTGCATCCCATCCCATCCCATCCCATCCCATCCCATCCCAATCCCATCCCATACCAGTGACAGGGTGATCCTGGTCCCTGCATCCCATCCCGGTGACACGGCGGTGCTCGTCCCCCGCCTGTGACATTGCCATCCCCCCGCTCTCTCTGCCAGGCTCCCTGGGCTGATTTATGGAAGCACAAGGATGCAATCAAGGCCCCGGCCCCCGAGGACGCGGCGGCGGCTCCGCTGCATTTGGACCGGGAGCACGCGGCGGGCGCGGCGGCTGAATGCCAATGGGAAGCGGGGCCGGCGGGGCCGGGGCCGTGGCAGGTCCCCGCCGGGAAGATGGATCTCTGCACCTGGGCCCGAGGATGCTCCAGGCAGGGCTGGAGGAGCGGGATGCGCTCCCGCTGATGGGAATGTGGTGTCAGGAGAGGGGACGCGCTGCATCCATAACGCTGGTGACAAATGCCACCCCTCCGGGAAGGAGCCCCCGAGGCGAAGCAAATATCTCCCTGCCAAGACAACACGAGTGTGGCGAGCGACAGGATTTGTCACCAGTTCCCGGGAACGCGCCGGAGCCGCGGAGCCTTTGCCTTCCCCTCTGGGGAGCCCTGGGCACCCCGCTCTGCCCTGCTCGTACCCCAACCCTCCAGCCCCGATTCCCGGCGGCGATTCCTGGTCCGCGCTGGCTCCTCTCGCCTGACGTGAGCTGATTTTGGGAGGCAGTGGGTGGCGAGGGAGTACAGCTGCCGCTAAGTTATCCAAACGATTTATCTTAAGATTCATCCAGAATTCATGGCGCGGGAGCCTGGGCCGTGTCGGCCGTTAATATTCATGCGGATTTGGAGCGGCGTTAATCACCGGCGCTGACAATTGGCACTTCCCTTAATTGCCCATGCAGCCGGCTCTGCCCGCCGTGTCCCTCCCCCTCCGCCCCCCCGGGATGGGTGCAGGGTCACAGAACGTCCCCGCCTGGCTTTTTGTGCCCGTGTTGCTGTGGCACGGGGGGCTGCTCCCCAATTCCCGGCTCGCAGCATCCCCAGCGCCCCGGGGTGAGCATCGCTGCACCCACGGCAGAGCTCAGGGGCCTGGAGCATCGCCGGGGGCTGTCCCTGTCCCCCAGTGGCACATCCCAGCGAGGGGACAGGGATCTGGGTCCCGGTGGAGCTGTGCCCTCGCTGCCGCCGTTCCCGTGGCTGGCGGAGCATCCCCGGGGTGACATTGCTGCGCCCACGGCAGAGCTCAGGGGCCTGGAGCATCGCCGGGGGCTGTCCCTGTCCCCCAGTGGCACATCCCAGCGAGGGGACAGGGATCTGGGTCCCGGTGGAGCTGTGCCCTCGCTGCCGCCGTTCCCGTGGCTGGCGGAGCATCCCCGGGGTGACATTGCTGCGCCCACGGCAGAGCTCAGGGGCCTGGATCCTGGGACATGGACCCCCGGGGCTCTCCCCGTCCTCCCATGGCTTATTCCACTGCGGGGACACGGATCTGGATCCCGGTGGAGCTGTGCTCCCGCTGCCGCCGTCCCGTGGCTGATGGAGCATCCCCGGCGTGGGCATCACCGCCCCCGCTGGAGCAGCTCCCACCCACCCTGGAGCATCATCCCCGGGGCACTCGCAATCCTCCCGCGGCGCAGTCCCGGCGTGGAGACAGGGATCCGGAGCCCAGCGGAGCTGCGGCCTGGCTGCCAACGCGCCGGCTGCCGCCGCGGCTGGCGTTACCTGTCAGCGCTGTCACTCCGCTCCCGGCCAGCCAGCTGCCGCGCCGCGGCCGTGGAATACCAATGAGGATCCGGGAGCTGCAGCGCACGGGGCCCCCTCGCCGGGCGGCACAGCCGGCACCCCCGGGGATGGGGGACAACCTGTGCCACGGGCCAGGGGTGGCAGCTGCCCCCAGCGAGGTGCTGAGACCCCTCCAGCTCCTGGCAGCCAGCGAGGTGGGACACAGCGGTGCCACCAGCACGTGCAGCCTCCACGTCCCCTGGCGGGACCAAGGGTGACACAGCCATGAGGACACCTCTGAGGTCACTTCCATCCTCTTGGGGTCGTGCACCCCAAAACCAACGCCGGGAAGCAGCACATGGGGCTGGGACACCCCGATGCCGTCCATCCCCCTGCAGAGCCAAAGCAATCCCGAAAAAACCCTCAAAACCCCCCCAAAACCCTGGTCCCCCCTCTCGCCGCTGCGGCTCTGGGCGGGTTTCAGCTGTCCTCACGCTGTAATTGTCCTAATTAGATCGACAGATTTTGATGAAGGTTTCACAAGGAAAAAGAAAGCAGGGAGGCAGGAGGAGATAATGGAATCGCAGATGACATTCCCATCACCCAGCCTCTCCCACAGCCGCTGCTGCAGCCCGGTCGGAAAATTATGCGTAAGGGGGGAGGCGAATTACCATAATCTTCCTCTGCAGGATGACACCAAATTCGGCTGGAGCCGAGAGGGGTGACAGGGAGCTGCTCCGTCCTCACCCAGCGGTGCCACCGCGGATGTCACCCATCGGTGCCACACGCTGCCCGCTCTGTGTCCCGTGGTGCCAGCACCCACCGGGGCCCTGGGCTGGGCCCTCTGGGGCTGCCCACCCATGGCACCCCCTCCTTCAGCACCCATGGGTGGGGGTCTCCCTGCATCCCATCAGGTCCTGGATGTGTCAGGTGTCATCGCTGGGTCACTAGTGGTGACCCCCTGTGAGTTTGGGGACATTGGGGGGACATGTGAGGGACGCAGCACCTCACACGCCGGCCGGTGCCCCCAAGCCAGGGCACATCCCCTTTGAGAGGGAGAGGGGGTGACATTGGGGTGTCACCCCCCAGCTCCAGCCTCTCCCGGCCCCCCAAAACACCCAGAGGCAAAGCAGGAGCCGCTCCCCTTCCGGATGCTACTCCTGGCTCCCGTCTGGATGCTCTGCCCGGACAGGATCCAGCCCAACCCATCCCTAATTAAAAAATATATCTGTATTCCAGAGCTTCAAACAGTGCCCGATGCCTGCGGGGAAACTTCCAGCCCAGTTTTCCTTCTTTTCCCTGCTCCGGCCACATCACGATGCCAAAGCTGAGCTCGGCTCCCCTCCCCAGACCTTTTCCCAGCCCTGCGCTCTCCCTTCCCCAAATTTGCTGCCTCCTTCCCAGGGCATTTCCATGAAAACAGGGGCTTTGTTCCTTGGGATTCAGCTCTGCCTCCGCTGCCTGTTCCCCCCTCAGCCTGCGCCTGCCTTTGTCCTCCACAAACACAGAACAAAGGGGGAAGAGACAGAGGAAATATGACGGAGCCTCCAAATGGGCTGGTTTGGGCCCCAAATTGCCCATGAAGCTCCGGATGCTCCGAGCGAGCCGGGCTGATGGATGAGGCCAGGGGAGCTGCGCTAGGAGCGGATTGATCGGCTCCCGGCAGCGCTGCCAGGGCCCCGCGTGGAGATGTGAGCGAGGAGGAAAATGAGAGTGAGAGGGGAAAAAAGAAGGAAATAGGGAGAGGCTGGGGAGAGATTCCTGTCCCTGGTAGTGATAAATGCTCCCAGCACACGGCAGAGAGGGCAATCCACCTTTCTCCTCTGCACTGGGGGAGAAATTCCAGTAAACTGGGGGAGAAATCAATTCCTGCTGCAGCTTGTGCCCTGAGCAGGGAATCTCCAGTGAACGTGTCCTGTCGTGTCTCCCGTTCCCTCTGCCAGCTCCCACCTCCATCCCCCGGCACAGTGGCTGTTCTGAGGGACACGGGGGCTGGAGGAACAAACCAGTGGCTGCATGGTGACACTGGGACCGGTGTGGAGACGCGCCGCTCCCTGTGCGCAGCTGGAGCACACGTGTCGGGAAGAATTCGGGAGGAATTCCTTCCCGGAAAAGGTGGTCAGGCCTTGGCAGGGGCTGCCCAGGGAGGTTCGGAGTCCCCATCCCTGGAGGTGTCCAGTGAAGGCCTGGAGTTGGCAATCAGGGCTTGGGGCTGGGACAAGGTGGGCATCGGGCACAGCTTGGACTCGGTCTTGGGGGTCTCTTCCAGCCTGAGTGATCCTGGGATTCTGTCGGGCACTGGGATGCACGGCTCCATCTGCCACGTCCCAGCCGTGTGTCTCAGCCACTCGTGCCCCCACCTGGCACCTCTGGGCCCAAACCGGGGCTCAGCACCCGTGGGATGTCCCTGATCCCGAGGACAGGGACACCTCCCATACTCCAGCCTGCTGTGGGGCCCCGAAGCTGAGAGTGGCCGTAGAATCATGGAATGGTTTGGGTTGGAAGGACCTTAAAGCTCATCCAGTTCCACCCCTTGCCGTGGGTAGGGACAAATTCCAGGAGACCAAGTTGCTCCCAGCCACATCCAACCTGGCTTTTCCCTCCTCTCCCTATTCCCTGGCTCTCCGTGTGACCTCGCTGGGTAGGGGGACACCGGCAGCTGCCACGGGGACCCCCCCTCCCTGCCCCGCCGGTGCCACCCCAGCCCCAAAGCCCTGTCGAGGTTCCCCTTCGTTTGCAGCCCTATTAAGGACAGGCTAATTACGGATAATTGACTCACGGCAGCCCTCGTGTGCCGGAGCTTCCTCCCTCTCCAGCCTCCGGCTCCCTCCACCCCGGGATCCAGGGATGGAGCAGAACCGCGACAAAAAAAAAAATCCCGTTGGCTTTTTGTTGTATTTTTTAATGATCATTCCCTGCCAACCCCCCCGCCCCGCAGCCCCCGGCGCTGCCGGCACTGATAAGGTGATATCATCTCGTCAGCGGCCGCCACCGCGCCGGGGGACACCCTGAGGCACCTCCGTCCCCCCACGGGGGCTGCCGGGGTCCCACCGGCTCCCCAAGGGCGCTGAGGGACAGATCCGGACCTGCGGCACCGTGTCCACACCGTTCCCAAGGGCTCTGGGGGACGGAGCCGGACCGGTGCCACCAGGTCCCCAAGGTCCCCAAGGGTTCCAGCAGCGCCCGCAGGTCCTGGGAGGGGGGTGCTGGGGAGAAGGGATGCGTTGGGGTGGATTTGGAATCTCGTTCTTCCTCCATGTGACTCCACGGACTCCACGGACTCCCAGCTCCCGGAGCCTTTGGAGCTGCTGGAGGAGGAGGAGGAGGAGGAGGAGGAGGAGGAAGGGAGGGTCCTCACTGACCTGTCCACCAAACCCCACACCACGGGGCTTCACAGCACCCCCAAACCACGAGGTTAAACTCCCCTCCCGATCCCTTCCACGGCGCTTCCCGAGCAGAATCCGAAGGGTTTTTTAATCTAAAACTGGCAGTCGGAGGGTGAATTAAGGCCGTTAATTGAATTTCCTCCGGCGGCGGAGCTGGGCCGGGGGGAGGTGGCAGGAAACGCATTTGATGTCTTGGAAAAGCTGCGGATTCCGAACGTGGTGGGGTTTGGGGTTGGGATTTTTTTTTTTTTTAATTTCTTTTTTTAATTTAAAGTCGGTCATAAAAAGAGCCCGACTTTGAGGAGCTAATGACTCTCATGAATTATTTTTGTTGATTTAGGCACCCACTCGGCTTTAAATATTATTAATAAAGGAGAAGTGATCCCATTGCCGGGGAAGGGCGGGAATGACGCTGCTCCGGGGGTGCAGGGGAGGGGGCACAGGCACCTCCTGACCCACACCCAGCCCCCTCCCCTGCTCCCATGGCGAGGCCACGCTGCGTTTCGGGAGACAAATGGATTCCATGGGATGTGGGTGGATAAGGAATTGGTTGGAATGTCGCATCCAGAGGGTCGTGGCCGATGGCTCAGAGCCGTGACGGACAGCAGGGACCAGCGGTGACCCTCAGGGTCCTTACTGGGACCAGCGTTATTCCGTATCTCCAGTGATGACGTAAATGAAGGGGTCACAGAGCCACGGAATCATGGAATGGTTTGGGGGGGAAGAGACCTCGAACTCATCCCATTCCACCCCCTGCCGCGGGCAGGGACACCTTCCACTGCCCCAGGCTGCTCCAAACCCCGTCCAACCCGGCCTTGGACACTTCCAGGGGTGTGGCGGGGGGTGGAACAGGGTGAGCCCTAAGGTCCCTCCCAACCCGAACCATTCCATGATCCCACAAAAACCCGGGGATTTGGGGGTGCCCGGGCGGTGCCTCAGCTCCCCTCGGCATCAGCATTCAGTGCTGGTGCCAAAACGGGCACTTTTCATGCCAGTTGAGTTTTATTGTTATGCCAAAAGCTTTAATTCGGGGCTGTCGTCCTCCCGCGCCGCTGATTTACGCTGCCAGGGGTTTAATTACACCATTCAGCATTCCTTAAAACATGAAAAACCGCTCAAGTTTGGGAGCAATTAAAAGGCAGCGGAGTAGATCAGCCCATCAGAGAGGAGCTAAGTAAATCAAACAATTAAAAAGCTCGTTTGGTGGCGAGGGAGAAGGGTCCCACCCCAAAATCATCTCCTGGGTGGGAGCCCTGGGCTGGGAGCTGCGGGTTTCACCCCAGTAACTGGGCTTGGGGTGATACTGGGAGCTACTGGGGGGATTGTGACCCCATCCAGCATCCCTTAGGAGCACCCCAGCACCCCCCAAAACCGCCCCAGCCCCACTCAGGGCTTGGCAGGATGGGGATGGGGACAGAGGAGGCGCAGGACAGTGACGGGACGGGGTTCTTGCCCCTCGCCACCCATTCCCAAGGATTCTGCCCGGCGTTTTGGGGTGCTTTGTGCGGCTTTGGGGTTTTCAGCGGGGCTGAAGCTCTCTCTTGTGGCAGAACCTGTCCATTACAGCCCCGCTCGCATCTCCCGCGGTTCCCTGGGGCAGGGCTGAGATGGAATCTCGGATGGATCATCCCCCCGAGGGGTTCTGAGGCTCGGGAAACTGCAAGCAGCCCGCCCAGGCAGCCCTGCTCCCGTTCCCGGCCGCGCCCGGCTGGCTCTGGGAGGCGGGAGGTGCCCAAGATTCCCTCCGCAGCCTCCCGATCCCGCTCCCGAACCCGATCCCGATCCCGCTCCCGCTCCTGATCCCGCTCCCGCTCCCGCTCCTGATCCCGATCCCGCTCCTGATCCCGATCCCGCTCCTGATCCCGCTCCTGATCCCGCTCTGGGGGCTGAGCCCCCACCAACTCATCGCAGGCCCCGCCGCCGCGGTCGCGATCGGGAGCTTTTTGACCGCCGCCCGCGCCGTAGGCCATAAAGGCCCGGATGCGGAAGCGCCGCG
>VZTE01003186.1:390256-404670 GCA_013397775.1 Eulacestoma nigropectus
AGGTGTGTAGAGGTGGGTGGGACTCGAGGTGGGACAGTCCTGAGCCAGCCCAGGGCTGAGGAGCTGACAGGTCACATTCTCATCCCGGGCTCCTCAGCAGCTTTCCACGAAAGCGTGTTTTCCTGGGGTGTTGGTCGTTTTCCTTGGCTACAGCCCAGGGAAATAGGTCTGGGCTACGTCACCTTGTCCTTTCTCTGACTGGAGTCCGTGCTCTCCCCTCAGGACACGTATTTCCTGAGTGCAGAGGAGTGCATCACAGCTGGCAACTTCCAGAACCAGCAGCCCAACATCTGTCGCCTCTCTCCAGATGGGCACTTTGGATCCAAGTTTGTCACAGTTGTGGCTACAGGTACAAACTGGCCTCAGCCCTCTGGGCATCACCTGAAAGACCTCTTGTTAGTAGAAGAATGTGCCAAAAATCACGTGTCCTGCTCCCCATCTGTCCTGTTTAACAAGGGTTTTACTCTATCAAACTAAAATACTTTCTCATTCTTTGTTTTATCCTCTCTACAACTATTCGCTCATTATTAATTTGCCTGCTTTTTACTCTACAGCTGTTTAAAGAGACTTATTTGAGGCTCAGCCCCACCTCTCCGACCCAGAAATCGCTCTCTGCCTGCAGCCAGGGCAACAACTGTTGCTCACTTTTTGTTTCAAATCCTTAAGCTCCAAATTCCGTTGCCTGGAAGCAGCAGTGCAGAACCACAACACTCCAGATCCTCAGAGTTATGGATTAGTTCCTCCTTCAGGAGGTTCAGGAGGGATCTTTACCTCCCTCATGTCGCTGTCAGGGAAACCTGACGGGGAAAAAAACCTGTCAGGGAAAAAAAAAATGTTTGGAAACATTTTTTTGGCTGAGTAAAACAGAAGCTCCTGCAAAGTGCTTATGGTTAAACCCTCTGGTTTTAGCCATTTCCAGGGAGTCTCCAGAGGCACCGTGGATGGGCTGGGCTGGGAGGGGGACACTGGCATGTGCTGGGAGGGCTCGAGTGTTCCCAGTTCACTCTGTTCTTCTCCATGGGATGACACATGTCTTCATTTAAACCTTCCCTGGAGCAGAATCGCTGGTTCTGGCTCTGTTTAACACAATGAAAAAGCCCTCATGACTTCCAAATAACATCCAGAGTGAAAAGTGAAAGTGGGATGGGACATTGCCTGCCCTGAGCCTGGCTTTGTAAGGGTTCCCAGGGCCTTTTTTCAGTGAAAAAGCTCTTTTTTTAGTTAACAGGCCCATGCCTGTACATTCCAGACTGCTAAACACATCCATCTCTCATTAAATATAGATCTGTATCTCTCTTTTTATGTATATATATATTTATTTAATTTTTTTTTTTAAACAAGGTGTTTTACTGAGCAAACACACTGTGTTCAGGCCTTCCCCCGTCCTGGTCTATGTTTAATTTCTAGGAGTGTTTGTTCTGGAGCAGTGAGTGATTGAGGTTACAGATCAAAGGGTAGAAAAGGAATATTTCCTCTTTGCTGTTCCAGCTAATTTCATTCTCCTCGGTTCAATCAGCCCAGCAGGTTCTATTTAAACACTCGGGTCCCTCTTTTTGTGCTGTAGAAATGTATTTGAGTAGTTTGCCTCAACTTTGCCTTTAAATCCTCCACATGGATTAATTCCTGTCCCCTCCTGAATTCCTAGCTTTGGAAATAGTAACGTTTTCCTACCATCTGCCTCCCTCCTCTCTTTCCAGTTGTATTCCAGTGACACATGACCTGATGTTGCTTACATTATCCAAATGAAAGCGCCAAGCATGTGATCCTTCCATGAGCCAGGCTCTTAATTCCCACTTTCCATGTCAGATTTCCACCAAACCATCCAGTACAGGCTGAGAAAACACTGTTCAGGCCTGACATGACCAGGTGATCTGCAGCTCAGGGATCCTTGGGAGCGAAACAGGCCCATGCCTGGCTTTTGTTTGGAAAAGGATGAGATACCTGCAGGGAAGTGGGAGGGTGATGCTGTCAGAGCCCCCAAAAGGGCAGCTGCTCCTCCTCCTTAGAGCTCCTGGCAGAGCATTCCTGCTGTTGCCTGGGCTCTGTGCTCTTGGGATAGTTGTGGAAATGTGTGTGACTACAAAAATGTGGAGTTTAGAGGGAATTCTTGCCTAAAATTCTTCCCATGCAGCAGCACCAGCAGCTTCATCTCAGTGTTCATCGCTGTTAGCCTTGTGTTTAATCACGGAGTCTTGGAATTGTTAAGGTTGGAAAAGAGCTCCAAAATCATTGAGTCCAACCTTAGTGGTGCTCTTCCAGTCGTTTCTCTTGGAGTTACACCAGGGAAATCACCCCTGTGCAGGATTTTCAGGAAGAATTCCTTCGTGGGAAGGGTTGTGATGTCAAGTCCCCACCCCTGGAGGTGTCCAGGGATGTTGGCTGGGTGACAGCGTGGGGATCGGTCACAGGTTGGACTCTCGGTGGTCTTGGAGCTGTTTTCCAACCTCAATGATCCTGGGATCCTTAACCATCCTCTCCTCTTGCAGGTGGTCCCGACAACCAGGTGCACTTTGAGGGGTACCAGGTGTCCAACCAGTGCATGGCCCTGGTGCGGGACGAGTGCCTGCTGCCCTGCCGGGACGCGCCAGAGCTGGGCTACGCCAAGGAGTCCAGCAGCGAGCAGTACGTGCCTGATGTCTTCTACAAGGTGAGGGCTGAGGGCCTGGGCAGCTCTGGGATTGCCCCTGGATCCGAGCTCTGATCCTCAGGAGCAGCAGGGAAAATGTGTGTCCAGAGCGGGTCTGAAATACTCCATTGCATGGAGTCATGGAATGGTTTGGGTTGGAAGGACCTTAAAGCTCATCCCATTCCACCCCCTGCCATGGGCAGGGACACCTCCCACTGTCCCAAGTTGCTCCAAACCCCGCCCAGCCTGACCTTGGACACTTCCAGGGATGGGGCAGCCACTTCTCTGGGCACGCTGTGCCAGGGCCTCATCCCCCTCACAGGGAAGAATTTCTTCCCAATATCCCATCTAACCCTGCCCTCTGGCAGTGGGAAGCCTTTCCCTCTTGTCCTGTCACTCCATCCCTTGCCCAAAGTCCCTCTCCAGATTTCTTGGAGCCCCTTCAGGCACTGGAAGGGACTCTCAGGGCTCCCTGGAGCCTTCTCCAAGTAAATTATCTCCAGGTGAATATCCCCTCCTCTGGACTCGCTCCAGCAGCTCCACATCCTTCCAGTGCTGAGGAGCCCGGAGCTGGAGGCAGCTCTGCAGGAAGGGTCTTGGAAGGACATGAGGTGTCACTGCTGTCCCTGCCTGCTGCACTTTGAGGTTGTTGGTCATGGATGGGATGTTATTCCCTTGCCAGTTGTTCCTGGAGCCCTTCAGCCCCTCCCGTGCCTGCATGGCCGAGTTGGGAGCTCGGGATCAGGCTCCCTGCAGATGCTGATAGCGCTGCCACTCCAGCACAGGGCTCCTGGTGCCCCATGAGCAGGGACAGAGGAGTTAATTAATGGCACTGCTCACTGGCTAATTAGCCATCCATCACCCCGTTAGTTATCTCCTTCCTGTCCTGTCTGCTCCTGCTGCCTGTGGTAAAGCTGTCCCTTAAGGAGCACGGGATAAGAAAAGCTGCCTTCCTTTGGGAGGAGTGGAATGAGTGGATTGTGCTCCAGCAACAGGAATGGAGCTGGTCAGGGTGTTCCTGCATGCCCTGAGCCTGGGACTGGGAAGTGCTGGTTTCCCTGTGAGCCTCCGTGGTTTCCACCCCTTAGTGCCAGACTGCTGGCTTGGCTTGACCCCACTTGGAAACAAGGAGCACCTCTGGGCTGAATCCAGTGCTGGAGAGGGAGAGCAGATGGAATGCTGCTCTCTCTGGAGCAGGCAGCTTCCTCCTAGGAGCTGATAAGCCGGGGCCGATTACGATCCAGCGGAGCCGGGTGTGCAAAGGTTGGCCCTGAACGTGAGCAGGATGAGATCATCTCCTGGCGTGCCCTGATCCCGCTCCGGAGCAGCCCGGGCTGTGCCACACTCGCAGGAGGTCCCGCAGGTCTGTGTCCCACATGTGGCCCACCCGGGGTGCTGGGAGCAGCAGGAAGCCGGTGGGTGTTCCCAGAAGGGCTTCACTCCCATCCCTAATCTGAAGCAGGGAGATAAACAAAATGGGAACGGATGGCTCCAGCCTTCCGTGGAAATTTCCATCAACCACTGATTCACTGGGTCGGGCTGCAGCTGATTTCATGTTTTAAAGCTTCTCTCCCTACTTGCCCTTTTCACGGAGTGCTTGAGGATGGCCCTGCCGGGTGGGATTCTCCCTCATCCTTCAACGGCTTTGGCTCTAGGATCCCTCAATTATTTTTGAATGTTCTTAAATCTATGGAAAGCTTAGTCACTCCTGGCTTGGGAAACCTTTGGGGTCCCATTAAATGTGCAAGGCTTGAGGTCAGAGACACTACCTCATCCTGGGATGGACAACAGCCGTGTCCGAGCCCCGGTGAACTCCAGGAGGAGCAGGAATCCAGCAGCATGGGATGGAATCTTTGGGGTCCAGCACCTTGGTCCCTCTTTGTCCCCGGTCTGTGATGTGGGGGTTCCCCTCTGTGCTGACCCCCCCAGCCGGTTTTTGGGGAGAAAGCTGCACTTTGGAGTAGTTGCTGTTTTCTCTGGGACTGCGCAGAGAAAAGTCCACGTGCATTCCCATACAATGTCCAGGTATTCATCTGAAAAGCCCTTTAGGATGAAAGGAGCTCTGCAAATTAATTCTAATTGGATGAGGACCAGGAGGCCGATGTTTGTGGAGTGTGGATGTATTTATAGAACAGCCAGATGTGAGGCAGGATCCATGGAACTCGCATCTGTCCGAGGGCAGCACGGTGGATTCACCTCCGGCTTGCGAATGGGAAAAGGGGCTGCTTTTCTTCCATGGAAATGGGAAAGCTGATGGCACTGGCATTGTCCTGCGGTGTTCCTGAGCCTGCAGCTGTGTGATTTCTGTATTCCTTTACCATTCCCTTTATGTTGGCCCCTCGCCTGCTGCTCCGAGGAGCCGCCCCCGTGGAGTTGGCTTTGGACACGCAGCCGTTGCTCTCCCAGCCCGAGAAGGGAGAGCTGTGCTCCAGTGGGAAACTTGAGGCGTTTGGGGATTGTGAGAACAAGTTCCTTTGCTCTGAGGGGCCTCCCCAGGTACGATTAGCCGGGAGGAAGAACAGATCCCTCCTGGGGTGTCTGGGAAGCATCACGGCTCAGCACTGGTTCCAGCTGGAACGGGGCACAACCGGCACGTGCTGCTTGGCCAGCTCAGCACACGGAGCTCGGGAAGGAGTCCATGGTGTGGAGACACGGACACAGGTCGGGGTAAAGACCCTGTGAGTGAAGATGATGATGTTGCAATGGCCACTTCACCCAGTTTCTGAGCTGAATGTTCCACACGAGTGTTTTCCATCCTGCCTTCTGTCCTTGAGCAGCCTCCTCTGTCCATCTGGTTTTAGAAAACAGTTGGATTGATTTGGATTTCACTGAGAATGTACCTTGGGTTGATATTCAGCACTGTGGGGGTGGTCAGGATGCAGCTGGGGGATCCCTCCCTGGGGCTGCTGCACCCCGTCCCTGCTGTCACCTCCTCCCAGTCCACCGGCCCGGGAACTCTGCAGTGCTGAACTGCGCCATCATTAACTTCATCAGCTGGGGAAAGAGATTCCTGATGTTTTACAGATGCCTTAAAACTCTTGGATAATTGGATTTGGGGGCTGGTTGGCTTTGTCTCTTATCACAGGTATTTGTGACAGCTCAGCGCAAACACGATGTCATTGTCATCCTCACAGTGAATTGCGTTTTACAGCTGCCTTAACATCCCCCCAGAGTTTCTTTAGGATGGTTTAATGTCCCTCCAGAGTTTCTTTGGGATGGTGTAAGACAAAAGCCCTTTACAAGCGTTATGCAAGAGCCCTTTGCCCTCGAGTCCCACACGTGCTCTGAGCTCTCGCTGCGGCTGAGCTGTGTCTGAGCCCTGGCCTGGCAGCAGTGACACGTGTCCCATCCCTCCCTGGGACAGCCCCGAGCCAGGGCCCTGCTTTCATTAGAGCCCAGCGGGACCTCTGAGCCAGGCTGTCCTACCATGGCATTGGAAATCCTCTTCCCAGGGAGAGCCAGGCTGCGGGGAGTGTTCACTGATGGGGAAGGACTTCCCTGGCTGCCCTCCCACCAGCTCATGAGCCGCCTTAGCCTTAAATGTCCCAGCTGCTCCGGGGAGGAGGATGCTGGATTAGCTCAGCAGGAGTCTCCTGGGAAGGGTTTCAACTCTCCCTGACCTGTCACTTGCTCTTGGAGAAGTCGCTTCGTTTCTGCGCCTCAGCCGCGCTCGCCGTGCGAGGGGCAGGACTGCCTGGGAAAGCGCCTGGAAGTCAGCAGAGGGAAGAGCAAAGCTGGGATTTATTCACACATGGGAAGGACAGATGGCTGCCGAGCTCCACCGTGCCTTCAGCAGAGGGAGCAGGTCGGGAATAACGGCGTGGGATGCGGGATGCTCACAGCATGGGATGGTGACAGCGTGGGATGCTCACGGCTGTCCTGGGACACGGATCCGGAGCTGCCCTCCTGGCTGGCAGCTCCCTGGGCTCCTCACTTGGCTGCTCCCCTCGTCCTCCGTGGATAATCCTGAGGCCACCCAGAAGTCTTTCCACCCTGCCAAGGTGTCTGTGTTCCCATCCTTTTCCCTGTTCACCCTCATCCCTGTGCAGGTCCTGCCTCGGAACAGTGGGTTGAAAGGCTCTAATCCCAGCCTTGATGCAATCCTCCCTGGGATGATGCATTGTCCAGACCCTCCAGGCCTTGCTGCTGGATTTTTGTCCTGAAGCCAAATGCTTGTGGCTCCGTTAACCCCTTCCTGGCCTCCCTTTGGAGCAGGTGCCACTGGGCTTTGGGGGTCTCAGGCTGCAGCAGTAACAGGGTGCTGGGAGAGTCCTGGTGATGCCAAGCTCGGGATAAGGATCTTTCTCCCAACAATCCCAACTTGATGTTCATGAAGGCCTTTAAAACATAATTAAATGATCCATGGTGGTGGGAGAGGAACGTTGGGGTTTGGGGGGGCTGTCCTGTCAGGATCAGGACATGTCCCCGGCTCGGGGGGAGTGAGGTTGCAGTCTGTGGATGTCTTGGAGGCCCCAGCAGCATGCCATGAAAAAGCAGGCATTTAGCATGGAAATCCCCAGAGGGGGAGATTAAAGCCAACAGGTGCTGGAAAAATGTTTCTGCATATTAGAACTTAATTAGATTGGAAAATGAATTCCAGATGGGCTAATTATGCATGAGTTGTTGCAGGTCCCTTCATGCAGGGACAGGATTGTGTTTGGGAAGCTGATTGGATCTGATTCCTGCCTCTTGTGGTATCACTGAGATCTGGAAGCAGGTTGGCTCTGGGGTCTTGTGATCTCCCAAAAAAAGGCTCCATGGCTCCTCCTGCTCCTGTCAGAGCCGGAGAGATCTGAGGCCACAACCTGTCATGTTCGAGGAGCAAAGATCCTTATCGGGATTGCCTTTCAAAGGAGCTTCAAAGACTGGAAGGGAGATTTTTTTTTTTTACAGAGGGAACAGTTCCTGGGGACAGGGGGTGCTTGGGGAGGGGGTCAGGAAGGGGGGCTGTGCCTGGAGGGGAGCAGCGTGCCAGAGCCTGCTGGGGCGAGGTCTGACTGGGAGAGGGATGGTGCTGGCTGCTGCTCCGCATAGCTGTGCTGTGTAAACACCGGGGAGAGCGGGGGAGTGGTGCTGGAGTGGTGTTCTCCGGGAGAAAACACGGCTGGGAGAAAGGGGAGGGAGTCCTGGAGTCAGCCGTGGGCAGCGTATCCCTGCATGGTGCTCCCTGGCTCAGCCCATGGAATTCTGCTCCCGTCCCACGCGGGAAGAGCCTTTGGGGGTGACGGCTCCGGGTCCAGCTCCCGCCAGCCCATGGAACGTCCAGCACAACGTCCCTGACTGGGAATTACGGGCGCATGATTTATGTGGGGCTCCATGAATGATTTATACCACGTTAAGTGATGATTTAGGGAGAAAACACAGCCCCCTCGCACGGAATCTTTAATGAAAAGTGTCAGTTCTCCGGGATTTATTTCCGAAGCGGCGTTTGAACCCGGCGTGTTTGACATCAATCACGTCTAATTGTCAGGTTATGATTAATGAACATATGCCGGCCGTTTGTCTCCCTAATTAAACTTTATGTTCCCTTCGTCTGGCAAAGCAAAACAAGTTTACGCCGTGGGATGTGCTGGTTCCAAGGGTCTGGGTATGAGAAAGTGCCCGGATTCCCAATTCCCAGATGAAGAGTTGGTTGAGGGACTCCTGGATTTGCAGAAAGGCAGGTTTGCCTCCACTGAGGAGGCAGAGGTGGCCTGTCCCTCTCTTTAAGATGGAGCTGCCGCCTAAATGGCATTTAAAATCATGGAATCATAGGACATCTGGAGTTGGAAGGCACCCACAAGGATCATGGAGTAGAATCCCACCTTCACACGCCTTGGATAATTCCAAGCCTCTCTCTAGTGGGAGACAAGCCCAAGGTGGTTTGTGACCCCGCACTCTCTTGGCTCGCAAGGAAACAGAGCTCCTGATCTCAGAGATGCTGGAATTACAGAGATCCCCAGCCCCAGGGAGCAGCGGGGAATTGGGCAGCCCTGCACCACCCATCCAGGTTCTTTTCCACACCCTCAGTGATCTGCCAGAGCTCAGGATTCTGTGTGAGCACCTCCAGGGCAGGATCCCCTGGGCTTCACACCACTTCCATGCTCAGGAATAAAACAACTCTTTTTCTTTCAGGACATAGACAAGTTTGGGAACGAGATCACCCAGCTGGCTCGCCCGCTCCCGGTCGAGTACCTCATCATAGACGTGAGTATTCCCTGCACGTGTTCGCTTCCCACAGGAGATGGTCAGAGTGGAGCAAACTCCTAACCCACCCCCGAAATTCCCAGCTGAGGTGATTCCTGAGACAGATCATCCTCCTCTGCCTGCTGCAGCCAGGCATTCCTAGCAGGGAGGTGGTTGCCCTGCTCCATGGGGTTGGTGTGGTGCCAGGGAACACATTTGTTTTCCAGGAAAGCGCTGCCTGGTGCCTTATCACGGCTCTGAGCTGGCCCAGAGCCACGTGGCCGGGAAGCAGCAGCCCCATGGACCCATGTCCCGGGCACTGCCTAATGAGGAAACTCCAGAGCAGCAATTAGGGATCCATCTCCTTCGAGTGACTCAGCAGGTTGTCCAGAAATGCCTTTTCTTGGAGGAGGGAATTGGCGCTCTGGCACGGCCTGGCCGTAGCGGAGCTGCTGCCAGGCACGGCATGGCTCAGCCCCGGGGCTGGGAAGCAAAGTTACGGCGTGGAAGGCAGGAAAACAAATAATTGGGATGCCAGATGATATTGCTGGAGTTGGAGGTGGTGCCAACAACCATTAGATCCACCTGGAGCAGCCTCTCTGGTCCAGCTGCCCCCGGCACAGGCAGTGCCGGAGCATGGGAATTCCTGCAGGAGTGAAGGCACCTGTTCCTGGGATACCTGGGATGTCACTGGGATGAAAACAGAGGGGTGGAACGTGCATTAGGATCCCCCCAGGACCTCCCTCCAGCAGCAGCTGCCTGGCACGGGGCAGAGCTGTGCCAGGATCGCTGTGTCCCGGTGACCTGTGCAGAGAGGGATGCTCTCCATGGCATCTGTCAGGACCAAACCCATCGTGTCCCTCCAGCTTCCTTAGAAAGGGAGCCAAGGGCTGTGGTGATGGAATATCACTTTAAATTAAATTAAAAGCCATCAGATCCCTGCAGGGTCCCTCACTGTTTTGCTGAGCTGGGATCATAGCCGTGGCTGTTCTCGGCTATCTGGACTTGCTTCCCGTATCCCATTGGTCTCTGATCATCCTTCCTTGGATTTTTTTTCCTTTTTTTAGATTACTACGACTTTCCCCAAGGATCCAGTCTACACTTTTTCTATTTCTCAAAATCCATTCCCCATCGAGAACCGTGATGTGCTGGGAGAAACTCAGGTGAGGGGCGATTCCTGATGGAGCCGGGTTCCATAGGGATGGGCTCTGCCTCCCTCGTGCTCACTGACATCTGCAGAGGGACAGCTGTGCCCTCAAGTCACCCCTTCCCAGTTCAGCTTGCCAAGGTCCTTCCTGCACGGAGCAGTGTCTGCATGCCAATGCCGACTGCCGGCCGGTGCCGAGCTCCCGCCGGATCCGTGATGGGATCAGGGCTCCCTGTGCCTGCCAGGCAGCTCCAGGGGGGCCAGAGGGCTCCAGCCCCTTGGTGACAGCACAAACCTGCTGAGACTGGGGTCTGTTCCTGCTCCCAGAGTGCTGCCTTCTCTTCTTGGATGGAATCTTTAAGCACAGAAGGCTGTTCCTGCAAGAGGCCAGGGCAGAGGAAGGGGCTGCTCTGTCCTCTACTCCCTCTTTTCCGTAGGAACAAGGCTGGAGTTGCCTGGCTCCCCCTCAGCACCTCTTGGATCCGAGATCGGCTCTGTGGGTGCTGCGGTTGGTCAAGGGGAGCTGCTGTGGGTCCAGAGATGTTTTTTCCTGGAAGTTGTTAGCTGGGATTCAGTCAGCCAGACGGGGATCTGATTTTGGAAATGTCCCTGCACATTGCAGGCAATAGCCAGAGGGACAGGAATATCTGTTGGTGGATCCAAATAGGAACTGACTTCTCTTCATTACTGTCCCCTCTCTCCAGGACTTCCACAGTTTGGCCACGTACCTGTCCCAAAATACTTCCTCCATTTTCCTAGACGTCATTTCCGATTTTCATCTGCTCCTCTTCCTGGTCACAAACGAGGTCATGCCTCTGCGGGTACGTAACGGGGCAGGGAGGGTCCTGTCCCCACACCATCCCCCCCATCCCAGGGCCCTCAGCCCCTCAGGGGTCCCTCAGGTGGGTGGAGGTGACCATTCCTGCCATCCCGTGTCCCTGGGCAGGGCCTTGTGCTGGCTCTTCCCGGCCAAGCTGTTGGGAGAAGGTTTAAAGAGTTTTAAAACCTTTTTCAAACTCTTAAGCACAAAGCCCCTGAGCTGCTGGGAGCATTGAGGGGGGTGGTGTCCACATGATCCAACTTGGCTGCGGATCCCAGAGCTGGAAATGCTTTAAGAATTATCTCAGAATCAGGAATTTGGTGGGAACAATAAGGAGATCAGAGCCCCCAGAACTCCAGGCCAGCGAGGTCCTGGCTGTGCAGCTCTGCTGCCCTTGGCCGGGCACCGGGGGCCTGGCGGCTGCCCCGGCACCAGCGGAGCTTTCCAGTGGGATCCAGCTGGGCCGTGTTTGCCAGAGGCTGCGCATGTGTGAGGCAGCCGGGATGACCGTGGGCAGCTGGAGATCGGGATGGGGACAGGCATAGGGGCTGGAGTGCTCCAGCATGGAGGGTTTGCACCTCTGGGAGTTGGGATTGGCCCACAGCACTGGGACGCTGTCCCACAGTGGTAGGGAATACCTCCTGGAAGCAGAGAACGGAAACTTTTGGGGTGTTGGGGTCTGTCTGAATGCTGGGGGCGCAGAGGGATAAACTGGGGCACCCCACGGATGTCAGGAAAGGGGGAACAGCTCAGACTCAGAGTCCTGTCTTGCACTGGAGGGGTTCCCAGTGCTCATTTCCCACCTATGACTTCCAGGACAGCATCAGCTTGTTGCTGGAAGCCGTGAGGACCAAAAATGAGGAGCTTGCACAGACCTGGAAAAAATCGGAGCAGTGGGCGACCATCGAGCAGCTCTGCAGTAAGAGGGGGTCCCTGGGGCAGGGCGTCCCTCAGGGAGGGGGTCCCTTGGCAGAGCTGTCTGGGGGTTGTGTGGAGCTGCTCCCAAGCTGCCACAGAGGCTACTGGAGGCTCGTGAGGAGGAAGCTGTTCCTTGGTCATGGGATCCTGGAATGGTTTGGGTTGGAAGGGATCTTAAAGCTCATCCCACCCCCTGCCATCTTCCCACTAGACCAGGTTGCTCCAAGCCCCATCCAGCCTGGCCTGGAGCACTTCCAGGGATAAGGCAGGGCTGGTGAGGGGGGGCTGCCGGGCGGGATGTGCAGCGGGATCCCAGCACTGCCCCGGGCTCTCTCCCGCAGGCACGGTGGGGGTCCCGCTCCCGGGACTGCAGGAATACGGCGCCATGGGGGGCTCGTCGCACGCCGTGGCCGCGGCCATGTGGCCCTGCCAGCACTGCACCTTCATGAACCAGCCGGGCACGGACCACTGCGAGATGTGCAGCCTGCCCCGTTCCTAGCCCCGCTCCTGCCCGGAGCGGCCGGCGCGGCGCCTGTCCCTTCCCTCTCCTCCCTTCAGCTTCCAGCCCGGGCTGCGGAGCCAGGCACGGGTGGCTGCAGCCCCCCAGTTACTCCTCGCTCCCTTTTGGGGGCTCCCAGCCCGGACAAACAACGCTTTCCTCAGCCCGTGCCCGGGCTGGCCCCCCACCACCCTCAGCTGCTGCCAGCCTGCCCTGGGGGAGTTGGGGGGCTTAGGGGGCTGCCCGTGCCCGCTTCTTACCCAAGGGGGAGAGGGAGGCTTTGGCATCTCCCTGCCCACAGCTTTGCTCTCATTCCCTGCCCGCCTGAGTGCCTGGATCCCAACAGCTCCGGCACTGACCGGCCCGGCGGCACGAGCAGGTGGCTGTGACGTTCCCAGAGCAGGACAGGCACCCCTGGACACGGAGCATGGGGTGGGCGTGTGCCAGCTCGTAGCTTGGCACTGCTTGGTGAGCTTTGGCACCCCATGAGGGCTGCGGGAGGGGTGTCCCCTCCGGGTGCCGTGTCCCCCCGCTGCGCACGGTTAGGCTCCCAGGGGAAGGAGTGCGGGGCAGCCACGTAACTCGGGCACCCACCTCGCCTCCATCGTGCCCTGGGAGCCAGTCCTCCAGTTGGTGCCTTCCCACGTCCCTCCGGAGCGTGTCCTGGCCGGAGCTGGGGCTCAGGGGTCTTGTCCCCCAGCCTCCCTTCAGCCCCCAGCTGGGGCTGCCCTGGGCACCGCTGGGCAGGGGAGGGGCAGGCAGATGCTGGAGGGGCTCAGCCCTCCTCTCGCAGGGCCTCTGACCTCCAGGCCCATCCTGGAGCTCCCCAGCCCTGGCTCTGCGGGCTCTGGTTCAATCCCGGGGGCACCGGTTCCAGCGCTGCCCTGTGTCCCTTCATGGGAGGGGTCCGGAGGCCCTGTCCTGCTCCAGGACAGCACTGCCCAGACCCCAGCGGGGCAGGGACCCCCAGCCCCCTGCCCCTCGCTGGGGCTTTCCAAAGGCTTCATCCCAAGGCCCGGCTCCGGGCTGCGGTTGCTTTTCCCCTGGGTGTGCTGGGGTTTGGGGGTGCAGCGCTGGGAGCGCCCGGGCCGGGCTGGGCTGACCCAGGCGCGGGGGCTGCAAGTAACGTGGAATAAAAGCACCTCAAACCAGAGCCTCCTGCACTCTGTCACCTGGCCCAGGGTGCTCCACATTCCCAACGGGAGTGGGGGAACGTTGCACCCCGTGCGTGCCTCTTGTGGTCCCTCACGTGGGCCTGGATGGGGCTGGGATGCCCTGTGTTCCCAGTGGAATCTGGCAGAGCCTGTGTCCCCACACTGTCACCTGGCATGGGGCTGGGATGCTCTGCGTTCCCGACGGGAATGGGGAGACGCTGTGCCCCAGCGCGGTGCCACTTGTGCTCCATCATCTGTGCCAGGATGGGGCCAGGATGCTCCACGTTCCCAGCTGGAACAGAGGGACGCAGCACCGCGCCTGCTGTGCTTTGTCACCTGCGACCAGCCGGGGCTGGGATGCTCCGCGCTCCCAGCGGGAACTGGGGGACCCTGCTCCCCAGGGCCGTGCCACCTGCACTCCATCACCGCCACGGGCCGGGATGCTCCGCATTCCCGCCGGGCCCCTGTGTCCGGGCTCGTGTCCGCCGTCTGTTTGCAATCAGCCCCGGAGCCGCGTGCGGCCGGGCCCCGTGCCAGCCCCAGCCTGGAAAAGGGGGAGCGGGAGCCGCGGGAGCCAGAGCCGGGGAGCAGAGCCCGGCGAGCGGCCGCGGGAGCGGGGAGGTGGCACGGAGCTCGGCCCCGGGGGACGCGACAGCCCCGGGGACGCGGCCCCGCCATGGCCCGGCTGCTCCCCCTCCTGCTCCTCGCGGCTCTGGGCTGCGCGGCCAAGCCGGGCCGGCGGCCGGCGGCGTGGGACGATGGAGCGGATGGTAACTCCCGCCCCCCGGGACCCCCTTCCCGCTCGGGACCCCCTGCCCACCGGGGTGTGGGCACGGGGAAGGGCCTGAGCGGGCAGCTGCCCTGGGTGTGGGGCCAGAGGGCTGCCGGGGGGGTCCCAGGTGCGGGGCTGGGTGAGGGTCCTGCCCCGGGTGAGGGTCCTGGCTGAGTGAGGGTCTTGCCCCGGATGAGGGTCCTGCCCCGGGTGAGGGTCCTGGCTGGGTGAAGGTCCTGCCCTGGGTGAGGGTTCTGCCCTGGGTGAGGGTCCTGCCCTGGGTGAGGGTTCTGCCCTGGGTGAGGGTCCTGCT
>VZTE01003189.1:0-194455 GCA_013397775.1 Eulacestoma nigropectus
TCCCTCCCACATCCAGTAGACAAAAAAGGTTGGCCTTACCCTTTCTTTTGCCATTAATATATTTGTAAAAACATTTTTTATTATCCTTTACACGGGTTGCCAAACTAAGTTCAAACTTACATGTGAGTATGTTAGAGAGAGAGAGTCTGCCTCTATAAGAAGTGAATATTTCATTCCTGCTGTGGTAAGTATTTATATAAATTGTTTAGTATCTCACATAAAATAATTTGAAATAGCTTTTAGTACTTCAAAACATTATGTACTTTTCCATGGAATTCTGTGGAACATTACTTGCTTTTTAAAATGTTCAAAAAGGTTGATCGGTGACAGGCATGTCCACTTCGGGTTGGTTTGCTGAGATAAGTATAAACCTCGTTCATCAGCTTTGCATATATTTTCTGCTTCACTGGGAAGCATGAAAAAACACAGCTTTTTTTTTTTTTTTTTTTTTAACCAGCCATTGCTTCNNNTTTTTAACCAGGCATTGCTGCTAATGCTGATAAGTTGTATGCAAACTAGTTGCAAGAGTCATAGTAAAATATAATGAGAATTCATAGAAAATATAATGAGATACTATATAGTATCTGTGCATATAATTATACATGATTGCTATGGACTCAATGGTGTTTAAATGCCTTATGTATGAATCTCATAGAAAAAGAATCAAAATTCTATCCTACGTAGTCCTAGGTTACTTCTTGGTTGAATCAACACAAGCTAGTTGCATCTGAGAAAATACCGTATTGAATCTGTGTATGTATTGATCAACACCCAAAATACAGCAAAAAAACCCCCACCCAGCACCCCCAAACTCCAACCTCAAGCAGTACAAAAAACCACCCCAAACAACCTAAGTCTACCTCTTCCTTCTAGTATCAAGATTTGGGTTGATTTTGATGCCTTTTACTCCTACATTTTATGGGTACCCTAAATAGTATTTCCTGATAGAAGACAGAGCAGGGAGACAAGTCTTGATAATACTTAAGGAATTGAATTTTGAAATGAATTCTGGAAGGTAATAGACCTTGCAGAGGAGGCATAGCTGGGATATGCAGCCACTGCATACAGAATGAGTCCAAGTTCCTTGATTGTATTTCATTACGAGTAATGATCACTGTAATGGGTAGACCCTAGAAAGAAGTGATTCTCAGGACTATGGCAAAGAGAGACAGTTTTTCTTGGTTGTAGATGTAATGTTAATATGTAAAAGTAAGTGAATTTCAAGTATAGAAAAATAAATTTTAAGGGTCTGATCTATTGTTTTTCTGTGTCCCTTACAAGATCTCCCCAAGGTCCCTTTCTGAAAGTGTTATCTGCAATCCTCACAGGATTCTGTTGTCAAACTCTAATGAGAAAAATGGATTAGACTGGCTTCATGGCCATATTTGCTTTTTCTATATTATACTTTGAACCAAATAAAAACTTCTGGACAACTAGCATTTAGTATGAAGGCAAATTGAGTGTAACAGGAAGATAAACACTGTCTTTTTTTACTGTATACAAATTTCTAGTAAACAGAAGCTCAGAAGCAGAATTTGAAATCAGGCTGAAATAGCTGGTAGTTCTCTAGCACTGATTTTGGTAAGTTTTACAATTACAGTTACATGACATAAATTCCAGAGATAAATGCTTTATATTTCAAGTGGTTCAAGAAAATAATATTCATCCCTGTTCTATATGATTCAAAATATTAATAGAAAATTGTAACCTGAAAGTCAATGCTATAGAAGTCATCAATGATCACACTTGTCTTACTGATTTATTCTCCTTTCTCTGTACTTTTTCATTCTCAGATAGTGATAGTTAATCTTTATTTTACACATGGCCATTCGTCAAACTACTTCATTTGCAACAAAAGTAGAAATTGCTTTTGCCATCTTTTTGTACTCACCTCAAATGCATGGGAGGAGAGAAAAAAACTGAGTTTAGAGTGACTTTTCCTCTTAAGTGGGTTGTGTGAATGGAAAATAATTGAAAAAGAAAGTTCTGTTTCTACTTGGGGTTAATACTTTTTTCTCCAGCTGGTTACATGGGACAGCATTTGTGGGATGCATTTGCTTCCAACCTCCCTTTTGCTGACAGGTTCATTAATCCTGAAGATCACTGAGGACGGGATTTGCAGCTGTGCATATTTAGCTCTGCTGGTCTTGTGTAGTTCTGGATGCTACACTGAGGTCTGGCAAAGACATCAGTGATCACTAGAGCTGCTGTGGTGAGTTGGACTTTCAGCAATAGAGATTACTCCCAAGGATAAAAGACTCTTACTATAAAATACCTTTTACTACCATCATCTAGGTCTGTTCCTGTTTCATATTTTGTCATCTGCCGGTCATTTTAAGTGCTGCTTTTAAGCATTGAGAAAGCTTCACCTTCAATGAGAAATTTTATACCTGGCTTTCTGTAATTAAATGACAGTTCAGCCCATTTCACTACTTCTTGCAGTCTTGGACTTGGATGTAGAGTAATGAGAGAAAAACATGGGTTTTGAAATTCCAGGTGTATATAGAAAAAATAATGTAAAATCAGCTGCTTTAAGTATTCAATTTTTTCGCAGTAGACAAGCTGCTTTTAAGTATCTGTAAAAAGCCTTCTGGATTTGGAGCCACTTAGGGATGTAATATTTTACAGTGCTTTTTATATAATATTACATTTATAAAAATAATTTTCTATATAACTATTTATAAATATTTATATAATTTATAGTAACATGCTAAACATGCAATCTTTCCCTCAAGGTGCATTTCAGATTTTCAGACTTGGCAAATTCTAGTGTTCTAAGCAAGTCTTCATGACTTGGTGTTATGTTTGGGGTGTTCAGATTTTTAGGATAAAGGAGAATGTAAAGGTGCATCAGAATCACAGTGGTGGAGTTGCCCTCTAAGTGAGACGACACTTGGAGTGTATCAGGCTCTGTCTTGCGGTGGATAGTGAGCAAATTGAGAGCTTATGAGTTAGGATAAAAGGGCAGAGTAGGAGAAAAGGGCAGAGTAGGAAGGGTGACACTGTTGTGGGTGTTTGCTACAGGCTCCTGGTCGGGAGGAGGGAGTGGACGAGGCCTTGTACAGGCAGCTCGGAGCAGCCTCACAGCCACAGGCCCTGGTTCTTGTGGGGGACTTCAACCATCCCAACACTGCTGGAGAAGCAACAAGTGAAGCACAAACAGCCCAGGAGGATCCTGGAAAGCACTGATGGCAGCTGTCTGACATGCATAGTGGAGGTTCCCACAAGGAATGGTGTGCTCCTCGCCCTGTCACTAAAACACAAGGAAGGCCTTGTTGGAGGTGTGAAGGTTGAGGGCAGCTTTGGCTGCAGTGACCATGAGATTGCGCAGTTCAGTATAGAACAAGAAGCAGGGCAGCAAGTAAAATTGTAACCTTCAGCCTCTTAAGGGCTAAAGAGCTACCTCTAGCCCCTTTGGGGGATCTTCTTGGAAGAATCCCATGGGAACAGGCCTTTCAGGGAAGAGGGGTCCAAGAGAGTTGGTTAATACTGAAGGATCACTTCCTCCGGACTCAAGAACAAACCATCCCAGTGAGCTCCCAGTGAGCAAGAAATTGAGCAAAGGGGGCAAGAGACCTGCATGGATAAAAAGGAACATCCTGTCAAGTGTAAGCAGGAAATGCAAAGGAGATGGAAGCAGAGTCAGACCATTTGGAATAATTATAGAGAAGTTGTCAGAGTAAGTAGAAATGAAATGGAGACCAGGGTCCACCTGGAATTAAATCTGGCCAAGGATGTCAAGGACAACAAGAAGGGCTTTTTCAAATACATCAGTAACAAAAGGAAAACAAAGGATAATGTGGGCCTGTTATTAAATGGAGAGAGGACTCTCATAGCAGAGGATACAGAGAAGGCAGAATTACTGAATGCAGCCTTGCACTGGTCTTCACTGGTAAGACCAGACCTCTGGAATCTCTGACCCAGGAAACCAGGAGAAAGGACTGTTGGAAGACTTCGCCTTGGTCAAGGAGGATTGGGTTAGAGAACACATAGGCAAACCTGACATCCACAAGTCCAGGGGCCCTAACAGGATGCATCCATGAGTGCTGAGCGGGCTGCTGGACAGCACAGTGAGACTGCTTATGATCGTCCCTGAAAGGTTGTGGCAATCAGGAGAGGTGCCTGAGGACTGGAAGAAAACAAATGTCACCCCAGTCTTCAAAAAGGAGGGTCCAGGGAACTACCAGCCAGTCAGCCTCACCTCAAACCCTGGAAAGGTGATGGAGTGCCTCATTCTGGAGGCCATATCTATCTACATGGATGACAAGCAGGTGAGTCAGTAATAGGAGCAGGAATAGTCAGTAAGGATTCACTAAAAATAAATCATGATTGACCAACCTGATTGCCTTCTATGATGAAACAACTACCTGGATGGATAAGAGCTGAACCTCAACTTCAGTAAAGCTTTTGACACTGTGTCTCGCAGTATCCTCATAGGCAGATGACCGAGCACTGGAACAGATTGCCCAGAGAGGATGTGGAGTCTCCCTCACTGGAGATATTCAAGAACCATCTGGATGCAATCCTGTGCCGTGTGCTCTGGGATTACCCTGCTTGAGCAGGGAGGTTGGTCCAGATGATGCACTGTGGTTCCTTCCAACCTGACCCATTCTGTGATTCTCTGAATTGGTGTGCACTCATAGAATCTAAGCATAACAGTATTGACAGAAATGGTGAATTGAAAATAAACAGACCGTTTTCGCTATCCGCCAAGTATTTTTAACAGAAGATATTTTTTCCCCAGATTTAAAGTTTAACAATACTCACAGAAATAAATTAATTCTATGACAGACAGGGAGAGATCAATTTTAGTTAAAAGAGAAACAGGAAAGCATTGATTTTTAAATTTTATACTTCATTAAGATACTATTTTACTTTAACTCTTTCTCACTTTACCTGCTAAAATTAATTTCTTATATACAGTGTCTCATCCTTAATAAGGGATAAATCATTCTTTGTTTTTCATCCATGTATATTTCTTCATCCTGCTCCTGTTGTCAGTCCACAGTTTTATGCCCTCTCCTCTTTTCTTGAGCATATTCTTTCTTCTTTTTTTTTTATTTTATTTTTGTAAGAAAAAGAATAGAAATGCATCTGTTTTTTATCAAAATTGGTCATTCTCATAGAGCTGAATTGTCACTGAATTGGTCAGGGGTCAGGAAAAGAGGTTTTTAATGCAGGCTAATAGCATCTTGATTGGAAGAGGACTCCTCAGAGGCTTATTTGAGTCTAATAGAATTATTGTAACAAAAACCTTTGAATGCTGGGTACTCAATTGTCCAGCTTCACAAGCTGTGTCTTGGAATGAAGCAAAGTAGGTGAATAAGGAAGAAAAATAGCAAGATTCGTTGTTTTGTTGATTAAAAAAATAGAAACAATGTCTGAAAATACTGTTTAAATCCCTGATGAGATTTCTATGGCTTTTTCTTTATAACTCAGACACTAATAAGGACACAGAAGAATGTTATTTTAGAAAACCTCTAGGGAACAGATCTGCAAAAAAATCTTAAAGTTTTTGTTGTTTTTTTTTAACCCAAGGAAATTTCTGTCTCAAGAACTGCTAATGTTGCAGTTTGCTCAGTGCCTGTTCTACCATTGCTGTTCTACCATATCAGTGGTATTTTAGTCCAAAATTGCTTTTTTAAAAAAAGCTAATAATGAGCAATTTCTCTTTTTTTCTATCTTTTTTGAAGCATCAAGTGAATGATTAAGAGTCTTCCTTTTGAAACTAAGATCACTTGTATGGAGAAAATATATTATTTAACTGTTTGTTATTTATTTTCCATGCTCTGGAAAGCTGACCTAGATATTTAGGAGATAGCTATCAAGTAATTCTTTAGGACATTTATTATGACAGATCATATTCTTGTGTTGCTGTCACTCGGAGAACAGAAGTTTGCATCACAAAATAAACATGAGTATTTCTCAGCATGACAAAAAAACTTTATTATTAAAGATAAAAAGAATAAGTAGCTTGAATAAAAAGGCTGATAAATAGAACAGAAGAATGCAAAGGACATTATGAATATCCCTGAAAAACAATCTCTTCCTGAAATGTGGAAAGAGTCCAACTAAGGGTGAGCACTCAAGATAAAAGAAAGGCAGCACAACATTGATAAGCCACACATATACATAAATATATGTCCTTTAATTGAAATTTCAATAAATCTATTACACTTGAAGCTATGACAGAGTGTCAGAACTGGTAAATTATAACTTAGACATTGTGAGATGTCTTGTAGCAGTTTAAAACTTTCAACAGTTAGGAGCAAACTATCTGACTGTGATGGAAGCGTGAGGCTTTCCAGTTTCAATATTTGGAATATTGATGGGTTCAGCCTCTGTTGTTCATCTTCACTATAGCCAACCTGGGAAATGCTGTGCAAAGTTGAATGCAGATGGAATTACTCAAAGAAAAGCTTTGGCAGGATTAAGCTATGATTTGTTGTTATGAGATGCCTTTTAAATTGAAAGAAATCAACTAATTTTTAATGGGAAAAGTTCTATCATATGTTGGTGCAGAGTCCTATATATGTTATTAGTAACTCTGGAAATTCATATTTGTAGATGATCTACATTGATGTAATTTGTATCTGAGAAGAGTCTGGGTCTTTTCACACCGCTTGCCAAAAAAACCTCCTGTCCCAAACTGGATGTTTTACAACTCAGTGGAGGAGCACTGAAGTCATGCTGAGACTGACTGTGTTTCATTCAGACACATTAATGTGATTACCACCCTCAGAGGGATAAAACACCATGTCATCAGTCATCTTAACTAGAATAGATCATGTAATAGTTTATGTTGAAATGGACCTCTGGAGGTTATGTAATTTAACCCAGTGCCGAAAGTGGTGGTAGCTTCCAAGTTGCTGAGGGCTTTGTCCATCCATGTTTAGAGTATCTCCAAGGATGGAGATGCTACCAGCTCTCTGGGCAGCTCTTAATGCTTAACCATGTGAAGTTCTTTCCTATTCTTATGCTCAGTTGGAATTTCCTTTGTTGTGAGTTGTGACTGTTGCCTCTAATGCTTTGTACACCTGAGAGAACAATTGTTTGGGGCTTTTTGTTGTTTTGTTTTTGGTTTTTTGTTATATAATCCTCCCTTAGCTTGGCCAGATTTGCAAATAAAAGGAGTGACTTCTTTTTAGTCTAAAATACTTCACAAAAATTCACCAAAAAATCCACTTCCCCCTCACAAAAACCCCAAAATAACCCACAAAAAACCCACATAAACAGTCAAATACCCACCAACTTTTATCTACATTAATAAGATAATATAGCATTTATAATAAGATAATGTAAACTGATACAAATGTTATTATATTTCATCTCCAGATATCCCAGGTCTTTGTTAGCTCATGAAAAGGTCTGCTTTGACTTTATACAAAGCTGAACAGCAACTGACATGCCTCAGTCAATTTTTACTACTTTCTTCCTGTCCTTTTGGGAAAAGGTGAGATCCTGTGCAGTGCAAGAAGTTAAGCTTCAAAACTCTCCCATTCAAAATAGTCTTCTGATTTTTGTCTACCTGTTCCTTATTAAATCTTGCCTTCACTTCATGGAAGTGGAGAATGAGGCATCAAGTGTTACCATGGAGGACTAATTTGTGACTTTCCCTCTCTTTCTCGCGGTTTTCTTGACTTACATTTACAGTGTCTCAGTAATTTTTTCCACTGTATGAGTTAAACTGTCTTTTTAAACAATGAAACCATTTCTAAGAATGTAGAAGTCTATTATTAAAAATGATCCAGACTTGGAGCTAAAGTTTATACAGACACCTATGAACAAAAAGCTTTTCCTGAAACCAGATATTATAACCAACAGTACAGCAACTCCTACTTGTAATAAAGTTCTTTAATTCATAGCCCACCCCCAGTGTAGTTTTATAGCAAAGCCTTTTCATTATTTTTCAATGCATTCTTTGGTTGTTTACCTTGTTAATTATAAGATACTTGTGGTTATAGTTCCCGGAGAAGACGGTATTATGGCCTTGTGGGGATGCAGATGTGGCATGTTCAGTCAGACTGTGGCTATGTGGCATTTTCATTTTCCTCATGCAGCGTTCATTTTTTAATATTTACATCTATCTAGGACATACATAAGTATTAACAGCAGTGAGTAAGGAAGCAGCAATCAAAACTCAGTGCGTTCTGGCTTCTAGTCAAGTATTCTTTGATCCTGACCGACATATACTGGAAGAAGGAATCTCTGTTCCAGTTCTAGGTGTTGGCATTGCAGTTCATATGGTGTGCTGTATGATATATTATATATCTTTACATATTAGCATGAGGCTGTGTGATTCTAGCCCTGTCATGTAGATGCCTATATTGTCAGACCTAGCGGTTAGCCATAATCCAGCACCATCTCTTGTTAGCGTGCTACACATACCCGCTTTCCTCAATATGGTGTTTCTTTTGAATTCCATCTGGAAATAATTTTGGCAAGAGTACCACCTACTGTACTTCTAAATCCTTATTTTCACAAGGAAAGTCAGCCAGCAGGTGCATTGCAACCTGCAGTCACTGAGTAGGTGGAGTTTTGCTGACAATGAGTGAGAAGTGAGGGTTGTACGAGTGGCAGTGGAAATCTCTATTTGGCAAAATGCTAAATAGATGTCGAACAATTTTCTGAGGAAGCTCAAGGTCTGGAGAGATGGAGGGTGTGAGCTGAGAAAATCCTTATCATGGAAATTCCCCATCTTGAGGAGAAAATTTCCCAAAGAATTTCAACATATTCTTGTTAACCACATCTTCTTTTGTTCTTTTGGGATATGTAACAACCAGCAGGATGTCTGCATTTTATGATACATTTTACTGGGTCTCACAGTCTTACAAGATCTGTTTCTTCAGTCATTTCCTATCTCCTTGTGGTACCTTCAAGAGTTGCTAAGAAAAGGAACATATAGCTGATATGTTAAGTTCTAAGAAGCAAGCTAACTCTATCCCAAGTGAAACCAGGACAAGCTATCTTCTTATCCCTTCAAGTATCAGGCTGTTTCTTCTCTTGCATCCATGCAGGACAGGTTGCAGGCTTCTCCTTTAAGTCTTATTATTGCACTTTCTTCTTTCGCTTTTTCCTTTCCCCTGTATGTTTCCCAAGGGCCTTGGTGGCAAATTCTGCTTTTATTTTCTATTGCAAACCTGCCAGGTAGTATCTGTAGTTAATTTGACATCTTACTTTCAACAAGGAGAACTTCCGAGACTACTCCTTCCAATAAATACCAGATGCAACCATAGAAGTAGGAAGAAATTTATTTAAAAAAAGAAAAAAAAGGTCCTGTAAACAATGCAGCAATTAATGATTTTTTGTTTACATTTTCCTATCTTCCTGTTTATTCATTTTTTATGTTTAAGGACTAGTCTGCTATCTGTTAAGGTAATAGTCTTGTTGTGGTTTGAGTTTGGGGACCAGATAGGCTCAGGTACCAAGGCACATTTGGTCATGGCTATTTATTATAGATATATAATTTATACACGTTCCTTTTCTGGGTTAAGTAAAGGTGACCAGTCCCATTGAGTCAAGACCAGTGATTTTTGTCTTAATTGGTAATTTTGATGATGTGTCATGATACTGAGCCTATTGGTGCCCCTACATTCAATAGGATTTCTTGGTGTGGCCATTGTTATGAACATTACTGGTATCGGTTGACCCATTTTCACCAATATCTGTCTGAAATAGTGTAAGGCACGTAACACCCCTCAATAACTAAAGAGCATAACCCGATTACTCTTAGCCCATGGGCACAGACTCAGGGTAGCAAGTGTAGTTGGTACCAGGAATTTAACCTTGTAATGCTATTGGTCAGTGAAGCCAAAAGATGGAGAGGAAGTAACTGACACCATCACACTGGGGCAGTGGTCAGCTTAGTTACCCTCAAGGCCATCCTTAGGAACACGAGGAGGTGTGACCTTGGCAACTCTGCCCAGCTTGTAACTATGGTCCTACCCTAAGAGGGTTACTCCTTCCGAATTTAATGCTGTCAGCATCCAGGCCCTGCAGCAGGAAAGACGCTGACACAGGAGAGAAGTCAGCACAGGGATTCTCCGCTCAACCTCCTTGCTATGTGGTGTGGGGACAGGGCAGTCCAGGAGGACACTGGTAAAGTCATCACAGCAGTCTTGCTGATAAGTAGAAAGGAAAAGAACAAAATGAAAGAGATGATCTTTCTCTTTCAACCCATTCTAGCCATTGTAAATGGGCTTGTTTCTTAGAACAGTTTCTACAAAACCTGAAGAACGTGGTCTGTGTCAAGTGCTCCAGCCTTTTCTGCTATGTGCTTCAGTTTGATTCTTGGAAATAATATATGTATTCATTAATATTTTCATGCAGACTGGAACAGAAGAGTAAAATATTGTACATACAGAGTCTTTTTTCAAAAATGTCTCTTTATATCAATGAGTTTGGAGGGCTTCAAGCAGAATCTCTTTCTGAAATCCTCATAGTACATTATTCAGATAGATAGATAGATAGATAAATAGATATAATATTTTTTTACAATGAGAGATCTTTTCTCACAACTGCCAGTCCTGGGTGTTAGCAATCTGGTAGTAATGACATACTGGGTAGGCATTGGTAGGTGGATATAAAATCTTCCTAAAACAGCAACAGAAATAAGCACTGTGATTGCCTTCACATGTTGCCCAGTAAGCTCCAGTCATGTCACTTCATATGAACAAATACCAAGACATAAAAGACCTTTCCAGAGATAAACTTTTCTATGGAGTCATTGTTTTTTAACAGAATCCAGTAAGTCTTCTGTGTAGAGCTATCTCATATGTAAAAGATGGGTATTGGACCATATAGTTCTCCCCATTGTGTTTGAAAGTGTCATTCATTTTGCAACTAATAAAAGTATAGCATTTTTTTCAGCTTTATTATTTGTTTTAGCTGTTATAAACATCACTGCACCTGTTACCAAGTAGTCTCTTCTCTACAGTTGTTGACATAGTGTTCTTTTGAATGGCGTCTTACATGGTTAAAATTTTATGTTGTATCTGCTTTTCAATATATTCCCTGTCTGGCATCATTCTTGGAGTTCCTGAAATTTTCTGCCTCACCAGTTGACAGCTTGCAACAATAAAAGATCTCAAAAATATAGGAATATTTCATAAAGGTATCCTACGAATTACAGTTTTATTGTTTACATTCTGTCTATTAAAATGCATCCTGAAGTTTTATGTCGGGTACTACTTTATCCTCTCATCTCCTAGAAACAGGGAACAAATCAGGCCATGTGTGCCACGGAGGGTACATAATTCCTTCTGATTGATAGCACACCTGTAATGAGTGATTGTTATAGAGTAGACATTGAGTACTTTGGAACCCATGAGAATTAAGAGTTTTAAGAAACTGTAGATACTATTGAACAAAAGAAAACCAAATGCTAGTTAAAAAGCAAAAAAAAGTTAATTTTAAAAAAAAAAATTATTTCAGCTTTGCTGTTCAGATTGATAATTAGTAAGACTGTCTAAGGAGTTTTCCATGCCTATAATGAAATAGAATTACAGAGTCAACTATAGTACTGTTTATTTTTTTTAAGACTGGTATAGATGTCTGTCTCACTTTACTCTAAAACCATAAATAAATTTGTCTGGAAAAAAAACTTAAATCTAGCCTTCAGACAAACAAAAAGTGAAATAAGTTGTTTTCAGCTGCATATGTGCATGACATTAATGTCACAAAAAGATAGGTTTGTTTCCCCACAAATATTGCAGTTTAGTTTTGGCAAGATGTTTTGGATTAGAATTTTCTTTCATAGTTGCTTGCAAAGCTACTGTGGGTTTCTGTCCAAATTTCAAAGTCGTGAAATTTTGTCCTTGCATAAAAAATTCAGGACTGTTTCAGACCTAAAGTCTACTGAGCTGACTGTTCTTTTTCTGACAGCAGCTGTTAATGTTTCCTTAGAAAAGCCAAACAGGGCAAAAGAGTGATGCTTTTCTTAATACTTTTCCTTCTCCAAATTGTACAGTGCCTCCCTAATCAAAATACTCAGCTTTTAGCATTTTATTTTGCAATTTGAACATCTTGAAAAGAAGAAAGTTTTTTGCATTTTTTAAATGTATCCCTTACTAAGCTGTTATGTAGGAAACATTGAAGTACAAGTTTAATATCTTCTTTTAATAGGTATATTTGAATCTCTGTAATAAACAATGCTATAAACTATTAAAACAGAAATGTCAAAATTATTACAATATTATGCGAATAGATTGCTTCATGGGGCTGCCTATCAATTATATAAAAATGCTTGTTCTAGTTGAAAGTGTAAGATGCCAGTAAGTAGTACTCTACTTGTATTTTTTATAAAATGGCTAAAACTATCCATGTATCAGCTTTCTATTTGTTGTCTGATCATGCTAAAGGAAACTAAACTGTCGAAATATTTATTCCATCGTTCATGGGCTGAGATGGAATGTATTAAGATAATATATTTTCAAGGTGTAAGTATAGGTGGAGTAAAACATGAATTAAGTAAGCAGACAGCAGTTAGTGTCCTGGAAGACATGTCTTGGGAATGAGTCACTGAATTTTAGGGATGTATTCTAATTCAGATCAGATCTGAACTTCCTCAGTGAGTGTGATAATTTTGATCAAAAGTTTTGATGCAGTTCCAAATGAAGAAAAAAAACAATGAAACAGTTTGAATTAGCGGAGATTTCAAAGAAACTGAATTATATCAGCTGAAATTGAATCATATAAACCTTTTGATATGTCAGGTATCATGTTCATAATGCAGTAGTTTTGCATTTATAGCATAGACTAGTGTAGTACAATATTTATGGGAACATAAGCAATTTTGAAAATGTGTGAAACCATTCCAATTTTTTTTTACCATATGGATTTTTTTTTACCCACCAAAAATGAATCTAAAATTTGGGACTTACTGTGTTTTGCTTTCCCCTGAGTCAATATGAACATCTGTCTAGCATGATGAGTGTTAGAAAAAGAAGAGCTATATATATTAAAATAACTTGTTAATATAAGTTTATGGTCTTTACTACTGAAATAAAAATTTATATTTATCGGAATCAGTGAAATTTTAAAATACCCAAACAGAAATTATACGTGTAGGAGTAATCTTATATACTATTTCTAACATACCTAAAAAGAAAAAATAGTTATATATTCAGGAATTACTGTAAAGATGGCATTCTATCCGCTACTGTTCAGCATGTTCCAGAAAAAGTTCCCATCAACTGTATAATTATCGTCGACAGATGAAATGCTATTATGTTGTCAAGCACCATGAGTTACACATTATCAGAATGTCAAATTCAGAATACCGTTAAACATATGATAGGTTTCTCTAGAAAAATATTGATAAATGTTTATCTTCCTTATGCACTTAAATCTGAAATGAAAAAATTAAATCTTTGAAGCAGACTATCACTAAAAGTCTTTCAGCATATGCTGCAAAAAAAGATACATGTAGAACTGAAGATGTAGACTAGAAAACATTGTTATTTTTGATTGAAAAAGTAGAGCAAATATCATGCATACATGATAGCTATGAAAATGCACATCTCTGAGCTCTTCATACGGTTTTCCCTTGTCAAAGTATGTACAAATTTCTGTTCAGAAAGCATATCACTTCAGAGATAGAAAAGCATACTAAAGTCTGAATACTGCCAAGTTCTCCCAAGTTCTGCTCTCTGTGATAAGGAATTGAGTGCCTATAAATCAATGCTGAATGATACTTCAGAACTGAACTTGATAGCTCAGATTCTAGACTACCTTTGAGAATTATTTTTTTTAAAGTTAGTGAGAGCCTAGGAACATCTTCTATGCGCATTCAGATTTTGTAATTTCACCTAAATTTTTTTTCTACAATTTTTTAAAGCACAGAACTGTTACACTTCGTAGACAACCAGTTGGTGGCTTGGGCTTAAGCATAAAGGTATGGGTAACTTCTCTTTTCTTCTTTTAAATTTCATTATGACCACTTCGGTCTTGAGATCTCATGGTTAATATGTCTCTCTTACAGGGTGGTGCTGAGCACAAAGTGCCTGTCGTCATATCAAAAATATTTAAAGACCAAGCAGGTAACTTATGCTATTTACTTATATAGTACTGTAGTTATTAATAGTTTCAGGAATCCTTTTTTACTTCAGTAAGACAGTTATTTTATAAACAAAATATTTAAAGTTACTTGCAAAAACTTAAGTATGACACAGGAAATCTATTGATGTACTTAACTTTAATAATGCAGAGGATAGAAGAAATACAAACCAAATATTTTTTTTTCCCCATGCAGTAATTCACTGCTGTGTGATATGACTAACTGTGCCTAGGTGCCTGCAGAGAGTGATTTGTAATGTTTATTATGGTGAAGATAACATCTAAATCAGTATAGTCTGTCCTGGTTAAGTAGTACATTGACATTTATCTAGCAAAAGGAGCCTTTGGGAGACCTTTCCAGACCTGAGACTGAGCTTGACAAGTTGGAGAACTGGTCTGGAAAACAAAGGGGCTTTTCAGTGACGAAAAGTAGAATCATTGCATGTGGGCATTGCCTTGCAACATGAACTAAGGGTCTTAGATGATCAAAAGCAAAGTCATATTCTCTTCTCTGGTGGATGTGGACATGGGGATTAGTTTTTTCTTTTATTTTCTGAGGAATTCTTTTATATATTTTAGGATATGTTGTCTTTCAAAGCTTCTATGTGTATCCTCTTTTTCCTAGTATAAATCTACCCATTTCATGTAACCTTTCCTTCAAAAAAAGAGAGACTGTGATCCTCAGTGCATGTCCTGCTCCTTAAAGGTCTCAAAGCCACTGACATGATCTTTTGAACTCATCAGGCTCTTTTCCTGGTTTGCTGCAGTGGAGATTAGGCACATTTGCTTGACAACGTGTTTAGATTCGTGTTTTACTAGGTCGCAGACTGTGCGACCTCTGCATTTTCTTCAGGGGGTCCTTTTTTACTTGAAATGAATACCTGTTTTCATCTGATAACTAGTGAATATTGAATGGATTGTCTATGCCTGTATCCTATTGGAAACACTGTTTCAAGTTTCCTGTGTACAGTACTTACATTTCTTTTTATAATATTGTTTCTGCAGTGAGGAAGAGAAGATGTTTTTATGTCAATTGTGTTACTGTATATGGAACAGTAATATGCTCCTTAAATACACAGTATAATAAACAATACCAAGAAAATATGCATGAAAATAATAATAAAATTAATAATAAGCATTCAGGTCTCAGGGAAGTAATTCAGGAAATTAATCTCCAACAAGTAAAGCTATCTCCTGCCCTCTTAGGGCACAGTACTTTTAATCAAGTTTAGTAGTGAGTTTGTATATAGAATACTTACATTCAGAGTTCAGTACATTGTGAGTAGTTTTTCTTGATCTGTATTTATTTGTAGAGTAACAAGTACAACAACAATTTTATGGGCTCGGCTTTTTACCTCAAATTTTAAAATCTCTCCTCCGAACGTACTTGTTTTAAGATGTTGTAATCTTTTGTCTGAAGAAACTCCAAAATCAGTAGTGGTTATAACCAGAGGCAGTGCTGTATCACAGCAAGCCCGTATGAAACGTTCCTGGCTGGATCAGTGAATGGAATGAAGACATCCTGGAGAGGTATGAGGGAAATAGCCTATGTAGTATCAGCTACCCCCAGTGTGAAAAAGAGACTCTCAGCCTTGCTTTCAGGATGTGTTCAGACTGGTTCCAGTCTGCTCCTGAGGTCCCTTCCAGCCTGAGTGAGTCTGCAATTCATGTAGCGCTGCAGGTGCTAAAGATCAGAGGTCTGAGATAGAAATGCTTTTTGTGACATGTGGCTTACAGCACTCTCATTCTGGTTACTGAATTTCTGTGCAACAGAAAATAGCATGGAGCTTTTTGTTTGCTTGTTTTTTCCAGAAAATGAATATTTCTAAAAAGCATCAAAAGATTTTCAGAAAAATTTTGGAAGTACTAAACCTTCTCATACTGCAAATCTTTTTTTTTAATATGTATGATCTCGCAATTCTCAAACTGGTGCTGTTATTCAGTATAGGAGCAAGATAATAACAAAAGCAACTCACAATGTTACTTTTCTAGTGTCCTATATAACTGGAAATTAATATCAAGTAAGAGAATATATCAGTTTATCTCACAGGTGATATTGAGGCAATATTTCTGGTTTAAGATTCTAGTGTTTTAAATGCAAGAGAAAACAATCTGGTAGTATTATTTAAGGGAAAATAAGAAGTGTTTTACACATACGTGCATTCTTTCTCCATTTATATGATATAAATATGTATTAATGCATAGACATGCATACCAAAATATAGATGTATTTACATATAAAAGAATATCTGGAAAAATATTTATGTTGAATAAAATGAGAGGAAACATTAAGCATGATGGAAAGATCAGACTCTTACAGATTTATCTCAAGATAAGTTTTGGACTGAACATCTGTATATTGATAATGTGGATAAATCAGCAATGGACTTCTATTACATGAGGTACTAATAACAGTGAAACTGATTGGCTGGCTTTAAGAGTGCCTTTTAGTTAAGCAGTGAAATTCATTGCTGCTTCAAGCAAATATACTGAACTTTAAAAAAACAAAAAAAGTTTTATTGTGCAGTAACATTTGAAAATAAATAATTTACCTGATTAAAAAGCAGTTTCTTATCAGGGATTTTACTGGTTTCTGTACTTGAGTAAAATACTTGAACTTATGTGAATAAAATTCTCCTTAATGACTTAAGAACTGATTTCCTAAAATCAGTCCTGATAATTTGTGATACTTTTCATGAAATGTAATGCCTATTATATGTAAAATCTGTAAAATCACTGTAAAATCATGTTTGTAACCTTACTTTGTTTGGATATAATACTATTTTTTAGTTCCAAAGGTAGAAACATAATAGAATAAAGCAGTTGCTTCTTTTTCAGATCTCTGTAATCTTTGCGCTATCTAAATAAAGTAATTAGTTGTCTATCTTTGTACTATTAAATTTTTTTGGACATGAGATAAGTGATTTTGTTGGTACTGACCTAAGTATCAGGTGACAGCATTTGCGCTTCAGTTTTTGAAATAGGATGAACATTTCAATAGTATTTTATTTCATTATTCCACAGAAGCACTTCTGTAGCAGCAGTGCTTATAAATATTATTCTTATAGTTTTGACCTCTCAGCTGTGATCACTGTGTTTATAAGTTTCAAATTAAGTTATTCTAGATCACTCTTCAATAAGACTTTCCTGAACAAGTTCACTGAAACATAAACAGAAACTCAATTCAAGACTATAACTTTACATTTCTGAAATAAAAGATGAAGTGGTCACTCAGTGCTGGAGACTAATGTCCAGTGTATTACAAATCACAGTAAAGAATATCCTGAGTTTTTCCTGAGCATGTCCTCCACAACAGTATTAGAGCAAGTTTTGCTAATTCCAATGACTCATCACCAAGTTTGGCCTTTTAAAATTTTTCTATGGATTCTATCTTCCATTCTAACAAAAGTTACATTTTCCTACCTCCAAAGCTTTTGCTAAAGTTAATTGCAGAGGGAAAAAAGTTCTGTGCCAGACAGAATGATAAAAAGTAAATGCAAACAGTTATAAACTCAAGAGTAAAATGATATAATTAGCCACAGAGTAATTTTTATCCCATAGGAAATTATTTCACTTCCAAAACCAGGACTTTTTCCTACCCGTATATCATATCGTCCACTTGACACAGGGTATTAGCAACATTGCTGATAATCTCTCTGATTATGAAAAGAATTATTGATGTTGAAGCTTCTCAGTAATATTCTATAAGCCTGATTCAGGCTGGTTTGATTATTTTTTTTTCTTAATGTAATTTAATACAGTATAATTTTTCTAGTGTTTTCCTTTTTAAACTGGCTTAAGATATAGTACATTGTACTTTCTCATTGTACAATGGTTGATGATTTGCTATTAGTTTGTAGGTGTGTAATATTTTCATGTATGTGCTGTAATTCATGTTAACAGTTTATTTAGGGCAAAGGGTGCTGTGGACTTACAGTCAAATAAATGTAGAGTCCTATCCTTAGACATATGTAATGGAATGTCCTGAATTTGGAAAGGAATCGTATCAGTCAGGTTTGCTTGTTGTGCAGTTAATCCATCAGATAGATTAAAAATACTTCAGAGAATCTTCAGATGCTATATGTGGATAAAATGTACAAGCTTTCATGTGTTTACTTCTTTCTCTTTGTTATTCCCATTTTTGATTACTGAAGTGAGTTTGTGGAATCTAGATGGTGGAGATTGTAAAAATGAATGGATTTTGAAATCTAACCTTATCCTGTGTACAAGTGATTTACCATATATAGTATTGGAAATTCTGGTTGTTTAAACATCAAACAATAAAGTACTGTTTTGTGTTGCAAAATTATCCAGCTAGCAATCCCATGTTTTCATCTTGATGCAACTTTTTGTTTTGTGAGACCTTCTGCAATAATCTGACTACTGCTGTGAGTTCTGCTCATATCTCATATAATATGTGGAGTCAGACAAGCAGTAATGATGAAACATAACAGTGGGTTCAGCTCATGAGGCGTGATGAAAATAGATAAATAAAATTAAATAAAACCTGATGGAATAGACTTAGTTTGCATTGTGCCAGTTTCAAAAAAATTCCCCCTTAAGAGCCAAAATTCATTAAAATCTTAATTTGAATGCATTTTCCCACCTTCTGTCATAAAAGTTGACTTATAATTCACATTCTGCTGTGTTGAAAAATCTTCTGGTTTATGTGGAGTCCATTTCTGACTGATGCTGTATACCCTGGCGGGATTGGAATGAACTCCAGACATTCAGCAATTGCAACATTCTTGGCTTAAAACCATGTGCTCTACAAACACAGGCTGTGTCCAGATATTACATCCTGCCTACCTACATTCAGGACCATCTGGAGGACATGGCATCAATTTGATGAGGGCTTTTAACGGTTTCACTTACATGCCAAACAAAGATGGTTTGATGGGAAATTGTATGTGATACCTCCTCCATAGGTATATTTCTGGGTTTTTTTGTTGACTCCAGTCATCCCCAAGGGTGGTATAACGAGGGTAACCCTGTCTAGTCTGAGCAAGCTGGTGGGCATGATGTGAGATTGCACCAAGCTGCACAGCATGGTTGTATCCACAGCTGATGTTCTTCATCCCTACTCACCTTAGTTTCATCAGCCTTGGAGATTCATTCCACTGAGCCAGCAAGCTCAGTATTAAGGATGAGTTAAGCACAAACAGACATATTCAGGTTGATGAGGAAGCCAAAATGGATCAAAAGTTTGTGTTATGCCTTGTGCTAATGAAGGTGAAGACTGAATACAAGGCCATATTTGAACATAAAGCCTCATTAGAACATAAGGCCTCATTAGAATATGAGACAGTTGATGCTGGGTGGTGTTTAATATTTGGACATTATTTCCTAATATCACTTAAAATTTTCTTCAATTTTTTTTTAGCGTTGATCTTGTTTTCTATCAATCTTTTGTTGTTTTTGACAATGTTATTTTTCTTTATTAGAAAGCTAATGATATATGACGTTAGCATCTACTCATTGTTCTTTCTCATGGATCTATGCCTCCATCTCTAAACTGATTTTCAGAAGGCATAGAAGAATATTCTTAACATTTTGCATTTCTTTCTAACTGTTGCCTTCTCAAGGCTAGACAGGCTGCGAAAGGCAGTACCTCTTAACATCTTAAAGAATTGTTGAAGATCAGTCAACAAGTAAAAGGAAGGTATTTTGATCTCAGATTCAGGAAATTTCTTCTATTCAGCCTAATAGGAATGTATTTAAGGTCCAATGTCTGAATAGCAGTTACTGTGTATTTAGTGAGAATAGCAGTCATCGGGTACATAGCAAGAAACGTAGGTGGATGAATTCCTCAGCTGAGATTCTAGAACAATTTATATTACTGGGATTCGTTTTGACGGTTAAATGTAGAGGGTTGATGCTGGCTGGATGCTAGGCACCCACTAAAGCCATTCTATCACATCCCTCTGAAGCTTGAGAGGGGAGAGAAAATATTATGAAGGGTTCATGGGCTGAGATAAGGACCAGGAGAGATCACACACCAAATACCATCACAGGCAAAACAAACTAGAATTAGAGATATGAATTAAGTTTATTGCTAACAAAATCAGAGCAGAATAATGAGAAGTGAAATGAAAACACCTTCCCCCCACCCTTCCCTCCTTCCCAGCTCTGACTCCTTCCCCAGCAGTGCAGGGAGACAGGGAATGGGGTTATGGTCAGTTCATCACATGTTGTTTCTCCTGCTGCTGAGGGAGAGGAGTCCTTCCCCTGCTCCGTTGTGGGGTCTCTCCCACTGGAGATTGTTCTCCATGAATTTCTGCAACATGAGTCCATCCCATGGGCAACAGTCCTGCCCAAACTGCTGCAGCATGGGTCCCTCTGCCACGGGGTGCAGTCCTTCAAGGACAGGCTACTCCAGCATGGGCTCCTCTTGCCGTGGACCTCCCATGGGTTCATAGCCTCCTCTAGACATCCACTTGGTCTGGCATAGGGCTGCAGTCTGCAGGAGGATCTGGATTTCTGCTCCGCTATGGACCTCCATGGGCTGCAGGGGCACAGCTGCTTCACCATGGTCCTCACCACAGGCTGCAGAGGAATCTCAGCTCTGGTGCCTGGAGCACCTTCTCCCCCTCCTTTTGCACTGACCTTGGTGCCTGCAGAGTTGTTCTCACCCCACTCTACTCTGGCCACAATTACAACTGTGCAATAACTTTATTTTTAATTCTTAAATGTGTTATCACAGAGGTGTTACCACCATTTCTGATTGGCCCAGCCTTGACAGCAGCACATCCGTCTTTGGAGTGGCCAGGAATTGCCTCTGCTGGATAAGGAGGAAGCTTCTGGCAGCTTCTTACAAAGCTACTGCTGCTACCAAAGCTTGGCCATGCAGACACAATACAATGCTGTAGCAAGAGGCTGATCTAAATATAAAGAATTCTTTGGGTAGAAGGATGCAGGGAGTTAAGTGTTTATTTAACTGACCAGGCATAAACTTAAAATCAAATCTAGTAAAAATTTTTTTAATATGGTAATGTTTTAATTGTTACAATGAAATGCATTTTTTACACATTAACATTATTCATAAATATTTCCTGTACAGAAGACAATTTGGAATGGAATATTTGCAACTTTCACTCAGAAATTTTGTTGCAGATTTTGTGGGGGTTTTTTTAGTAATATTTAAGAGCTTGGTGAATCCAGAAGTCATTTTTACAGGGTAAACCAATGCATTCTCATTTTAGGCCAATTTGAAATTTGTTTTTATTCTTTGGTTTGGCTAAAAAACATAAACAGTGAATTAACTTTCCAGCTCTAGATTTAGGCAGTTGATTTTGTACTTTCCCAAAATGAAGTTTTATATATTTATACTTATGTATGTATGTGTCTAAAAATCTTCATAATGAGTAATGCTTTCCTGTTAAGTGTACAAAGAAATGGTATTCAAAGAGCATACTAATGATCAAATTCTTCCTCATGCTTGTGAAGAAGATCAACTTTCAATAAGAGATAATTAGTTATGTTTAAGAACTACATAAATGCGAAATATGTCTGAAAATTGCATTTCAGTTCTATAGGGTTTTATGATGAAAATTCTCATTGAAAAGTGCATTTTGAAGTTTATGAACAAAAAAAGGTAGGTATAAAATGTAAAAAATGTTATTTACAATTTCAGTGGACCTATCATTCTGCAACCGTAAACTAAATAGAGAAAGGTGAGAAAAATACACTGTATCTTTCTACTTGTTGTCTGTTCCAAGTAGCAGTTGAGTGAACAAACTGTGACCTTAGGATGCCACTGACAGGTATAGTTTCTGTTCTTTCTTCCACTCGCCTACCTCTGATTGACAATGTAGTTCCCTTATGAACTGCAGAAATCTAATGAAATAGCACTTAAAATTACGATTTGAATTTGTATCCCTAAAGTCCAGGTTGAAGACAATTATTCTGCACAGAGAAATTAGAGAACTATAGTATGTTTTCAGATAATGTGTTTAGGAGAGAACTAGCTGTCTGATGTCCCTCTGCAGATGCATCGTATTTTGGACTTTGGGTTTAGAGCAAGCTTTCACTACAGTGCTTCGGCGCAGAAACTGGAGAAGCAAGTATCTAGACAGATCATGTCATTCAGCTGTATCGAAGATTCCCATTGCTTTGAAAGATACTAATTAAACTCAGAGTAAAACTCATGCAGATTATTTTGGGGCTGAAGCAGTCAAGAATCATACAGAATATTTGATGGAAAGAGCAAAATAAAAGAACTTCTACTTGGAGATAATGTCACATGGAATAATAATTTGAGAAATTTAATAACATCCTTTGGCAATTTCAGAAAATTATGTTTTTCATCTCCTCACTATTCTTATCTTTCCCTTACTGATTTCTGAACTAAAGACTTGTTAGGCTATTTTAGGAACCACATCTTTTCTTTACAAGCTCAATATAAGCTTGCATTTCTGCTGCTTTAGGTATCCCCTCTTAGTCTCCAAGTTTGTTTTTCAGGTATTACCATCACCTCTACAGCATTTAAAACTTCGGCATAATATAATAGAAATTAATGGAAACTTAGTTGCACATTTAGGAAAAAAGATTGAAGATGCCAGATTGTAATTTATTTCCTTATAAAATGTTACCTAGTAATAATTTGTTTTATTCAGCTCAGAAAATCTTTTACATGTGATATTAAGCATATGTCTATTAGTGCAAACCTTATACCTTAGAATTTTGCAACTGTGTGATAAGATTCATCTTCCTTTACATTGTACTACATTGCTGTGTCAATTTATTCACAATGTATTGCTTAATTAACTTTAAAGTGCACACAACTATTTTTACCTGGAAAATATTGTAATAATTCATAGAATCATAGATTTTTTAAGGTTGGAAAAGACCTCTAAGATCATCAAGCCCAACTGTTCAACTCTGGAAATATTAACAAGTTTAGATTGATTATATACATAGAGCTTCTAAAACTGCTCAGCATATTTCTAGAAATACTACATTTTTGCAATTTTAAATAGCTTTTCACTGACAATTGAGTCTTAGCTATGCTTGACTAGTAAAATTTATTTTACAAATAAAATATAACCTATTCATAGTTATAACTATTGCTTTTCTTAATTATTGCTGCTTCTGAATTCTGTCCATGTAAAATGTGTGAGTATTTTTACTTTTGTTTTCAAACTCAAGGACCATGGTTAGGCAAATATCCCAAGTAATATACGGCAATAGTAATATAACACTTTCAAAGTTTCTAAAAATACATCTTAAAAACTTAGCCTTGCTTTTATTGTAGTCATATCTTAGTGGTCATAACTTTTCTTAAAAAGGTAAAACTTTAATTACTTTAAATTATTTTAAAGTAATTACTTTAAAATTAAAGTAATTAATGTTCCAATTTTGTTTCCTTACTTTGATAATTGACGGTTTTCTATAAAGGCAAAATCAAATTATCAAGCACTGAATGTAAAATGGCAAGTATTTTTCTCTAGGATTTATCATGATAACTCTTCCTATGCGCTCTCTCTGCTGCAACATCAACGAGTTTGGAAACATCTACTTGTTTAGACTCATCTACAAGAATCACATTGCCATTTGGTTTGGCTTAAGAATCTCAAGACACAGAAATACCTGGAATTCTGAATTTTTCTCCTTTTGTTTCCTAAAGTAGGTCTGAAATCAGTTTAATCAGAGTGTATGCTGGTACTTCTTACACATCATGTTATAGACTGGAAATGTAACTACTGATACAAACCTGCTTGCAATCAGAAAACCATTGAAAAGCCTTTAAATAATTTTTGCTTTAGTTACTGCTAAGAGTTGGGTGGATAGAATTAGAACCAATCTATAATACTTTTTTCATGCTGCCTTTTAAAGCACATTTAATTAAAGAGAGTGTCATGCCAAGGGCTACTCCACATTCTAGTCTTCTCAGTTTTGGTATATAAGCAGCCACTGTCCCCACCTCAGATAAAAATTGGCAAATTTTGGCTGTAACATAGGCTGTGACATCGGTTAGGCAATAGTAACAAAGTGTTATTTTAAAATTAGCCTCAGAAAACAGTTATAATATCATCTGCCTTTTAAAAATGATGCCACGGAATAAACAGATTTTGGTTTTAAGGTTAAGGTTCCTTAATGTCCATTGGTATGCTCTTTGGATTCCTAATTGCCCTTATACATCTTACTCATTTTACTTTTTGGCATTCATAAAATATAACACAATTTTTTTTTTGTTTTTAATAAAGCTAAGTTTATCCCATTAATAGTTTGCAGTGAAAAGTACTAGAAATTTGCTGTTACACTAATTTTCTTTTCAGATTGTATTCAATTCTAGCCATTGTCAGAAAAATGCTTTTGTAAGTAGAAGCTTCTAGTGAGCAGTATGTTTTGGAAACTTGGTTTTTTTTGCTGAGGTCATTTAAAAGGAGAGGGTGAAAGAGCAAAGCCAGTATCAAACACCTATCCTCATACCACATTCCTCTCTGTAATATTTTCCTGTTGAAAAACATTCCCTGCTAGTCTTTGCCCACCCCTTTATCCAGTACCTTTGTCCCTCACTCATTCTGTGTCTCAGATTCCATTGATTCTTACAACATGTCGAGCTTCAGTGCTTCAGGATTGTCTGTCCTTAGATCTAGAAGTGACTTCTTCATGGGTAGATACAGGAGTTTTAGGATCATGATATTCTCTTAGTGCTTGCTCCACAGGCCATGAGGAAAAGTGGAGAGGAGTCTCAGTTTGCCATCTGTCACTTGATTCAGTGTGGAAACATGGCACATGAGAATAATGGAATGGGTGTTTGATTAAACACGTATTATTGAGTGATTTATGGCTTTTCCTTACATGATAAGTGGGACACAAATAAAGACGAGAAAGAAAGCTAAGCTAAGGAAGCTTTATGGTCAAAAACAGATATTTGGAAAGTTCGGGGTTTTTTCTTTTAAACAAAGAAATGAAATTTAAACAAGTCCCGTTAAGAGTATGTTCAGTGTTAAAAACTTCCCTAACAAGGTAGTTTTCAATAATTGAGTTAATATAGTTGTGTTTTAAATCACAGATTAAAGGTCCTGCTTGCAGCAGGTGTATCTTTACAGTCATGAGTGTAGTTATGTCCAGTTCATGGAAGAGGAGGGAAAAATGCATCTGGATATGTTGGAGTAGTCTTTTGCATCCTTAATACTAATTTTTCCAATCTTTTTCTTTCATCTAGTTTCTTAACTATTCCTTTAGATTTTCTTTGTGCAGTTGAATACTTATGCATATATTTAATATTAAGCTTGTGAGTTGAAAGGTCCATTAAGTCAGTGCAGCTCATTGTGTGCTTTAAGCAGCACTTGTTGTCATAAGACATAGTACTGTGTATGTTTCTCATGTGATTCAGGAATTCAACAAAAATTGAGTGAAAATATGTATTGTGACTAATCTTGAAAAATATAAAGACATCAGATTACCTACAGATTCAAATCTGCATAGAGATGTGCATCAATTACTAGTTGTCAGTAAGAATTTCCCAAGACTCTGTTCAGTAAATTTACCATTTCACTACCTAGCAAATTTTGGAAAATTTGATACAGCCCTTCTTCAGCCCTAGTGGATAGGAAAAGTAAGCAAAGCAAAGTTAGAATTACTGATTCTTTTCCCTTCTCACTGAGTGCAAAAGGATTTTTAATAGTTCGTGGCTCTGTCCGAGGTTTATTTTTTTTTAAGATTAAAATGATGGATCATTTACATTTGGGAAAGTTTTTCAAATCTAATATTCTCAAAAATAAGATTTCAATTTTTTAATGGTTATTTTCTTACCATTACTTCAACATAAGCCCTATTAGGTTTCCCTCCTGCCTTCCTCCATTCAGTATTACTTTTGAATTTAATCAATGTACAGCATTTAATCAGCATTAAACCTTTTCAGAGATAATTAAGATGAAGAGTAAAGGTGATGTCACACTATTTATTGTAACACATGCTTCATTTTCTTTTACAGCCTGGTATGTCTCTGCTTATCGGTACTTTGTGCTTACTTTCTTTTTAGTCTTTTTTCTGGACATGTTCAATTCACTTCTACTAAAATATTATTTCAAATAAAACTTCAAGAGGCAAACTGGATTCTGAAAAATTGCATTTATTGTTTTGGTGAATAAGGTTATATGCTCCCTGGTAGCCCAAAGCTCTTTTTCAAGTATTTTGTTTTTAGTATTGCTTCATTTTTCACATAGTGACTGATAACTTTAGAGCAGCCTTTCATAAGCACCTTTGTATATGAGGATGTTACCAGTGGGAGAAAGAGTTTCACATAGCCTGGAAGATTTTACTGAATATTTTTGTCATGTAGAGAGAATGTGACTTCATGAAAACATCAATAGATGTCTTGTCTTCAGGTTTAAAATATGCCTTAGAGAAACAGGACTGACTTTTTGTCTCCAAAGAGTTTTTCCAGTCACTTTATTTCTAATATACTTGTAAACTATATTGTAAATTCTGCATTGTAGTGACACCCCCCCTGCAATTTGATTTATGGAAAATGTCTTTTTTTAGTAATCATCATTGATTTTAAATTGTAGACCACTGGCTAAACCCGAAGTGTTTCATTGCAGGAATGCAGGCATACCCATAATGGCAGCAGCAGATGTCCAGATTATTGGTTTAGTATGCAGCATAATGCACTTCTAGAGAAAATTCTCTGATTGTCCCAAATGCTGTGCTTGTTTCAGTTCATAGAGTGTTTGGTATTGACCATGTAATGCTTCTTCTCTCATTTACTTGTGTGGACAGCCTTGATTATTTTTCGAGACCCTGCAAGCAGGATATAATTGCTTTGTGCTCTTAAACTATAAAATCTATTGGCTAACACACATGAGGTGGCTGAGGATATTGCAGTATTCATCACCCCTGTGGAATGAGTAATGGGTCTTTGCTGACCTGGCAGTCAACAGTCCTGTGGGAAAGGTTCAGCCTCCGCTGCTCCCTGGAAGGGAATTGTCTTCTGTGCTGCCAAGTTATAATCCTCCATTTACCCAGTTTTCTTCCTTGAGGTTTTATACCTTTTAATATCACTGCTTTTCCTTTAAGCCTTGAGCTGTTAAATAGTGCTATTTCAAGAATTTTACCTGTGTCTAGAATTTAGTCTTTCCTTTTTTTGCATGAATACTAGTCTGCATATTTTATTATAACTTTTGTTACAACTGAGCAGTTTTCTCAGAACACTTAGTGCTGCACAACTGTGCTGTTGTGTCATTATGCAGTGGATCGCAGATAGATGAAGATCCAGAAGAATGGTAACACCTTCCTACCTGCCCACAAATCTTCATCATGCACTCTTCCATCAGGATCTCCGCTTTCATACAAACATTTTCTGCTTCAGTATGCTTTGGTTTCTTGCCCTGCATTTTTCTGTTTTCACCTCTTACAGAAATTCTTTCCAAATTCATCTCTCATGTTCCCACGTCTCTTTCTTTACTGTGCTTGTTCCTGTATTGCTGTTTCCAACTGATCTTCCCAAAAGCAGCAGCTGCTTTGACCACCTAGCAGAGCCAACAACACCGGGCCTCAGGAAACCAGCACCACTGCTGCCCACGTGTGCCATCCTCATTGCATCTGTGGCCTGCAGATCAGCTGACTGGTACTTGTTGAAGCATAAACAAACACGTCTGCCTTGCTGCAGGGAGTTGGAGCGTGAATCCTACTGCGACCCCCACACAGACTGACTAATAGCTGAGGATTGGCTTACTAGGGTTTTCCTCTTGAAGGAAGCTGAGGACCCACTCTCCCTGTGTACACCTAGTTTGGTTGCTGTCCAGGTTCTATATCGACTCCAGTTTCAGGGACTGTTGCAGTGCTTGTAAGCAAGGTCTGCTTCTGCGTATTGGGGCCTCTTGCAGCTGTTACTGGCAGCAGGAGCGCATCATGGTGTGGCACTGGTGTGCCCTATGATAGGCTGCTTAGGGGTCCCCAAAACAGTTTTTTGTAGTAATTTTCCTTGGGCAGCTTCTCTTCACTTGAGGGCATTTAGACTGGAGGACCAGTCTGATCTCATTTAAAATCCCTGCAACTTACAGTATGGATATAAGGAGCCTCAGCATCAACTGCTTCAGTTTATAATCTCTTTCTTGTTCTGCCTCATCACACATGCCTTTTGTGTCCTGGTTTCAGCTGGGATAGAATTAATTTTCTTCTTAGTAGGTGTGACAGTGCTGTGTTTTGGATTGGGGATTTGAATGATGTTGATAACACACTGATATTTTAGTTGTAGCTAAATAGTGCTTTCCCTAAATCAAGGACTTTTCTCTGTCCTGTGCTCTGCCAGCAAACAGATGTACAAGAAGCTGGGAGCAAGCATGGCCAGGAGAGGTGACCCGAACTGGCCAAAAAAATATTCCATGGCAAAGAAATATGCCATACCATAGAACATCATGCTTGGAATATAAACTGAGGGGAATTGGCTGGGAGCTGCCAGTTGCTGCTCAGGCACAGGCTGGGCATCAGTCAGCAGGGGATGAGGAATTGTATTGTGCATTACTTGTTTCTCTGAGGTTTTATTGCACACTGTCTCCTTTCCATTACTATTATTATATTATACTTCAGTTATTAAAGTGTTCTTATCCCAACCCCATGAGTTTTGGGGTTTTTTTTCAAGTCTCCTCCCTATCCCTGGGAGCTGGCGTGGGGTAGAAGAATGGGGTTCGGAAGGAGGGTTGAGCAAGTGGCTACATGGTAAATATTGCCAGCTGAGGTTCAACCGTGACAACTTGCTAATACAAACATGCTTAAAATTTCTCCACTCGCTTCTGAGTCAATCAGACACAGTGGACAAGGCATGCATCCCATGAATTTATCCTTTTTTGCTTTGCAACAACTGGAATTTCAAACTCGCCCTCTTCCTTCTATCTCCAATTCGAATATGCTTCCACTTTTTTAAAATAGCCCAATGGCCCTAACATAAGCACTGAATTAAAAATTGTTCACCTGTTTTTCATTATTGGTGTATATATTGCTAACATCTCAAATAGAAGTTTAGTACTGAGATGGCCATGTTCAGCAGCTCTAGCAATGTACATACCCAGTATAGGCTTCTTCAGATTGCTTTTGACAGTTTTGAACTGCTTTAATTCAGTTAAATTTCTGTACGTAGATGTCTTTTCTAAACCAGCTATTACAAATTTTATGCATATTTTTAAATACAAAGTAGGATGAGAAGTAAAGACCTTCAGTGCAACTTGTACCATGATTTTAAAAACAAACAGTGAAATATTTCCTAAGTATTGACTAATGAACTATAATCTTTTATCTGCCAAAAGAGTGATGAAAAAATTATTTTTAAAAAAGTGCTATTTTGTAACAAAGGTACATTTGCAGTAGCAACAGCTTAATTGCAGAAATCATGAATTCTCTATGCAGTTTTTTCTTTCTTTTTTACTTCTATTTCCATTTCTCATAATACTGTCTTTGTTAACATTGACTGCATTCTTCTAAGCCTCAAGCTGTGGCCTTAAAGATCATGTATAAGACTAATAGGCCTTCTTTAATAATATCAGTCTTTGCAGGATAAGAGCCTTACTTTTAATTAAGTAATACATTTAATGAGGTAAACATCCTCAAATTCCAACCAAAAAAAAAAAAAGTTAAAAATTTAAAAGTTAGAGAGTAGACCTCAAAAATGTCATTGTTTGTATCTATGGAGAATTGTTTGAAGTTTCATAACATTATTCCCATTAACTTTGTAAGGCAGGAAACATGCAAATTGCAGATTGGAATAATGGTATTCTTAGGGACAAAACTAACTCAAACTTCATGTTAAAGAATTGTATTAAATTCTAGTCACAACCTCTTTAATTACAGCAGTCCCTGTAAATTTGTTCAGGGGGAAAGGAATTGCTAAATAGTTTCAGAAAGTCCTGTTTTCCTTTTGTGGAAGAATAACGGGAAGTGTGAATCACATTTTCCACATAATTTAATGAAATCCTTTGTTAGTGAGAATTGACATTTGTAATCCATACTAATCAAGTTCTTTATGCATGGGAAGTAGCTATCTTAATTTGTTTAAAATTGCTAGGAATCTATTATCTTTGTTAGATGAATACTGATTGCTGTGCCTTGTATTTTCACAACCAAATCCATTTCAAATGAAGATTACAAAAAGTGTGTTAAACCAATTGCTGGAAGAAGATATAGCATTTTTTTCAGTACTACTATCAATTAAAATCTACTCCTTCTGTAATCCCACAGCTGAACAGACAGGAATGTTATTTGTAGGAGATGCAATAATACAGGTCAGTAAACATTCGCTTTTTTCCGCAGACATTTGTTTCATACTTGCTTTTATTTCAGTAACTAACTTCACATTACAAATCATTTTCTCCCTATCATATCTGTTTTTAGGTTAATGGTATAAATGTAGAAAGTGCTACCCATGAAGAAGTGGTAAGTCATTCCCCTTTGATTTTTTCTTGGTGTACAGAATATCTTATGTCCAAACTGTTCTGTCTCTAACCTTTTTTCAAATTAATTTACTCATTTTTACTATACAGTGCTATCATCAAGTTTGTCATATATTTGATTATTAAAACTTTTCCAGTTATTTAATTCCATTTTGAAATACAATTTACCACAATGTTTGGTCTAACCTGAAACCATTTATTGAATAGTGGTCAGGTTTTACTGATTTGTTTCATTTATCAGATTGACTGTATGAGGACAAAGCCAGTTCACATTCATTTGATTTGCAGTGCTTTTCCTGTGTGCAGTGCAAGGCCATATAGATAAAAAATTGTTACCCCCTGTTGCCTGAATCAGTTGATTCACTGACAACTGTATCTCAGAATAGCATCTGTAGCAACCATAAATGACATGGGCTTTGACAGTCATATCAGCAAGGCAGAAATTACATGGGCAAAGGAACTAAGCTTGCTTTTATTACTTGAAGGTGATCTCTCTAGTTCAAGATAAAGTGCAACTGCATGATCTTGCAGTCCTTTTCTTGATGTTCGGTAATACCATCAAGCTGAATCTCTTACAATCTAAGTAAAGCATAGTCAGATCTATTGTGTGTTGGTGAAGTGCCCTCCTGCTGCTTGTATTTTTATTGCGCACAAAAAACCCTAAACTTCCTGAAAGTTACTCCTCACAAAATGGTAAGTTACTTCCCTTAAGGATTGCTTGTAAAAACCAAGAAGTGCTCCAGAACTGTCAGTGTAACACAGCAGAGGTGAGTAATGAAAGAGAAATGCATCCTTGCCCTGTACATGGGAATTCAGTAGAAGCACTAAGCAAACTTTCCTGGAACAACTGTAATTCCTATGTCTGAAGGAAACTCCAGGAGAAGAGATCACAATGGGCCTGGAGACAGATCTGCAAAGAGTCTTTGCTACTACCACAGCCTGTTACTATGATCAGAATGAGGTTAGAAAAATGTGTCAAGTAGTAGAGGAAGGAGCTAGTTCTATGAGATGAGGTGGCCTGTTGTCAAAGCTCCTGAGAAAATGCAAGATTTATTATTTCTTGTTTTATCAAAATTATGTCTTTGCATGTTTATGAAATAATGGTTGAGATAAAGTCCTCTTTATTTGAATATGGTGGGTTTGCAATGTGAAAGAAATGCTTTAAAAAAGAACGTTTGGGCACCAGAAACACCACTGAAGAAGGTATATAACATATTAAGCTTGTTACAACATATTAAGCTAGTAATATAGTAATACAGTGATTATGGGTAGTTGTCCAGACAGCAGGATGTTAAAGATGGTGAACTTATCTAACTTTTAGAAAATCATGCCTACATCTTCTCTCTTTGTAAAGGATGCCCTGTTTTCTAAATGTCACTCAGGTTAGACGAGAGGTGCTCCAGCACTTGTGTTCAAAAGACACTCATCAATGAGGCTTGGGTATTCTTAATTCACTCTGGGTTCAAGTTTTCACAACCTTGTTAACACAATGTGAAGTACTTAATGGGAGCCTGTGAAAGGTTATGGAGTAATCCTTTTGGCTTGTTCTATATGCATCTGGCACCATGGTCTCATATATATTCAGTCATCTACTTCAAAGTGGGACTTCTGAAACATCATCCAGCAATACAGTTTGAAGGCATTTCTTGCTGCTTGCATTCTGGGTGCAGGAGGCCTCTTTTACAAACAGCTAACTCAAGGTTATGAATTGTACTGTGTGATCCAAGGGACTGTGTACTGTGCCTAGGCTGATACTACATTAATTTTCTTTGTGGCAGCCAGTATGGTGTTGTATTTTGGTTTGTGACTAAAACAATATGAGTAACATGCCAGTGTGTCTGTTAACTGCTGATCAGTGCTTGTAGGCCATGAAGGCTTTCTCTTTTCCTCACTTTTTCCCCTCTCAATGAGTAGGCTAAGAATTGGCTAGAAGTTGGAAGGGGATACAGCCAGGAAAGCTGACCTGAACTGATCAAAGGGATATTCCATACCATATAACATCATGCTCAGCAGTAAAAATTGTGGGGAGTGTTTTCTGGAGGAAACAGCCATTGCTCAGAGGCTGGATGGGCGTTAGGAGGTCATGACTGATTTCCTTTGCATCACTTGTTTTGTTTTTTACCTCTGTGTTTATTTAAGTTACTAAATTGTCTGTGAAACTGTTGTTCTCATGAAGGTTTTCTTGCTTTGTTCTTCCTACTCTCTCCCATCCTGCAGTGGGAGGAATGGGAGTCCACCCACCACATACTGCTAAAAAGGATGCTGCTAGCAAAGGTAGAGATTCTGAATTACTCCACTGGTCCAGCCATAGTGATAAGCCATTTAGGGGCAGAAACAAATATGTTTCTTGCTTTTTTTCATGTTGAACTGGTGGGGTTTTTCTGTTTGTTTGTCTTGTTGTGGTTTGATTATTTAATTTTTTAAATCGTAACTCTAACAAAAGTTTTCAAGAATTTTCTTTCAGTTTTTTTTTCTTTGTTTCTTTGTCTTTGCTGTTTAAACTTTTTCCCCTGTTTCTTCTAACTTGCTGCCATTTTAGAATGTCTGCTGGTTCACCCTTGCAGGATGTGAGGAGGTGCACTCAGTCGCACAAACTCAGAAAACCTTTATTTTACAAAACTGAAGCTTAAGTGTGATTGTATGTCAGTATGGCTCACAAGAGTTAAAGACTTAAAACCCATTGGGGTTAATACATGAGAGAGAAGGCTACAAAATCTGAGAACTTTAGGAAAGGAGACCAGTTTGTTCTGTCTGCTACCTTCCATCTTCCCTCCTGAGATGTTTATGTAGTTAGCTGGTCCTGATTGTAACAAATCGGTAGTTCTGTTTCTTGACCCTTGAACTTCAGCAGTGTTAAAAGGTGATACTTCTCTGCAAGCCAAACAATTAGCTACTCTGTCAGCAACAATTTAACAAAAAACTGGCTCTCCTGGTTTTCACTTCTGATACTAGAATTTGCTTTTCTCCACAATTGTTCCAGCTGCTATTATCACATATTAGTTCTGGCTAAGGGTGTGGATAGAATAAATAATTCAGAATCTGTGCCAAGAAAAATTCTGCTTTTGCTGTAGGTAATACAATAGTGTGGAAAATTGAAAATAATTTATTTTCCTTGAAAATTAAGTTTATTTTTAGAAATATTCTACTGGTGTGGAGAGACTGTGAATGCGGAAAATGTTAATTCAGAGATTAATATAGTTTCTGTATTGCGTATCAGAGAGGAAATTTAGTTTTCTTTCCGTGATGGCTAATCGGGTTGTCACCGTGCATAACACAAAAGGAGCAGTCAGATCTGAGTGGAAAGAGGGAAGCAAAGATAGAGTATTTTCATTGAAGTTCACAAAGAAGGTGTACCACTTGGTGTTCTTTTGGCTGTGACTTCAAGGTATTTTCAAGGTATTCACAATAAACTGTGAAAGGAAATGAAACACAAGATGGCAGTTTTCTGATTCAACAGAATTTTTCAGGTTTATAGAATCACAGAATCATAAAATGGCTGGTTTGGAAGGGATCTTGAAGATCATCTACTTCCAACACCCCTGCCATGGGCAGGGACACCTTCCAGCAGACCAAGTTGTTCAAAGCCCTGCCCAAACTGGCCTTGAACACTTCAGGGATGTGACATCCTCAGTTTCTCTGGCAACCTGCTCCAGTGCCTCACCACTTCACAGTAAAGAATTTCTTCCTAATATCTCATCCAAACCTCTCCTCCTTGAGTTTAAAGCTGTTCTCCTTTGTCCTACCACTACATTCTCCTGCAAAAATTCCCTCTTCAACCCTCTTGTAGCCCACTTTAGGGTGTGGAAGGTGCTCTAAGGTCTCCCCTGAGTCTTCTCTTCTCCAGGCTGAACAACCCCAATTCCCTCAGCCTGTCATCATAGGAGAGGTGCTCCAGCCCTCTGAGCATCTTCATGGCCCACCTGATAATCACAGGGCTGAGAACAGTTCTTGGCATTTTGTGGTGTGGTTCTGGGTACTTTTATCTCCCTGTACTTAGTGAAAGAGGAAAATAAGATTCAGAAAGATTTTTGTGAGTCTCTGAGCTGAGCACTGCCCTATGCTGAAATGCACTAGAATTACCTGTTTGTTTCCACCATAAGCAAATGTGGTGTGATGTGATGAAAAACTATCACTGGTGCCTTTCAAGGTGCAATTGCACAGGTTTCTACATAAACTCATGTAGACTGCTTTTTACGAATCTATGTTTAGTTCAAATGTAAGTTTGTATGAAATTAATCCTATTTCAAGGATTAATAAACTGATTATGTCCATTAACTAGAAAATGCAGGAGAGGGAGTTTAATTATACAAAATGGAAAACTAGGTGATGCATGTTATTTTTTTTTTACTATATCTTATTCATGTATTTTATAGTAAATTAATATGTTTCACACATTTTTATTATTCCTCACAAATGTTAATCTCCTTGGAATTTTGCTCACTGATTCAGGAAAGTACTTGGAAACATTTTATTTATAAATATTCTCACAGGAGGACATTGTTAAATAAACAATATCTATTAAAACAGAGAATTCATTCAATGGGAATCATTTTAGGTTTTCCAAATTTGAACAGTTTTTAGCCAATAGTTATTAATTGTTTTAAATCTTTAATACTTCAGATGTTTACTGTAATGCTATTTAATGTGGCATTGGCATGTCTGGGAGGCAGTGATGAACTTGTTCTTCATTAGACTGATTAATTGAGATACAAGGAGTGAATGTGAAAATTGTTTATCTTCATTGAGATACTGAGACTTTATTTTTATTTGTCCTTTAATCTATCATCCATTTTGCATTAGCTGTTTTGGGATTGAAGTTCTCTGCATGGTCTTCTGGAATTCAGTTCCAAATGGTGGAAAGAGATCAAATAGAAAAAATACTGGAAGATACGTAGCTATAATAGGCACATAATGCTTAACTACTCAACAAACATATCAAAACTAATAAAATAATAAAAAAATGTAGAGCTAGAGTGATGGATTATTGAAATAAAATTCATAAAAATAATTATAAAATATCTTGTCAAGTAGATAGATGCTTGAGAAGTAGCAAAACTAAGTTATTTTGATTTACAAATTTTAATGTGTAGTAATATCTTATAGTCATGTTAATGAGTAGATTTTATTGATTTATGCTGTTATTAAAATCATTAATCTTCAAACAAATTAATATATATATTTCCAATGTGAAAATTGCAGTGTTATGTTCTGTTGGTTAAAACACATGTTAATATTTGAATATGCAATTCAGTGATACTTGAGGCAACAATCTTATGACATTTAGAGAAATTAAAATAAAGTTTTTATTTGATACACACAGAAGGTTTAAAAACTTAAGATTACTGCTAGAAATAATCAACTATACAGACCAAAGTTCAAGGAAATTTTTGTTTAGCTAGATTGCCCAGGTAGGTGCTACACTTACATGTATAGATACCCTTACAGACCTACATATATTTCTGATCCAAGACTGACACTTAACTTCAAGTTACTCCCTGAATTTCTACAGTTTTTCCTGTGGGAAGTTTTTCAGCTTGAACATGCTTTTTCACACAACAGCGAAGATGTTAAGAGGTCAAAATGAACAGTGTAATTCAAGTATGACAGGTATAAAATGAGAGCTTGACCACTTAAATGAAGGAAAAATGAATATTTTTCTATGTAGAGAAACTGTGCATGTTTCATTTCTTGGAGATCTATCTTAGTGGTGCCAAGATGAAACTTCACAGTACTTCTACCAATGCTTTGCATGGTTTACTTGAATAGTTAGTCCTTCGTACTGCAAAATTTTTGTTTTCTCAGCATAGAAGAAATATTCTCTTAAAATTGGAAGGGTAATTCTACCAGATCCAGAAGAACCAGTAACTGAGTTTTTCTCACATCATGTGAAGATTGGGTGATTCCTCTGCATGTCATGAAAGAGTTTGATTTCTTTCTTCAGCTGCATGGCTCTCCCATTTTCTTGGTAATTTCCAGAGTTTGCTTTTAGATTGTTTAGATTGCCTTTGTTTGTTTAGATTGCTTAGATTATAGTAATCTATTTCTGTTGAGAGTTTAAAAGTGATATTATAAATAATTTGCATCTAAATGAAGTTGAGCTTCTTTATTCTCCATCCCTTGCTTCCACACTCACAAACTCTAGCAAAAGCAATCTATTCCTACTATTTATTTTTAATATTACTATTTACTACTAATCTATTCCTATTCTATTCATTTTTTTAGACACACTGAAATAAAAGGTGTATGCTACTAAAAAGCATTCTAAAAATGAACAGTTGCCAAAAACTAAATAAAATTTTAGACATTTTCTGAAATAGTCTACATAGATTACTGAAAAGTTTAGCTGCAGTTACATCTTACTGTATGAGTGTAAGTTTAAAAGATGTGGTATTGCACAGAAACTTATTAGTAGTGTTTTAAATCACCTCAACATCACACTGTTTCCAGGAATTGCCATGTATTCAAGCAATGCAGTTGCAGTAGAGTGGAAATAAGAAATCAGTCCCTAAAAGTTATATTGAACATGTGGAGACATGTGTGTGAATTTTTGTTAGGGTGTATGTTTTGTCACAGGAAACCTAAGGAAATATGAAATAGAATAATCCAACAAAGTAGCCATTGTGCTTCCAGAGGGATGACAAGCAAATCCCAGGAAAATGTCAGAGAGGAAAGAAAAGGAAGAGCAGTAGGGAAGCTTAGAACATCTGTTCCAGTGACTGTTTGAAACAGCTTTTCCTGGTGCTTTCCCTGATCTCATGCAAGCGATTATTAAATTAAAATATATTTTTAAAAAGTAAAAAAAAAACAAAAACAAAAACAAAAACAAACAAACAAAAACAAAAACAAAAACAAAAAAACCCCACCAGCATTCATTAATCTGGAGTTAAAGTTGTTTTCCTTTTCATATGTATGGTTTTAGACGGCTTCATTAATCAAAATTTGTAAAGGAAATAAAATCAAGATACTTACTTTAACAACATTGTCATTACCACTTCCCTTCTCCAAATCCTCTCCATTCATGATGGCTGGAGTGAGAGGAAGGGGGAAAATGATGGAGATCTCTCTGGAACAACTTGGCAGGACTGTGTTGTGACATACTTTAAGTGGATCCATCCTTATAGCTAACCAATGAATAATCCTTTATTTTTTCCGAAGTCTTTTTATGTGAAAGGCTTTTAATCTTTTGAAGAGAAAAGATGTTTGTAAAGAACAAAGCCAAAACCTTTAGCATCTTGTACTTTTCTCACTCTAGCTAATTTCCAGCACTGACCTACATTGTCATTAGATATTCAAAAAGAAATTTAGAGGGTTTTACGTATCAATTTTTCTATGACTAGTTTCTGGTTAAGAAACTTTCACTAGTTTGTGATACATGTATTGTCTTCCCAATATGGTGCTGTTATCATTTCTTTAAATGGACAATTTGGGGTATGGAGTAAGGGTATCGAGGGACATAAGGTTTTGATGTGCTCCAGACCAAGAGAGTGTCTCCAGTTACACAAAGACGTGAACAGAAAGAACATGGGTAGAATCCATCACCCATAAATGTTATTGACAGGGAGCCTACTGAAATAATCTCAGACTGACCCCTTGCTTTCTTTGTTATTAGGAGATTGACATTTGGGATCAGCCAAAGCAAACATATAGATTTGGAACCATTTGTAGGTTACTTTCAAGCACAATGCAGTTTTGACACACAGCTGTTCAAGAAGCTGCATCATTTCTATAAATAAGTTTTCATTGAGAAGCTCTTTATGCATGAAAAATTCATGAAGTTTATGTTTAGTTAATGCATTTTAATATATTTATAGGACTACAGACCAAAGAAAAGATATCAAGCTTTTGAAGATTTTACTTTCTTAACTTTATCTTGGTAGTAGTTCTCAGTGTGTTCCTTTGTTATTGCCTCAGTCAGTTCTAGAATGCTTTAGTCATCTATTATATGGACAGCAAATGCCTGTTAATGCTGAATGTATATCTGCAGGACAGCAGCATGCATCAGACCTGAAGCAGGAGCTGAGAGAAGTGAGCAAACTCTTTTATTGAGCAGCATTTATTAACGAGTTTAGTGTAGTCACTTTCATTAAGACTTACTGTGTACTTCAGAAAATTTGCTGCTACTATGTAGGTGGGCAGAAATAAGCATCAATAGCAAGAATGCAAATATGTGACACTTGCTGCGCATAGTTTTCTTTCAGTTACCCTATAAAATTTTCCTGAGCTATTTTCATGGACAGTTAGTCACAGAAGAACAGGAGTTATCGTGACAGTGAGACAAGTAATTAAAAAGTGTTTTTCACCTTGCCTGGATGAAAACTATCTAAATTTAATTTCATTTCTCCAGGTGCTAATTTGCCATAAGTTTTCTGTATCCCAGCATTGCATAAAAATAAAGCTATGTAAAATCATCAAATTATAGTATAACTTTAAAACTTTGTGGAATGTACAATTCATCCTCATTGTTTCCAGATGCTCCAAGAAATGTGAGTATTTCCTCACTGAATGCATCTGGCAGCATTCCTCACTAAGAAACAAGTTATAGAATACTTTCATCTCCAGTGTCTTTCACATGCAAATGATAAAACTCATAAGCTTTAAAACATTATATTGCCATTTCAATTTGCGTCCATTTGCACCTTTACTGTGCTTTTGTAGGAGATAGCAAAATTTCAGAGAAAGATTTTTAAAAAATGGAGTAACGTAAGTACCTGTATAAAATGTACACTTCAAAATATTACACAACTTTTGCAATGTTATTAGGGAAATCAACTTTATTTCAAGCTCTAAATATGTTAAGAAAGCATCCACAATAAGTAGTTCATATTGCAGTACTACTATTTTAAATCCATCATTGCACAGGCACTTAATTCCCTACATTAGAGAAGCAGCAAGTATGCTGGCATTATGAACATTTACAATGTGCATAATCTTTGAGCACAAAAGCAGAATTACTATAATTAAAACTGATGGAAGAATTCAGGTACCTCACACAAAGGAGCTCTAGGAAGAATAGAAGTCTTTGTTAAGCTATGGACACAAAATGTAGCACTTAGGTAAAGGACAAGAGAGTGTGGCTGGACAGCTACACTTTTAAGAAATAATTACTAAGGGTAAAAGCAGTTAAGATACTTAAAAATTCTTAAAAAACCCAAAAAACCAAAAACAAACAAAAAAACCCCAATGTCTTTTAACCCTTTTAAATTTCAATTTATTTCATTAATAAATGTTGAAAGACATACAAAGGATTTATAAGAAATTATACCAGCCACTTAAGTCATAAATAGAGGTAGACTTTCTTCCATCTCCTTCTCCTCCAACCTGTACAAAACTGAGTACCATGGAGGTAGGTTAAATATGTAAACAAAAACCAGACTTGGAATAAGAACAGAAGGGTGTAAGCTATCTGTGGGTAAGTCATTGGGGCGGGGAGAGGAGATGTCTTTGAAAGGGCTGGTAGGAAAAGAAAGAGCTACTTTGTAGCTTCAGGAACAATGTTGTATTATGTCCCTTGTTATCCTTGATGATCAGTATGAAGACCTATCCACTCCTGCTTCCTTTGATCCTTATATCCTGTGCCCAAACTAGTCTATCTCTTCATTTCTAGTCACTCTGCTTGGTTTCCACTCTGGCTAAGCTAACTTCTCTGAAGCAGTATCATCTCCATCTCTTTTATCTCTCTTACGCCTTCCTTCTCATATCTAAGCGATGTTTTGTGCTTTTCATTAATTTAGTGCCTTATATTATGTGACCCTCAGTATGTCATCAGGGTATAAAGAACTTTGAAGTGCTGTTCACTCTAGCTCAACGTTGTCAACACAACATAGCTGTAAGCTAATAAAGAGTTAGTGTACACTCTGGTGATTCCGAATAGATTAATTAAATAAGTGTTTGTGAAAGATTAGAATTAGGCTGTTTACATAAGTGAAACTCGGTTATTTTCTATTTTTTAAGGGTTTTTTGAAATGGAAAGGGAGGTATAAGTTATATAGAGGCCTTACAATCACATAAAATTTACCCATTAATAAAATCGGTGTATTTCTGATCACAAGAGAGACTAACTCCTTTGAGATCACTGTGTAAGTTGTACATAAGTATTATTTCTCTTCAAAAAGTTATTGACTTAATGGGAGTGTGATCTAAATAAGTGAATGAGTCTTATAGGTATCACTAATATTTCAGACTCATTTGTTTAGCTGCGGAATTGAGGATGAATAATAACACCTGTTCTTGTTCCTTATTGTAGAGAGCAGACAAAACACTCATGGAGCAGAAGTGTATTCATACACTTCAAATTGCAAATAAGCTAGCACATTGCATCAAAACTATTAAAGAACTGGATTAGGAAATCAAAAGGGTTTTTGGTGTTGTTGCTTTTTGTCTGATATGACATTAGGCAGCAAAAAGTCCAATACAAAAAAGTCTAGTAGAAAAAGTATAGCCCTATAATTAAACAGTTAGGGCTCTAGCTGTGATCAGTACTCTGAGGGAAGAGAAACTAAGTCAGAAGATTGTAACCTGACAATGGGATTTGAATAAAATTCCCCTTATCAAATAGCACATTTTTTTCCAGTACAGGAAATTTTTAGTATTGCATAAAGGAATATACCTTATGGTAATCTGTGATGAATAAATATTAGCCTATACAGTAGCAAAATTACAAGAATCATGGACTATGGTCCTGAGACAGTATGCAGAAGTTTCAGGTATGGGACTTTGCCTAAAACAGATTTCTCTCTGATGTGTGCTGAATAGTGCAGATGATCTGCTGGTTTGTGGTGATAGTAGCACTTTCATGCCTGGGGAGTTAGGGAAACAAAAGCATTAAGGACTAACATAGACGAGTACTACTACTATGAAATAGAGCTGAACTTTAGGTATTCCTGTTATGCTTTTATGTTCATCTGCATGCTGTAAGGAGTTTAGTAAAAGTGGAGTTTAGTTTTTTTCTAAGTGCCCCAGTTCTTTTAAGTCTGAAAGGATGAACATATGGGTGATTGTAAATAAATTCTATGGCTGATCCAAACTGCAGGGCAATCCATTGAACTGAGCAGTCCATAGGTCTCCTAGCTTGTACTTCAGCAGTGAATGTGTAGGCAACAAAAGCAGTTTTGGTGCTTCCTGTCTTTAATCCTGTATTAACTCTAGGTTAGGCTAGAAGACATAGAACAAAGGGATCATTGTGGAAATTTTGTTGTGAGAAAAGGAGGAAATGTCCAATGTTAGCAATTTCTAAATTAGAGAATGCAGCATATGACCTGCTGGGTTTGACAATACTGCCCATCATTCTGCTGAAGTTACCTTCATCATAGTTTTATACCATTGCCATTAGATAATAGCAGGGGTTTTTGGCTGATACCTCTGTCCTCAGAAACTTCAGGTCAGATAAGATCTGTTTCTGAGAACTCTGGAGGTATGTTACTAATACAAGCAAACAACAAAGAAAATTGTAACAATAATGGCTACAAGAAAAACTGCATTTAGTCTTTTTAGCTCAATATGTGCTCATTTGAGTTGGTATAAACTCAACCACAACTATAATCTAGAAAGATTTTTAAATATATTTGAATAATATGAACCTGCAGGGTTAGGCTGCTCCAATTTCTTTGCTTGGAAAGGGCTGCATTTGGGACAGAAATGTTTGTAATTCTATGGTTACTGATTCCACTTTACCATATGCATTTCCAATCACATGTAGCCAGATATGTGCATCTGTCTGTTGTGAGTTTTTGATACCTGAGACAATTCTTTCTTTTTAAAAGTAATGACAGTAGATAAGCAATAAAACGTACTGATTGTTCTTTAATTTTGAGTTCTCTGGCTTTGAACTCTTCATTTGTAGCACATTGATCACAGTTGGGACTGACCTGCATTTCCAGAGAGAAGTCCCCATAATGCTCTGATATTCTTGGGATTTTTTTGAAAATGGCAAAGTTACTTTCTCAGGAATGGGTCTTCATTCTTCAGGTAATAGTTATCCTTAAGCGAATTTATTTAAAATTTCATTGTTTCAGGGAACAGCTGAGTTGACTCAAAATTTATTTTCCAATACACAGTATGTATCAGTGCTTTTCATGTTCCAGATAATTTTGCAAGCGTTGTTTACACAATGCTAATTACACACTGAAGTGTGTAATTAAATAGAAAAAATAATGTACACAATAATGAAAAAAAAATCGAAATAATTTCTTTTTTGTCCATAATGCCTGGTAATTATATCATACAGAAGCAGCATTATTTGTTTAAATTGACACTGGAGCTATCTGTAAAAATGTCTTTTACTGTATTTATAGGCAGAAATTAGAGAAAAGTAAGAATTGAGTAAACTAAGAGAAGTTGCACTTTAGTTTAAATCTCTGAAAATTTCCATAAGCTGCACTGACTGTCATTTTTCCTACCATATTTGTATAAATTGTTCAGATACAAATGCTTGCTTTGAATTAGCCAGCTAAGCATTTAGAAAGAGATTGTTGCTCATTGAATACTGCAAAGCTAAGGAAGAGAAGAATCAAAAGTATTTATTTGAAACTACTCCATATTTGACTACTGGAAAAGAGATAAGTATCAAGAAATCATTGTTTCTTGAACTAATTTAATTCTGCTTCATGGTCTTCCAATAGGATTTGCCATCTAATTTTAATTTTACAAACTTTTTTTAAAGCCATTTTGTTTCTTCTGTCATTTTAAAGACTACTTGTACTCCGAGGTGTCTGTTTATCACGTCTTCCTTACCTACTCATAGACATATAGGCACAATACCAGATTTTTCAGCCCTGTGCATATGCGTTGAGCTGAAACTGCCAAGTTTCCTAAAGTGCTTCCAAGTATACTTTTGCCTAGGAGACATTTTAAGTGTTAAATACTATTGTTCTTTCTGAAGATTTAAAAATTTTTTAAAACTTTTAATTCTAGATGGTTTGGGGGGTTTTTTTGGGTTTTTTTTACTACTCTGTGTTATGGTCTAATTTTTCATATATTTTACTACATCTCAGTTGTTTGCCTACTCTGTTGCAGGCTTGTGCGTAACCTTCCACCCACATACTTGTCACGTCCAAGACTTGTACTTCATGCGAATTTCAAGTGTTTTATTTGTGAAATGCTTGTCCCTCAAGCTCAGGCATTTCTCGGGTGATTCACATCCTTTTACTTCAGAATTTTTGCTTCAGACTTTTAGTCTGAGTTATGTCCTTAATCTTAAATATTCTTCAATTGATGCAAGATAAGATTCATTTCTTCTAACTTTTCATGTTTAAAGTGTAAGGTTACCATCCAGACTCTGTATTTAGAGATGCATATCTGTGGATGAGGATTTCTTTGTATCCTAAGATCTTTACTGATTTCTGGAAAAGATATTAACAAATACTTTAGAGTTGAATCTTTTAAGTGGCCAAAGTGAGATTATGTGACTTCTGCACTCAGAATAGATAGTGGCTAAAAGGCCATATGAGTGAATTCATTCATCAAAAACATTCTCCTTTTCAATTTTAATTGCTATTGCAGTTCTTAATAAGACAGAACCTGTTTCAAACAGCCAAAACCTTGTCTAAATCTCTAAGCAGTGTGAATATTAATGTTCAGGTATGTTTGAAGATTTCGAGCAAATCACAGTAAACACAAGGCACCAGAATTTAAAAAGAATGCACAGCAGCTATGAATTGTGCCATTGGCTTGTCTGCTTAAAGGCAGCATTTCCCTAAATTGAGTGTTGACAGTAAAAATGAGACGACAAAGGTCATTAGGTTTTCCTAAAATATGAGTCATATTTTTCCCTGCAGACTCTCTACTGTAGTTAGCTGAGATATAGAATCTCCTATTTATATTTGTAACCTTGTCTCTGTTCTGTTCTTGAGAAATGCATGTGAGAAAGATAAGCATAATAATTGATAAATGCGCTTAGAGATATGCAAAACCTGCAAACTGGAGCCAGCATGAAAAGCAAGCATTTCAGCTGAAGCCCTTTTTTTCTTTATACATACGAACACGACTAAGTGCATACGCATACACACACACACAAAGTTAGTGCAGTAAATACATTTAGTTAACCTTTAAAAAAACCACCAAAACCCACTCACTTCTGCAATCCTCGTTTTATATTATTACTACAGTAAGGCAACAGTGTAACAGTGAATGTTACTCCAAAGATACTGGATTTGTCTTTCTTGGACTTAGTGGTCTTTTGCAAAAGCTTCAGCGTCACAGAGCAGTGCATTATTTAGTGACCTTCTAACTGTTGAGACCTCCTTGTGATCAGTGAAATTGATTTAGTTTTGTTAGTATGTGTATGGTTCAATGCTCTGACCTCTTCAGGAGCTACCAGAAGAATACTGAGCAGCTTCAGGAGAGTATGATACAGTGTGAATATCTTTTAAGGTACTACTGCTTGGAAATTCTAAGCCAAATCATTAATATTAGAGTTCTTTCCTTTTCAAAATATAAATGGAAATAAAAAATGAAATCTCAGACTCTGCAACAGTTTCTAGTCTACTGTTTCGTTTTGTTCCAGCAGTTTTTGGATTTAATTTATCTTCATAAAATTTGACTAATGCCTTCCAAAAGTATGTTAGGCAATATGTCTGTCATGCTTTCTCCTCTCATGTCTTGACAAATATAAATGTTTGTGTGCAAACATTCTTAGCTTAATTAAGAGGAAATATAGTTGTTCTTCTGTGTTTGAAAGCTTTCTTCAAAATGTTTATATCCATTAAGAAATTAAAATTCTTTCTTGTTATTCCAAAGTTAAAATTAAAGTACTTCACTTTTTTGGCTTATTTAAAAAGGCAATAAGAAAGTGAGTTCTCAGTATTAATTTTATTTGATTTATATTTCTTCCCATTAGATATATCAGGACAGTATCATGACTACATTTTAAATTTGTTGGGTTTGAAATTTTCTATTTAATTTTGCAAAACACTATTGTTTCTATACTGATTATAAACTAAAGTCAACATTTCTAATAGATTTACCATGCAATGAAAAGTAAAATGGTGTTACAAGTACAGCAGCATTTGGTAACAGGATCTTGTATTTTTTGTGAACTGTTATTTCTCCCTGCCCTGATATTTTCTGACATTTTTAATTTGGAAGGGAATATATTGGGTGTCATCTTTGTAAAACAGTAGAATGAGACTAGCAGAGCTACGAATCATCTTCAGTGTTTATTGAGTAATAAATAATGTCTAAAATACTGCAGGAAATAAGGGGCAGAAGATTTCAGGAGACACAGTTTTCTTGCACCTTAGAATTTAAGACACATTGGTTTGCTTTTCAGCCCTAACATACTTTTGTATGACCTTAAAGAAGCATGCAAAGTTTGCTGCACTGTCATTCTTGGTTACTCCTGTTGGGATCATCTTCAAATGGTTTAGACAGAAATCAGTGATCATGATATTTTTCTCCATGGTGTTTTTTCCCACAATGAGACCTCAGGTTCTCTTACAGTCAATTGTCCACGAAAGAACAACACTCAGATTTATGGGGTTGAGTAGGTAGCACTAGCTGTTTTATTTTTCATAGTAAATCATTTAAAAGCAGATCGATATGGGGGGATGGGGGTGGAAGAATGAAAAGAAAAAAGGTTCTTAGTTTCCATCAGACTAAGCTTGATGTTTTCATGTAAGTGAATATATCCGTCTCTGGTGTAAGCATTATTTTAGGTAAAAAAGTGGAAGACTTAAAATGTTTGAGGTAATCCTGCATCTCGTGGTGTTGGCCAATGTGGCATTGTGCTAGAGCAGTGGTCTGAAACAACACAACCACGAGCTTCTTCCAAGTCTATTTAACCATTAAATGCATCTATATCGGTTAGTTTGCTGCAGTTAGTTACTTTTCTGCTTGATACACAAATGCTCTGGTTGTGCTCAGATTAGAGGCCACAAGCTGTAGCATCCATTTATGACAAACTGGATCAGGGATGCAGACCCTGTGCGTACAGGCCACATGCAAACCAAATGCAATACCTGTTTCCTGAGAGTCATGGATATAAAACTGGGGAATACCACTGCCCTGTAGTAGGAACTGAGTTCCATCACAGATATTTGTAGTTCTGGACTTTAAAAAACACTTCATGTAGTAGTGTGCTATGCTGCAAAGTGAATTCTGATGGTTTAAAACATGTCTATACACGTGTGTGTGTGTGTGTGTGTGTTCCCTTTTGGTTAACAAATGCTTACAGACAATAAAGACACAAAACCTGAGACTATATTTGAAACACAAAAGTGTCCTTAATTTGTTACCTGAATCAATCAAACAAAATACTTAAGATGTGTATGATGTATTAATAGATTTCCATGTGTCTTTCTGTTTGTATGCAGACAAAATTAATGTATCATATCTACATAAACACATATTTCCCTACTACCGTATGTCAGTTTTATAAAATCTAGTGGAAGTTGTGTTCAGCTACACAATCTAGTGGAATCTAGCTAGTGGAAGTTGTGTTCAGCTGGTATGTAATATCAGGTTGCCCAGCAAATTATTTATTCAGGTTGTCCCAGTGGTGTTGCCTACTCTTTTCCATTGTTGGTGTGGCTTGATCTTCAAGCTATTCTACATTCTAAGTCAGAAATATTTACACTGAGTTTATTATAGATCAGCAGGAATGTTGATTTCATTTTAAGTGATGTGCTTTCCATGACTGATGGTTCTTTGGTTTCAAGTAGCTGTTATTTGTCACACTGACAGGTACACCTACTACGAAATGCTGGCGATGAAGTTACCATCACAGTTCAATACCTCAGGGAAGCGCCATCGTTTTTAAAGCTCCCATTAGGTAAGAAGAAATTAGTGAATAGGAGTAATTTGTTTTCCTCTTTGCAGTATTTTCGTAATAACCTGACAGTGACAGAAAAAGAAATTCAATCCTTGAGTGTTTTACAGGAAGAAATAAAAATTGTCTGTCTACTTTACTGTTTAATATATAAGAATCTAATGCATACTGCCTTGCTGCTTATGTATAATTTATTCAAAACAAAACTGAAAAAAATCTTTAAAATGCAGTACAGTCATGGGTGATTTCTGAAAGTTTTTCAATTGAAGCTCTGCCTGAATACAATAAAATAGTGTTTGCTAACATTTGAATCATACGTGTACACTGAAAGGTACTTACCAAACAAATGGATAACATAAACTATTTATATTTCATAAATTATTTTACTATTTTTGATTGGTTTTGTCAGCAGAATTATGTTGAGACAACTGAGTAGTTTAACAGCAGCATACTAAAATACGTATGAACAATAAAGATGAGGGAAGTTTGGGGTTCTTTTGGTTAACAGATAAAATATTCAAGTTGCACAGTTGTGATTAGTGTTGCAAGTAGAAAAGTGTTCATAATAATTCACCTTATTTAATCATATTAAATAATTTTGCACCAGTTTATTTCAATGAATTATTTTCTTTCCAAAATAAGAAAAAAGTTTTGAAATGTGTCTCATTCTTTGGATTGATTTAGATTTTATTTATTTAAGTTGGACTCAACTATGTACTTGTTTTTTTCCTGATTTCAACAGAATTGTAAGTGTAATAGTCTAGATCTTGCCATTAGAAGACTGTCAATCATTTAATCTAGATTCTTGCACCTGTCAAAAGCCAACTTCACAGGCCTCTACTAAGCTGAACTATACATTTCATGCAAAAACCTTTCTTTCAGTTCTTACTGCTTATCATTTACATTTAAAAATATATGATCAGTGTTTCTTATAATGAATCTTCAGCTTCGATCTTCCTGCTTTTCCTACTAGATCATCAGACAACTATAGACCGATGTCTATAATGCCTTGGATAACTGTGTGCAAGCTTAAACATGATTTTTGCAAGCTAGCAGCATCTTACCAGCAGTGTCTGTGTTTTTGGACATATTCATTTGTGACTATGACAGTCCTACTACAACTTGTATCCCATCTTGTAGGCTGACATCATGTACTTGAACTGTATTACTTGTCATTGGTTAACCTTAGCTAAGAGCCAAACTCCCACTCAGACTCTCTCTCACTCCCTGTTCTCAAACAGAACATGGCAGGAAAATAGAACAAAAAGCTCTTAAGTCAAAAGAGTATTAATTACCATCATGGCCAAAGTAGAGGCAACATGGGGAAACTTAGATAAATGTATTGCCTATTAAAATAGATTCAGACAATGAGAAACAAAGACAAATAAATTGTCTATCACTTTCTTCACTGCCCTTGAGGTTCATTTGATTTTTGTGTCACTCTTTTTCTTACTATTGCCTCTGCTCTTCTGCATTGCTCTTCTGCATTTTACCCTTTCTTAATAAAATCCCAGAGCTGCTACCAGCTCAGCTGCAGAGCTCAGTGGAAATGTGGGAGCTGGCTGGAACTGTGTCTGGCACAGGGCAGTCCCAACCATCTCCCACTTCTGGAGACATCCCACCCCCCCAAAACCTTGCCACTAACACCTAGTACACACTCTACATGAGCTGGCTGCCGCCTTCACAAGTAGTTCATGTAGGTCCAGGAATATTGGTGCCCCTTTTGTACATCACAGGGAACTTGGCTTTCTCACCAGGAGATACTGCAGCATTCCTGTCTGGGAGGCTATCATGGCACTGCTTCCATAAAGTGCTATTTCTGGAAAGAGAAAGCACTGATCATCAGGGAGGCCATCTTCCATCTCAGTGTGACCAGCTAGCACTATTTGGGGTCTGCCCCTGATTACTGTTGTTCAAAGAAAACTTTTTCTGGAATAGGGAAGACAGTGCCATTTTAGGCAAGCTGCCAGACTATCAAGGAGCACAGGAGAGAATCAGTGCTTCTGAAATGAGACATCTTGTGTACAAACTGCTTATTTTGGGCAGTTTATTAGACTTGCTTCCTTTATGCAGAGCATGAGGAAATTTTTGGCAAGCATTATACTACCCTGCCAAGTCCCATGCATGATCCCAGCCTTATACCACATGCTCAAAAAAAAAGGTATGATCAGATATGTAAGGAACTTAGAGATGACCCTTCTGAACTGAACCTGGACCTCCGCCAGAGCTTACATGCTCCTGTCCAGAATGTTCTGTGTAGCCATTCAACAGAGGCTGAAACCAAGGTCAATGAGTCAAGTGATCATTCGTAAGTGACTTGCTATAAATAATCATTCTTGTGGTGAGAAAATAAGCAAATAAGCTGGATAAAATAATGGAAAATAGTTCTGGTTTAAGACAATGAATAAATTGGAGTTACACAGAATAGTAATGGAGTTACAGAGAATAGCACCCCATTTCAAGAAGAGCTTTCCACAAGTCCATGTACAGAAGGGAATTCCAGTCATGAAGCATCAATGACACACATAAAAAGCTAAGTAGCAATTCCATTATGCGATAAAGAAATTTCTAAATCACACTGCAGGCAGGATTTAAGTGCTACATGCATAATTCTGAAGTATCTTGGCCTCTCCTTCTGGAGGCATCCTAAAAGACTCAGGCACTTGGTCCCCTACCTTCCAGCATTCGGTCAGACCAGCTGCTGTGCTGGCAGTTTTAGTGCTGCAATCATACTGTCTCTTCCCATTAACCCGTATCATGACTATGAGCACACCATCAGGAGTAGCATCTATCCCCCACTTCCTTCTCATACGTCTCCCTTCCCTACACGATCTCATGTCACAGCAAAAGCACAAGGTGTCATAACATGGAAATATCTACCTACAGTTCTCACAACATTTTTCTGTCTTTTTCACTCCTTCATTATTGCCAACAAAAAATTCAGAATTTGGCAGGGATTTAGTCCATACTAAACTGGATGGATACTCATTAAGTGTCACTTACGGATGAGACAAGGACTGCTTGTTTCTGTGTTTGGCAGAGGCCCTAATCGAGGGTGATAGACCAGTATTGCTCCTTGTCTGTTTCACAGCTGTCTGGGACACTTAGCACTTACTAGACTATTACAAGACTGTCCATAATAGTAAATGAAATTATTCCAACAAATATTCTCTGCCACAGTTATTTCTTTGATCAGCGATTTTATAAAATATTGCAGAATTCTTGGCAGAATTTTGCATAGGGCAAATAGTTATTTCTCAACAAACTATCAGGTCTGTATCAGAATTGTTATGGGCTGATAAGGTCATTAACTGTCTGCTTCATTGTTTTGCTTGGCCCCATGGCAAGGATGATTCCTCATCCCACGGCTGTGGCTTTCTCTAAGGTCTCTGTCAGCTAGACTGGGGATTTGTCTTTCTTGAAATCAAGAGGAGGAGTTTTGGATTTTTGAGCTGGGTCAAAAATTTAAGATTAACTATGAGACTACTTGTTAGCCTGTTACAGAATAATTATGGCATCAACTCTTGGATATTGTCATAAAGGATTCTCTGGATCTAAGTTCATTATCCATTCCAGAGTTAAGCCGGGCTTATAGGACCTATTTAAATAAGATTCACTGCTGCTAGGAAAACTCCTCAGGATATTTTCTGGTAAAATAGACCCTTTTCAAAATTTTTCTATTTGACATTTATACCAAATGATCAGAATATTCTGAATTTGCAAAGCTTACATTATAATTAAAAATCATCAAGAGTGTTTCCTTTTATTTTAATTTTATGGTTGTTCTGAAGTGGGCTTTTGTCTATTGGGAGGTTGCCCATGCCATAATCAGCAAGTTCAATAAACGAGTTTATGTACAAATTTATGTACAAGAGGTCTCCAGTATCATTCAGCAATGTCAACCATAAGACAAATTGTTGTTAATAATAAAGTCTTGCTGACTGTTTGCTGTACATTGTTCTGCTGTTGTGTGTTTTGAGGGGTATTTGTTATTTAGACATTTAGTGTAATTCGCTGACTGAAATAATAAACCTCCTGTTGATGGAACTATTGAGTTGTCCAGAACTTTAATAGAGACTTTTCTAGGTCTAGAAAGTATAAGGCTTTTAAAGTTAAAAATAAAATCTAAGCTTTATTAAAATAAGTCGTAAAATACCTAATGTTTTAAATTGAAAAATCTCATTGGTTCTATCAAAAGTATTATAAAAGGATTTATAAACAGCTCCTACCTGTACCACTGCAAAACAGTTCTTGCTTTACGTTTAATGTCAGCTAACCTGATGATTTCCTGAGTCACTGCTGGCTCTCCAAAATCCACTGTGATCCTTACAAAGTTTATTTCCCTCACCTTGGAGTCCTACCTGGTTTTTTTGTGCTGTCCCCCGGCGCATCTCAGTCTCCTCTATGAACTGCCGACTCATTTCCTTGCCATCTCTATGTCTCTCTGATCCCTTCTTATTTCACAGGGTATGCTGCATCGTTTTTTTTCACTCTGAGCATACTCAGCTATTGCCCAGGTAAAGATCAGGCAGAGATCTTTTCCTCTCCCACAGGATCCTTCCTAACCCAACCTTCCCAAAAGAAAAAGAATGCCAAAGCTGAGAATAAGCAAATTAAACAGACGATGCCTGTCATAGGGTAGGTTTGCATTTCTCTTACGCTGATTGTCTGTGATTTGAGTGAGATCACACATCTAGGCAGTAATGATTGCTGGAAACTTCACAACATACCAATGCCTTTTTTCACCACATCAGTACCCAGTAGGAAGCTGTAACTCATCTGGTCAGAGCATGGTGCTATTAACACCAAGCTTGTGGGTTTGATCCCTGTACAGGCCATTCACTTGACAGTTGAATTCAAAGATCTTTGTGGGTCCCTTCTAACTTGAAATATTCTATGATTTTTGTGATTATGGCCATGGAGTGGAGAGTTAACCTGTAGCAGATGTTTTATTTAACATAAACACTTTCATAGTCTTTCTCGAAGTATTGTTCCAGAGTTTGGACTGCTACCTTACACTTGGTTTGGAGTCTCATCTACTTAGGCAAGGGCTGCGGTAGCAGATGGTATATGACCATTTTGTGTTTTGTTCTAAGAACAGGAAGGAACAGCCCTGATTGCTCTAGGGCTGCCATGTGGGAAGACAAACAGAGTTTCTTATAGAGATGAGAGCCCTGCACCTTCCATGAAAGTAGCTGAGCATTTGCAGTGGGAACTTCTAAAATGCTGGATGAGGTCATGATGAAGTAGTCCATGAGTGAGTGAGGCAGAAACAGCAGAGAACAGACTAAAAGACTTGTGAACTTGTTTACAGTCAAGTGATGGAGGTGGCATGGCCTGAGACAGGCTGTGTAGCTAGGAATACACAGAAAATGAAAGAAAGCTGCGGAAAAGTAAATCTGCTAGGACACTGTGGGAGGAGGTTTCTTTCTTAACCTTTTATTCCTAGCTTTCCCATGAGATGGATGTAAGTTTTCTCTACTTGAAAATAATCAATTATTCTAATGGAGTATTTTGTGTTCTGGTAAAACCTGTATTTAAAGATTCATAAATACCTGAATTCATGTCTTTTGGTATGCTCAAATTGCTGAATAGGTGGGATAATTCCACTTTCAGAATCTGATTGATTCATGGACCTGTGATAGTTGTCTGCTGCTGGAGACAATCAGATTTCCCAGCAGGCAGACTCTTCAGTGGAGTGTTTTATTTCTTTTTTATTTTTTTCATTTAAAAAATTAGAAATTTTCTTCTGTTCCATCAAGTCACTGTAGTTATCTATGACTATGAACATAATTTTTTGTGGCTCCTGTACATGTATAGGAGCTACAAAATGTTGTAGTTACTAGAGTAGGTGCTTGGTTTAGAAGCATAATGACTCCTTCTGCTGATATGACGTGGTACTGTATGGAAAGGAGTCCAAACAAAAACATGCTGAAACTCTGGAACTCAGGCTATAATTCTGAGACCTCAGCATTGAACTGACAGGTCTGTAATGGAGAAAATGCACTTTTTTTGAATTAAGTTCCATTTTGCTAAATCTTCCAGCTGATGATGTATGGAAAAGATACATACAAAAATATATGACTAAGAATGGCCTTTTGACTACTGTGATGTTATACTTGACAGACTTATAAATGTGAGATGATTTACAGGCAATTTCAGATGAATTCTTCAGATGGAAAAATGAGCTTTCAGTGATGATGAATATAATGCTGTGCAACTGATTTTATCAGCATTATTGATAAGATCAAGTGCTGTCTGACAGTAATTGTGTATTATTGGTACTATTTGTTAACATTTTACATTTAAGTAGAAATTACACAATGATGTGACTCTGTGCTGTTTCCATTATTATATGTTACAAAAGTATTAAGCTTTCCTGGAATCACTTTTAACTACTAAAGTAAGATCATAATGCATAACTGCTAAAAGGAGAGACATTTTGAAGAATATATCTGTCTAGTCTTAGCATACTGACATGGTATCAACACTTCAGGGTGATTTTTTGCTTTCAATTTCTGATTTTGAGAAGGAGCATCTTACTTGAAAATAATTGGCATTTTAAGGAAAAGATCTATCCACTAATAAAGTATATGTATGTGTCCAGTTAGTACTTGCCTGAGAGTTTCCTATTATCTTTGTTTATAAATACAGCCTATGCTTATACTCTAAGGCGAGACTTCCAAGACTTGATTGAAAAATTGTTCTTTAAATTATTAAATGCATTTTGTGTAACTGAACTTGTTACTTGGTTTTGAATATCTCGTTCTCAGTGAAAAAAGCTTAATTCTGCAAACAGTTAGTCATACAAATAGTTCCCATGAGCACAGCCCCTCTCAGATCACATCTAGGTACCTTTTTTCTTTCTAGAAATTAAGTATAGCATATGGATATTTTATTTCTAAAATACAAGTAGTATTTCTGTCTTGGTTTGGTGAATTATATTAAAAATTCTTCCTGTGTTTTAGAGCTGGAATAGTTATTGCCTGGTATATACACATATTTTTAACATTAGCAGTTATTTTTCTTGACCTGATTTCCAGGTTCCCCTGGACCATCCAGTGATCACAGCAGTGGAACTTCATCACCTCTCTTTGACAGTGGCTTACATTTAAATGGAAACTCAACTAACACGGTACGCAAATGATTAATAAAAACATGGTGTAAGCTCTGTAAGTTATTTTCCTATTCTGAACTTCAAAATGCTAGAGTAAGACTACCCTACATTTGTTCTTGTTGTTGTTTGCTTTGATAGATCTTTAAGTGCTTATACTGTAAAATTCTGTACTTACAAAGTCCTCAACACATGGCCCTGAACTGCTAGGTTTTTACTCTGAGACAGCTGAGAAGCTTGGAAGAGTGAACACAGTAGGATTTAATCATTGTTTATACATGAATTCATGTAATACTTTTGTCATACTTTGTTGAATTGTAGTATTGTAGTGTTGAATTTAATCCAGCTAGAGATGCTGAAATGCAAGTGGATTTAAGAAAATAATGTAAAGTTGAATTCTTGAAGCAAACTTTTCAATAAGAAAGATAGGGAGAAAAAGAGAAAGAAATAAAAGGGGGGAAAAAAATGTCTCTTTCTTTAACCCAGAGGATATTCAGTTCTTTTTTCTGCAGTGAGCAACTGTGATTAAATTAGTTGCAGCATTGTGGGGAAAGAAAAGTTCCTATCTCCGCTAAAAATGGTAGTCACCAAAGCCAGAGAAGATAGGATATCTTAGTAGGCAAGAGTGCTGTTCTTTTAGTAATGAAGATTGAAGATGTAAATACTAGCTGTACAAGGACATGGACCTTCATGCTCAAAACCTGTTTGACACCTAACAAATCTCAGCTCTAGTCTTTCAGTTGGATATTAAATTACACAGAAAGAATACCCAGTGAGTGGACAGAAGGCTTCTCCTCTGTTTTTCCTTTCCTTCTCAGACAGTGATATCAGTGTCTGATGCTTACTGTACTTTTCTCAAGCTTTGCACTTCTTTGAGCACTATCTCTCTATACTACTTCTTAAAGCTTGTTTCCATCTGCTAAAAATATATTCATATATGATAATATAAATGCATTATGTACAATAAATAAATAAATAGAAATATGCTTTTCTGTGCTGATACCTGTACCTTAGTTTTGGTGACCAAACTGGTCATAGATACAAAAGGTTTCATGTTTATGATGATTATTACCTTTAATTGTCTTGTACTGTTGTCTTACTAAACAATCCAGATTTGTCCTCAGGGTCCAGCATTCTGCAATGCCTGTCTACCAGGTGCTCTGCAGGCAAAGAAAGTCCTTTCTGCAAAGAGCTTACATTATGAGAAGATGGCTATGGCCATTAGCACATTTTAGTAAATTAATGCCTACTAAATGCTAGAATGAGTGTGTCATGATAATTTTTAATAATCATTATGACTACTGTGGGAATTGCACACTTGGAACTTTTTGTATTATAAAAATATAAATAAGTGGCTGGAGTTTTGTAGACTTAGAGTAATTTAGAGTTAGTTGCCAAGATAGCACACAAAAGACTGTGTATAAGCTTGAAATATAAGCAGAAAAACACAAAGTAAAAAACGGTATAATAGTAAGGTACTAGGTTGCTTTTATACAGCACTTAATTTTTCTGAGGCCTAACATAAAGTCACATGAAGAGCTATGTATGCAACAGGCACTATGACCTAGAAGTGGAATAAAGCAGAACAATCTACATCATAGATCGTAAAAGTCACGATCACCCTTCACAGAAAACAAAATGAAAAATTGCTAGAATCTTATTGTGAAATTCAAAAGCCAGGCTCTAAGTATTCTGAGCAGGAATGACTGGATTTGGAGATGATCTACTGTATGGTCAAACTTTTCTTGAACTAAGCTGTGAGTGTAACTGAGCTGTGATCACATCTTGAAAAGTGGTTATGAATGTGTTTCAACTACCATCTAGTGAGTGCTTCTATTTTATTCAATTAAATATTTTCATTTTTATGGTAAAGTAAGAACAGAACTGACATTTCCTGTAATGGTATTGCCTAGTAAGGCTAGTGATACTTTAATCCATTTTTTATGTCACCCTGGTAGGGGAGATCTGACTCACTTTGAACATTGCAGCTTGCAAGTTTGTGTTGTAGTTTTATGTACCTTCCTAACCACGCTCAGATCCATGCCATAATAAACAATGCACCTATATTTATAAGTGGAAGTTCTGCTCCAAAAAGCACACCATGTAAAGGAAAGGACAGGAATGAGAGGTAAGGAATTACTGTTACGCCAGTTTTACCAAGCTGTCATTTTCCATGTCCCCTGAAAAACAGTAACACCAGGGCACTACAGCTGGCTTGTATCATAGAGGCAGTAGTTTAGCCATCTTAGCAGCAAGCTCTTTCTGCCTAATATGATTATACCATTATCAGTTCTGGTGCTGTCTTGCCTCTGTTAGACCTATCTCTATCACCTCTGCTGCAAAGCATCTGTTATACGTGATGTGATACCATCTTCAGGATTTATATACATCCTTTATAATATCAGAACAGTTTGCAGTACAGCACTTTAACGGGGTTCTCTGAAACCCAGAGAAATGAGCTGAAGTGCTCTCTTCACACCTAATTATTTTGTGCTTGGGCACTGTGACAAATGCTACAGGGGTTGACAGTGGCAGTTACATTCATCTGTATCTTTTAAGTGGTTTATTGAACACAATGTAAACTTACAGAGGGGAGCATAAAACATATAAAGGAGGTGGTCTCAAGGCTAGGGAGTTTCAGGTTGTTTACCTGGAGAGTTCCAACTATAAAACAATGAAGAAAGTGCTGTAGAGATATCCTGCTAAATGTCCAGTTATCCTAGACATCTAGGCCAGGTCCCTGGAGAAATGGGTGGTGGACAAAAATACTGTAAAGAAAACAAATTGCTGTTTAAGACACCATGGGATAATATGACAGTTACAATGCAAAGGCAGAATATACTAGGTTTTCATTTTTTTGAGAATCCAGCTTCCTGGAATTGTCTAAAAGTGATGTTCTAACAAGTGAAATGAGACCAGAGTAAATTGTTATTTTCTGTGTGTTCATGTAATTTAAGAACTCTTAGTTTAATTTTGATAGTGTATATTAAGTTTAGTTGGTTAGATGAAGCTAAACAGGCATTTAAATTTTTCAAAATTGCTTTAAAATATTTTTTCCTTGATACCTTTTTTTCATCTGCTAAATTAAACAGTTTTGCTTTAAAAAAAAACTGCCTATTTCATCATCAAGTTTTTAAAAAATAAAATAATACAAATGCTCAGCTCTTGATGGGACCAGTAGAATGCTACATCTTTAATGTCTGTGGTAGTGCTTCCAGAGTTCCAGAGTGAGAGAATGATGCAACTCAATCCCAAGCACTGAAAGGCGAAAAGGGAAGAGGATTCAAGACAGGGAGGTGGACACCCTTGTTCTGAGAGTAAAATCCATTCTGATGGATACTTTATGGGAATGTATGACCAGAACATTGAATTGAGATTGAATGGATGCCCTACATATGAAAGCTTCAATACTTCTGGTTTTTTGAATATTCCTGTAGTGTCTTCCATTTCAGTATAAACACACTATTGACCATTCTTAAGGTTTATTTTATTCTTTAGTTTTTGTCATCCTGTAGCTCACTTTAAGAAGAGAAAATTCAGGATTTCAGTTCAATACCTTTTCTATTAGAATGATTTCACATGTGATACCAATTACCTCTGCCAACTCTTGATCTGAAAATCCATGATTTTCTAACAGATTATGAAAGCAAAGTAACTTTGGATTGACTTCTAGTTCACCGTGTATCGTTTGGTAATGTAAATTCATAAAATTATTAACATAATAAATACAAAAAATATCTCAGAGGTACACAGTGGTGACTCTCATGAAAGTAATCATCACATCTTCCATTTTTTGCTGAAGAGAAAGGTAAAATAGATGGACACAGCCAGCTGCACTTAGTTTGGACTGCTGCTGTGCTGAGGACCTTTGTGAAATGAGATAAACACACTGCAAGTAAGTTTTCCTCAATTATTAAAATATGAAGTGACTATCCCTTTTCCACCTCAGCGGAAAATAGTCCAGATTTTCTGTTTCTGATTATACCTCTCAGAAATCATAACAATGGAAGCTGGAAAAAAACTTTAAAATAACACCTTCCAATTTCACTACGATAGAATTGTAAGGAAAATCTTTCGGATTGAAATGTTTGGTTAGATTTAGCTGTACAGAAGTGCTGTGTTTTTCTAATTCGGATTAGAGTTGAATGGGACTTTCTCTATGACATTAATGAAGCAAATGAAAGGTATCTTTAAAAGTCTTATCTTTTATTTTAATTGATCCCCTCTGTCACTGCTAATCTTTTCAGCGGACTTATTTCTTCTAGTATTTAACATTTGATGGATCATGTTGATCATTGCTTCTACACAGAAATTTCCCCATGAAGTTTAAGTCACATACAAGTCGAATTTTGAGCTGGTTGTGGTTTTTTTTGTTTTTTTTGTTTTTTTTTTCTACTTAGAGTCTTAACAAAAGCCAATGAAGGAAATACAGCACTGAAAATACAAAGCAAGTCCTACTGCTTGCTAAATAGATGAACACTGAACAGTATTTGCTGCTTTATGACATCTAGTACTAGTTTAAAAAGTGCTCACTTAAACCATTGAAAATTAATCTGAAATTCATACACCTTCAAAGAAGATGACTTCAATTTTTTAAGTGGGGCTCAACTAAATTCAAGTCTATTTTCACTGGAAAAGAAGTGAAAGACCAATAAAGGTCAGAAGAGCTTATGGCTATTTCTCGTTGAGAAAAAAAGTGCGAGCAGGATCATAATGGAACTAGTATGCCAAGTAGAAAACACTAAATTGCATTTGTGAGGTATCTGGTTTCAGTTCTTAATTATACGTATTTTCCCCATACACAGCCCTTGCATGTGAATAGATTGTTTTTTACAGTTCTTACGAATTTGCTCATTATGAGTTTGCAGCAGCAGCAAAAAGAAAAAGGCTTCGGAGATAAAGCCAAATTTATTAATTTTTATTAATTATTTCTCATAGAAATTGGTCATTTCCTTTATCCTAATCAGTTTGTTTTGGTTTTTTCTTAATTACATTTAAGATATTTTGAGTTCCTTTGTTTACTTGATGGATCATAGGGAGTGCTTCATCTGACTAGTCACCAGGAATCAGCTTTAGGGAGAGTTGGTATGCTCTATAGGTTGCACCGAGTGTTGAATACCTTTTGTTTGCACAGATAGATAAAAGAGTTTTGAGGAGTGGTGTAATTTATTAATGAATGATCCTCTTCTGTTTGGCCTATGATTCAGGAATACAGTATGAGAGCTGCAGAGTAATTAAATTTGCATTTAATTCTTAGATAAAATAATCCCTGTTTTCCTCATATGACCTGTTCCTCTGCGTGTGTTTACAAATGTGCACAAGAGGACCACTTCAGGTCAGAACTAGGTTATAAAGAGAAGTTAGAAATTTGAAACTGTCTTGTACGAGCACACAAAATTATGGCCATTTCTCACCTGTTGCCAATCTGGTGAAGAGAAAGAGCTGCCAAAGAGCTGCCATCTCTCATGTGTTTCAGCAGAGAGTATCAGGAGTCCTTGATTAGAGGGAAATACGCATGGCTACATTTATGAGATTGACGACTAGATGAGGAAGCTGAAGTGTTAGAGGAAATGAAAGCATGCTCTTTTTTTTTTTTTTTTTTTTAAACTAGAAAGATCCATCCACTGTTTTGCCAAGTTAGTGTTTGATTGCTGTTCCAAATACCAGGCCCTGGTAATGATCAGCGTGAAAGCAGAGAAGCATGTTGTGGTGATGTTTCTAAATTGATGTTAGCATAGATGAACTCTGGCAGTTCAGGTACATGTGTAAGTGGCTTATAGAGAAAAATGATAGTAAAATTGAGGTAACAAGTTCTCCTGCTAAGTTGCAGCCAGTGTCTTTCCACAAGCTCCAGCAACAAATTGACACTTACTGAGTTCATAGAGAGAGAAGCAAGAGTCAAGGCTCAGATTTACCCTGAGGAGTGTGCAGACTGTGTGAAGTTCAAAAAGCTTCCCTAACCTTGAGCTAATTTTTCTAAGCAAGGACAGCATGCCCCATTTGGGGATATAAAAGGCTGCCAAAAAGCTGTCTCTAACAGTTGAATTTTGGGTACACTTGTGTTTATAGTGTAAAACTATAATGATCTCAACATTGTATCTTTTTTTTTCCTTATATACATTTAATGTTGGATTTTGATTCCTGACTGCTATTGTAGTTTTTGAGGAATCATAATTACTTTCTGCTTTTTGTGCTGAGATTTAATATAAACTACTCTGGCCCCTGTCCCCTACCCCCAAAGGAAGAATATATCTGGAAAGATGTTCCGGGCAAGGTTGTTGAGGTTACTTGGAAACCAATTATGTACTAGCTCAACCGAAACAAATTAAAGAAAAAGGGTGCAAGATTCTGTCAAACAGTCCATATGTATTCTCTACAAATATCTTACTCAGGCTTGTACCCCATTGGTTCATTAAAAAAATAGTAATGTATTAGCACCTAGCAACACAGCTGTAATGAAATATTAATTAATATTTCTATTATAAATCACCTCTAGAGAAACTTACATAATTGAAAGGGTTTTAATTTGTTTCTCACTGGTGGAATAGTAATCCTATTGATTTAAATGCATAGCTATTGCAGTAAATAAAGTAGTGTAAGTCCCTAACGTACTGTTAAACAGGCTCTCTATGTAAGCATCATATATAGCTGCTCAGATTGCTTACAGAGCAATCGTTACATTTCAAAAGCATGTATCTGATGCAGCATTAGGAGTGTTTCTTTCTTGTGATAGGAAAGGAGGGGTTGTTTCACATGCTGTTTCACCTTCCTCCCATTTAATTAAACATCTGTCAATTAAAATACTGTAGAATAGAGCTGTGTAATTAAAAGCTGCTGCTTTCACTGAATTTTGAAGACATCATATTACGAATCCTAATTGTTACTTCACCTGAAAGAGCTGGTTTCCTCTTTAGAAGCCTTTATCTATTAAATGATTCGGTGATGCATACTTTACCAGATAATTACTGTCTTCTTAAAACTGTCACAGAATTGTGCACCTGTATCTAAGAATTCCATTAAAAATAAATAAATACAGACCCTCTCCTGAATTCATCCTGCATCAAAGGAATGCACAGGTATTTTGATATCATAATTAAATCCCTCTGAATTCTGAGACAAGTTGAAAGCTCTGACTCCTATTTAGAGTAGATATTACCATAATTTGTTTTGTTGGCTGGGCATCACAAGAGTTTCACTCATGTGTCTACTCCTGGCTAAACATTTGGTATTTGTGTTGTTCAGTGATTAAAGTAAGCTAATGTGAGACTCTTTTACTGCTAAATGAAGCAGTCATGTTTTCTTCTCCAAGCAACATAAAGCCCCTGCTTCCTGTCTGTCCCTGTAATAAGTATTAGCGAATGCTCAGCCATACACAGGTCAGATCAGTTCATCGATATACTGAAAACTACATATATATGTATATATACATACATTTCAGTCACAGACTGGACTAAAAACTATAGAGAGAGCATATCCAATTCACTCTGAGCTGAATGTTGCTGGGTGTTGTTGCAAGAAATTATGTAACTCTAATTCTCTTTCTTCAGAATAAGTGTAAGACAAATCTGTCTATTTGCAAAGCATATTATATTGAAGGCTTTTTTTTTGAGTATGCTGAAACATTTTTAGTGATGGAGCTTTGACAACACACACTCCAGTTGGCATCAAATATTTTTAGTAATAGAGCTTTGACAAAACACACTCCAGTTGGCATCAAAAAGATGCAAGAAAGCTAGTATTTTCTAATCTAAAAGTTTTTGATGAAATCCACTGAAACTTAATGGTCAATCTTTTCAGTTATAGCTTAAGGCAATGAAGCTATGCCAAGCTGTTTTAGCATTTCAGAGTTTAAGGCATGTCTAGAAGACACTCTTAGTTGTATGCTTTAGTTTTAGGTAACTCTTTGAGGAGAAGGGATTTGGACTCAGTGATCCTTATGGATCCCTTTCAACTTGAGATACTCTATGGTTTTATATTTCTATAATTTAAACTGCAGAGTTGTTTAAATTTAAACTATCAAACCACAACAAGAAGGAAAATGTATCAATATATAAATATAAAATATATTAATGTTGCTACCATTTTCATATACATATTTTACAGAGAGATATTTTATATTCTTTTCAGAAATTCTCAGCAATGCTCACTAAAATGGAAACAGCAAAAATTACCATGAGAAATAACTAACAGCATCATCATTATCATCTCTTTTTGAACCAGTGTCAACAAAGACAGTAATCAAGATTAGTCATACCTCTTACACATGCCTGATAGAAATATATGTTTACGGAAAAGGATCAAGGCTTTAATGATGCACTTTGAAATATTAAATCCTCTAAAGCAGAAAATGGATAAATTCCAAATTATCAGTAAAAGGTTATGTTTTTTCCCAATGGGTATCACACTTGATTCTTATTTCATAAAATTGTACAATCATAGACTCATTTAGGTTAGAAAAGTCCTCTAAGATCATAAAATCCAACCTGAGCTTAACCTAGAATGGCCAAGTCTAGCACCAAACCACATCTCTAAGTGCCCTGGTCACATATCTTTTAAATATCTCCAAGGATAGTGACTCAACCACTTCCCTGGGAAGCCTCTTCCAATGCTTGACAACCCTTTCTGTGAAGAAATTTTCACTAATATCCAACCTAAACCTCTCCTGGTACAACTGAGGCCATTTCCTCTTGTTCTATCACTTATTATTTGAGAGAAGAGACCAACCCTTACTTGGCTACAGCCTCCTTTCAGATAGTTGTAGAGAACAATAAGGAGCCCCCAGAGCTGCCCTTTCTCCAGCCATTGGCCTTNCCTTTCAGATAGTTGTAGAGAACAATAAGGAGCCCCCAATAAGCAGCCCTTTCTCCAGCCATTGGCCTTCTTGGCCACCTGGGCGCACCCTGGCTCATGTTCAGCCACTGTCAACCAGCACACACCAGTCCTTTTCCACCTTTCCAGTGACTCTACCCCCGGCTTGTAGCACTGCAGGGAGTCATCATGACCCACGGGGAGGACCCAACACTTGCCCTTGTTGAACCTCATACAATGGAAAGAGTCTGTCCAGATCACTCTGCATATCCTTCTACCCTCCAGGAGATCAACACACCCACTCTGCTTGGTGTCATCTGCAAACTGACTGAAGGTGCACTTGATCCCCTCCTCCAGACCACTGATAACCATGTTAAAGAGGACTGGCCCAAATACTGAGCCCTAGAGATCACAACATGTGACCAGCTGCCAGCTTCATTCACCAGCACTCTCTGAGTCCAGCCATCAAGCCAGATGTTACCCACTGATGTGTGCACCTGTCCAAGCCATAGGCTGCCAGCTTTTCCAAGAGAATGCTGTGGGAGGCAGTAACAAAGTCTTTACTGAAGTCCAGGTAGATAACATGCACAGACTTTCCCTCATCCAGTAGAATGTCATAGAAGATCAGGCTGGTCAAGCAGGACCTGCCTTTCCTAAACCCATGCTGGCTGTGCCTGATCAGCTGGTTGTCCTGCATATGCCTCATGGTGGTTGCTGGTCAAAGACCCATCCAGCCTGGCCTTGGATATTTCCAAGGATGGGGCATCATTTGCCTTTCTGCAAAGCAGATAGTGTTTGTAATATGAGATGAAGAAATATATTTAAAAACAAGCTTAATCATGCTAGAGTATTGTGACCCTGAGTATTTCTGATTCCAAGTGAATTAACCCAGCTTCAGCCATCCTGAAGCCCATGTGTAATGAAAAAGCTATACCAACCTAAAATAACACCGTGGCTGCTTTCAAGGTATGGCCCTAGCAGAAACTGGAAATTAAATTACTAGAGAGGGTTCAGAAAGACTTTCTGCTGATGACATGCTATTTTTCTTGCAGAGATTTAAAATCAATGATAGTTTAAAAGAAAGCAAGGTAAAATAACTTAACAGAGTTTCCCAAACTCTGCAAATTATATTTCACAAAAAGATGAAAAATTGACAGTCCCAGCCAGCTGGGATCTTTTGCCTTCCTTCCTATGGTCTTAGTGGAAACAATTACAGAGACATGTCTGATTACATCTCCCCGTTAGTGGAGGACTTTCTGGACTGCTTCTACTTCTTAGAAGACTTTTTGGTTGTACCATAATGAGTTGGTATATAGTTGTTTAAGAAAGCAACAAAGCACTTGCCTACAGTGTCATTCATAGTTCAGTGATTGATAATGGCATACAGAGTCAGACACTCCTCCAGGTCAGCAGTACACAGCTGTCCCAGGTTGGTAGTGATTATGTGCCATTACAGCTTGGTTCTTGTTCAATGTTCTGTCAAAAACGAGATTTTTGTGTTCAATCCATTTCTTAATGGACAGGTGTTACAAGCAAATTGGCATTAATTGGCAGCACTGTTTGTGATCTCTGCAGAAAACCGAAGGTATAAAATGAACGAGAGCATAAAAGCTACAGTTGCAGAGATGATCTCTACTTTAGTGCTTTGGAGGAATGGTGTGGAGAGTTTTCAAGATGAGCAGCACCAGCTGTTTAGTAGAGAAATGGCTTGAAGGTCAGCCAGTATACTGGGTCAGACCAAAGAACCATCTAGCCAAAAAAGCTCATTCCCAGCAGATGCCCTCAAGAGAATGCAAAAACAGAGGAAGTATGTATAATTATTTATAGGGAACAATTCCTGCACCTCCTGTAACTTATAGGTGCTTCCCGAACCAGTTTGTTGTATAGACTAACACATTCATTCTCTGTTTTTATCCTACTGTCTTTTACTCCTAATCAATACCCCTGCTTTTATGTGAAAACGGCAAGTGAACTGCTGCTTCTTAACCCCTTTCTCTGTTATTTATTTTTTACATGCCTTGGTCATACAATTCCCTCAGCAGTTTCTTTTCCAGACTAATGAATCTTTGTTAATCTAGTTGTTCAAAGACAATTCTGCTCTTTTCAACATCTTAATTTCAAGATCTAATTTTTGAGTGGTAATCGCCTGTTCATATCCCATTACATTATGGGGAATGTTAATATTGTCTTTCTTCATGTGCATTGCTATACATTTATTTACTATATTTTTAGCAGTTCTTTTGTCTCCCAGTCATTCAGTAGAATGCGCTTCTTCCGCAGCTCTTTCTCTTGGTTTTCTTTTAATCATTCTTTACTCCATGTTATTCATAGGAAACTTGGTCAGTCTGGTGTTCACCATCTTGTCCAAATCATTAATCAATATCCTGAACAACCTATGTAACTGTGGGAGTCCACTGATAGTACCCTTCTGCTATGTTTTCCTTGCTACAGTTTAGATAATTATGAATTTGATGATTTCATCATATTCCACAGAAAATCAGTTAAGAACCTTTTGTGAGGGATAAATGGTTTTTTGAAACCCAAGTATGCCTTAGCAATTGCTTCTCTCCTATTAACTAACAGTTTTGGACAACTCTAAAAGATTTGTGAGGCATGTCCTCTGTTTGAGAAAGTTCTACTTGGACTTGCTTCCTCCTCAGTTTCTTATTTTTATCCATGTGTTTTGAAGAGGATACATCAAGGAATCTCAGATAGGATTGTTAATAGATTATAGATTAAATAGAACAAAATGAGCTGCTGGTCCTATGATAGTGTTTTGTTTCTATGCAATGGTGTAATGCATGTATGTATGCCCTGTTTTGTCCTTAAGAAGAGGAAGAGGGGTAATTCCAACTTTATGCTCTACCATAAACTGGTTAGTAGAATATGGCTTTATAAGAAATACATATTTAAAACTTAAACTAGTTTGACCCCTTCATATCCTTTTGTTGTTCTTGGCCATTAATGTTCAGATCATGCAGGAGGGTTTCTGCAGCTATAAGTAGTTTGGAACTGTGAAAAAAAAAAAAAATTACTCTTTCTAGTGTATTTTTCAAATATCACATCTTTGAAATTGTGTGGGGAAGACTCATTTGCTTTAGGAATTTACAGCAGTTTTAACAGTTTAGCATTTTGACATGAATATTTCTATGCTGCAGTTTCATAGCTTTGGGGTTAATAGATTTTTGACCAAGTGGTTTTGGCCATTTTTTCCTCTTCAATTCATTAACCTAATGAATAGCTGTGATGTACATCTTCTAAAATTCTAACTGTTACTTACATTGAGATACTTTTTCTTTACACCGATAACCTACTGAAGCATTTGATTGAAGTGTGAGGGACTCAAATGAAAACATTAAATTGCCTAAGTGAGCTCCTCGTTAATATTTTTGCTTCCAAATGCTCTTAAAATACCTAGAATATTACAGAATATTGTTCAACAACCTGATAAAAGAAGTACAACTAATAGTTCACAAGTAAAAGAGATTTTTGCATTTAAATTGTCTAGATGTTTTCTGCATCTTGAGAGTTTAGTGGATGGGAACAATAGATGATGTTGTTGCATGAATTTTTATGTTCCTTTATTTTCTCATTCTTGGGTTTAGTGATTTTAGTTATTTTCAGTGATCATTATCAAGTATTTATGTTTGACTGAAATAAGCTACCTTCTGTTTTATTCCTAGACATTTCAGTTTCCAGGCAGATAATGTACGATTATGTTGATCCTTTTCAACTTCAGATTGCATGGGGTTCTGTCAATTATTTTAGTTTGTGCAGACTTCTGTACTATGTGTCAGATTCTTCACTGTGATACTAATAAATTTATTCTAGATTTTAAAGACACCTTAGCCGTTTGTGTCTAATATTATAAAACAAAATCAGTCTGTGGACTTGATTATGAAATATTTGTACTGCAAAACACCAGGAGATGTCAATGAAATAAAAGCTGGATGGTTCTAGGGATTGCAAATGCTCTAAATGAAATTCCTGTCTCCAAAAAGATCACTGTCTGAAAGATTACCAACTCCAGAAGTTTCATTACAAATTTTTCATTTACTAGGAAAGTGTACTTCAGTCACTAAGTCTCAGTCATCCTGTTAGAATGTGAAACTCACTATTTTGATTTATTTAAAGAAGCAAATAGAAAGATCAGCCCTTGCTGACTCTAAGAAGGAGCTTTAGGGGGAAAAAATAATCCTAAATCCTTATGAGCAAGAAAAAGAAATAGACAATTCCCAGAATGCTTTTTATTTTGAGTAAATTTTGTGGCTTTTGAACACCCGGGCATAAGACCTGAAGTTGGCTCATTCTGTGGTTTCTTTGCTTTCATAAATACTACTCAGTGCATATTTAGAGCTCATATGAAAATAACCAACTTTCAACTCCATTCTGTACTGGAAAACTCTCTGCACAGTGTGGGACAAAAGATGTTTGTTCAGAGACAGCACAAACACCTAACTTTGACCTAAATATGTATGTCTGTGAATCTTTCTCAGCCACCTTTGCCTAATTTTTATTGCTATCTTTATAAAAATGAAATGCTCAACTGTCACAGAAAAGCAGAGCTATAAATGCCAATAAAAAGATTTCAATATATGATTTTCATGCATTTTCTAAGAAACTCCTAGGTTGTTCCATTCCATATTTAATAAGCATTTTTAAGCTCATAATGATTTCCAGCATTTTCTAGTCCATTTCTAATCTAATTGATTTTTTCCTATAAACACTACTTTGAAATCATTTGCAAACAAGCCCAATTACCATCATTTTTGGGCATACTTCTGTACTTTCAGTCAGCAATGATGTAACCTGTGGATATTATTACACAAGCTAAAAAACTACATATTCTGCAAGTGTATTATCAACTAAGAAGTACATGTCTGCAGTTTCCCGAATATTTTAGTGGTAGTCGTGCTGTTCCAACTTTTATAATTTTGTAAGTATTTTCTTTTAATCACGTTTCATTCCTGGTGCTGTTGTGCACTATTTAGTTGCAGTACATGAGATGCTACACAAAAGGGCAGGCTGAACAGTCGGTATATAAGCTCTAGGTTAAGTTTGAGCAGACCCTGTTACCAATAGCTATACATCCAGTCTAAGTCCCCTAACTTAATTTGCATTTGTGTACATTTGATTTAAGGTTACTTTCTTTTGTTACATGAAATGAGTAGATTGTAAAATATATCTATTTTCACTGGACATCCTTTACTGCTTACATAATTTCAACAATCTTGCCTTTCTAGTAGAGGCATTTGAAGAAAGACTTCAAAGATAAAATTTCAAAATTCATCCATCTATAGTATGATAACATGGGAATCAGAATTTTAAATATCCTGTTGAATGATATAATAGATAAAAGTCAAAATGAACAAATAAGTTTTTTAGAGTAGTATTTAATTAAGATATTATTTATGTCCTTTTCTCTGATGATTGAAGCATGTAGAAGAGTTGTACAGAACAAATCAATGTAAACTACAAATGTATATTATATTGCATTTAGAAAAAATTCATGGCATCTGTGACTGAAAACTGTTTCCTTTCTAGTATCAGTTATTAATATTAAGAAAAATTTAGATATGTTTAATGGTAAAGTTATACTAAAATTGCATATAAAGTAATACTGAAAATTTCAAGATGGGTAGCATATGGGTTTTCATTTCTCTAGCAAATCCTGAGTTTCTTGAATACTTTCATCGTGATGATTATTCACTTCTGAGACAAATAGAGCCAGAGATGCGTATTCATGGGTTTTTCACTATATTGTCTTATAAACTCTCCTACTGTTTCTCATTTATTCTGCACAGGCTCCATCATCACCTTCTTCACCCATAGCTAATGAACCAAAATACGAGAAGCGCTGGCTAGACACCTTATCAGTTCCTCTGTCAATGGCTCGAATCTCGAGATACAAAACCGGAACAGATAAATTAAGGTTTGTCATCTAGAAGAGGAGGCACTGGGTTAGTTAGCTGTACATAGTATTCTGCTATGGATTGTTGGCTTTATAAGAATTGGGTGGAGATACGAAATTCTTCTTATTAAAAACTATGCAGTTCATCTTCTCCTAAGATTAATGGCATGCATGGTGATTACCAAAGATAAGGTAAAGCTCTTACAAATATGTTTCTATAATCTGTTGTATCTTGGGAATTCAGTTAGCATCAGCAGCTAGTACAAAGGTTAATCCTGGCATTACTTGAATTAATTTTGAAGCTACTATATATCCTTCTGTATCGCTAATAGGATACTTCTATATTCCCCAATTCTAATATTGTCAATTAACTTTCCTTTTTCATTATAAATGATAACACAGTGCACAATCATCATCCCTGTGCTATCACGTCATATAGATATATTTGTATCACTGTCATATAGAAACGCATATTGATGAGATTTTGGCAAAGTACATGGTACAAAATATTGTATTTTTGATCATAGAATTTTTTTGCATGTCAGAGATATTAACTAATGGTTCATAAAGTAACTGTGGAATGGGATGTCAGAGGCTATTTTACTGGGCTTCAGGAAAGATGAAAGCAAAAGTGAAGTTTAATAAAGCTTCAATAAGTAATATGCTTGAGAAAAGTTCAATATATCCCAGCATACATAAGCTTTTTCTGCAAACCATACTGTGGTACAACTGCCTCAAATCTACCAGTAATTGTAGGCCAAGCAGTCCACGGTTCTCCATATGTATCAGAACAGGAGTTCATTCACTGTCATTATTTTCCATGGTCTTTATGGGTTGCCCTATATTTATTTGCCTATAATACCTATTAATGAGATGATTGGAATCTCTATTGAAGCATCAAGATACAGGTCACCTGCTACCAGGAGGTACCAGAAATTCATGTGAATATCTTTCTTGTTCTATAGCAGATTTTTTTACCTGTTTCCTAAAAATGACCTGAAAAGAATTATTTTTCTAGTAGGACAGATGTGCTACTTTAACTTATAGCAATTCATCTTCTAAGGCAGTTGGCAGCTCCTCTCCCAGACTTTGTGTTAAAGCATCACAGGTGAATAATAATAAATTGTCCAGAAAAGTTTTAGCTTCTTCCACAGACTTTGTTTGAACTCTTAATTCTCTTTTACTTAGCATCTCATCACTTCCTCCGTCACTTTATTTCTCCCTACTTCAACTGACAAGTTTATGCTGTCCAGCCTTGTCCAATCTATCACAGACCTCCAACTCCAACAGGCTTGGAAGTTCTGTGAATTGAGTAAACAAAGCTCAGTGTTCACGTTTAGGTGTCAACTAATCAGCGTTCTAGAATCTAAAGGATAAATGGAAGAGGATAGAACATTTAAACCTCTGATTTCAGTTGTCACCCTGATAGTTTAAAGCACTTTCACTCCTGCGCTGTGCACTTTACGCATTAGATGGAGAAATCTCAAGGGATTTCAGTTCCCAAAACAGTAGCATGTGTATTTTGAGAAATCTTTGAAATGAAATACCTTCAGATATTGTACGGGATCTGGCTAAGATGGAGCTAATTTTCTTTATAGTACTCCATATGGTGCCGTGTTTTGGTTTGTGACTAAAGCAATGTTAATAGCACACCAGTATTTCGGTTGTTGCTGACCAGGGCTTGCACACCCTCAGAGATTTCCCTCTTTCTTGTTCTGCTCCTACACAGTGAATAGGTCCCAGGGTTAGGCAAGAAGTTGAGAGGAGGTGCAAGCAGGGCCAGTGACCCTAACTGACCAAAGGGATATTCCACGCTGTGTAGCATCTTTGCTCAGCAATAAAAACCGAGCAGAGAGGGCTTGGGGGGAGCTACCCATTTCTCAGAGACTGACAGGACATCATTCTGCTTGTGAGAGATAGTGAGTGGTTGCCTTTGCATCACTTGTTTTGTTGTAATTTAGTAAGTTGGGTTTTTTTCCTCTTCTGTTTGCTTATTAAACTACTTTCATTTCTGTTCATGAGGTTTTTTGCTCTTTGTATTCTCTCTGCTGTGCCTCTGGAGAGGGCTGGGAGAGTGAAGGGCAGTGTGGATGCTTGGCTGCTGGCCCAAGATCAACCCATCACAGTTATATTTTCCTTGTATGATTTGAGGAACTTAGTGCTTACAGTTTTAGTCTTGGAGAGACATTCTCTTGTGATGGATCTCACTCCCATATATATTTAATATATATACCACTCCTTAATTACTAGTGAGTTTTTTTATTATTGTTGTATACACTTTGAAAGAAGATGGAATAATTCCATAAAGCCTACCACCATCCCGTGACACTTTACTTCTAAAGTAAGTGCTCCTTGCTTGTTTTGGTGAACCAACAAAAACAGCTATATGAGCATGAAAGGAATACTGTCTTGAGGTTAACTATGGATGAGGTGTTTCCCATATTCTTGATAAAGGTGTTTATTTTTGCCTGAGGGACACCAGACTGCTCTTACCATACACTCTGAAATGCATGTACATATTTTTATTATTATCCCTCTTGTATCCTTTTTCACATTTCCACATGTTCGTATGTGCTTAACATCCAACATTGGTCTTCATTAATTGCTCTCTAAAATCAAATATCTGCTTTGCATGAAATAAAACTATACTATGTATAGTATCTGTAAATCCAGCTACTCTAGATAAAAATCGTGCTTTCAACCATATCTACACATCTCTGTTCCCTTTTACATTGCAGCCACCAGTCTAAAGCCATTGGAGTGAGTCCGAATTCATTCCCCTGAATGGATCACAGATCATTCTGACCAGTTTCCTAATTTTGCCATACCCTAAATATTTACTTGGAGCCTATTCACATATATGGGTTGACAGCATGCCTGTTTTTCCTGTACTACTGAGTCCATGAGTCTGTCATACCTGTAACTTTTTGTCTCCCTCATGTTCTTTTTCATAACTGTGTTTTGTTGCAATGCTTCATTATGTTTTATCCACTAAATTACCGCAGTTGGTCTTGCAAAGGTGCTCTGGCATCAGAATAGCCGGATTACTTTTTAAGTCAGTGTTGAATTATTGGAACTATCATCTGTAGTGTCACATACACAGCTGTGTATGTCTTCTCCTCAGCTAGATGGGCTGTATGAAAGGCCTTTTTCCCTACTTCCTACCTGAATTAAATTCAGAGAGGTTTATATAATTCTTTCTATCAAAAATTACCTATAGTCCACTGGCTTTTGACATCACTTTTTAACTATGCAAAACATTATGGCTTTTGAAAGGTTATTAAAGATTGTCTATCCATTCAGAGGAAATGCACACTCTGCTTTCTTCAATCCTTCTTTTCCCTGATATAAAAACATCTTTTTCACATGTGGAATTCTTGCAGTTGGCTACAGCAGAACTTACCATACTTTTGTTAGTATACTCTGATTTTTAAAAATGTATGGTATTGTTTAGCCTATGTATTGTATCTGTAAATCCAACTGCTCTTGCTGTTCTGATATGGTAAACTGTCATCTGCCAGTGTGGATAGTTCCTCTGACCTCATTCATTTTACTTCTCCCTGATACTCAAGATTGTTTCATATATTTAGCATTCTTTTTCTGGTGGTGTAGGTAACATCCATACAACCGTAGAACAAGGGAAAACTTGTCTGTCTTAAGGTTGGGCAGAGTCAGATATTTTACTAATGGCCCTATTTTTGTTGCCTTTATTTAAAAAAAATACAAAATATTACAAAGTACAGCATGTCAGCATCTTGCTCAATACTATTTTTTAATCAGAAACACCTTACATAGCTAGAGTTGTCGGTTAGACTGTAGTATACTTTTAGTGTGCCTTAGATCAAATCTAGTCTAATCTAATCAGATTAGGCTGTATTATTTCCTTTGTGGTTAAACTGTGCAGTTTAAATTATTCCGTACTTCAGTTGAGTTTTCCGGTAACTTTGCCAAAAAAAGGGCATACTTTCAGCATACTCTTGTGTCATGAGATGGCCAAGATCACATGTATCGGTTTGATTCTTATTCTTTTTTCATTTGAAGAGAACGGAGTTGCCTTTGCCTTTTGCTTTGACTTCATCATGAGTTTTTATTATATTTTTCCCAGGAAGTCTTTAGACTGTGACTTAATGACACAAGAATATTTTTTTTATACATTTTAAATTCTGTTAACACCATATGTATTAACAGAAACAAGAGAGAATGGGATAGATATTTTCCTTCCTTATAAAGGAATGACTAAAAATACTGCACAATGGGAGTGTGAAATATTTTTATTAATACCACAAAATAAAAGCAAATAAATTTCCTCAGAATATTATAAAAGAAAGATTAGAAACGTAGTAGATGTCATTCCTGTTCTCAATGGAAGATTAAACATTGTATTAACTACTGAAATCACCTTGAATTAGTGTACTTCACATTGTTGATATGATTGGGGTCTATCTGAGTATATTTATATTTGCAGCATGCTAATTGGTCTTTTTGATTATTTAGCAATTTAATAACTTTTTTATTCGATTGCCTTTATAATATAGGACTACTGCTTCTATTATTCTACACTTCTCACCAATCCATCAATGTAATTTTTCTCTGTAAGAAGTAAGGTAATATAAATGTAATGAGAATGTGTGAATACTGTGAATATTCTTAAATACTAGTTGGCAACGGAAATCTTTTTTGACTGTTGAGGATAGAATTGGTCAATAAATGAGATGTAAGTTTAACAGAGAAATAATGAGATCAGTAAGTTTTTCTCACCCAAAGAAATTTGTGGTTCATATTACAGTTTGGGGTGTTTTTTTTTTTTTTTAAGATAGAAAAGTAAAGAGAGGTAGTCTTTTAGAAGGTGGACAACATAGTTCATTCCCTGTAGTCTTTCTTTTTTGTTACGGAATTGTTATTTGGGAAAATGGAGGTAACTATTTTTAGTCCTTACAGCAGATACTGGTAGTACTGTATAATAATTTTTATACAGTGTACAGACTGGAGCTTGGAGTGAAGGTACAATAGCTATAACATCTTGAACATTATGAGTTTAGAGACTGAAGAAAAAAAGTTTGTTTAGAATATGCAAGATTGAAGTAGTGAGTGGAATGGAAGTAATTCAGGCCCAGTAGCTATGAGCCCATGTATCTGTGATCCCAATTACAAAACAACTTAATTATATTTAGGTGTTATTTTCCATTTCTTGGTATTCTGACCATTGCAATTACTACAGAGTATTGTGTATTTTTAAGTTTTTTTAATGCGTTCACTGGTTTCTTAACAGATTCTTTCTGAAGGATTGCATTTTCCATTTAACATTTCAGTAAGTTAACAAAATGCCTTTAATTAGATAAATAAATTGAAAACTAAGAAATTAAATAAACCATTTTGAAAAAGATCTAGGAATTAAGCACAATCTCGCTGAGTTACAAAACCTGAATGAGCACTTCCTCACAGTTTTCTGACACATCAGATAGAAAATATCTGTAGAAGCATAAATGTCCTTCAGTCATCTTATTTGGTTGCTGTAAGTGTAATGAAAATAAACCAAAGTTACAATACTGGAAGCAAAATGTTCCTCCAAAAAACACAAACATAAAATGCAATCCAAGTATATGTTTAATGCTTCGATATCTTCTGAGCTTGGTAGTTTCTGTTAATAGTTCGATTATATGTGCACATTTAAACATTTTGTAAGATACAAGGTTCTATGACTTCTAGAATACAAAATCCCATTACTTTTAACATGACATTTCAAAGAGATTTAATAATTCAGATCATTCTTTTTGGAGAATTTCCACTCAGATCTACCCATAGTCCATAAAACTTCAGTTTCTGGAGAAATTCTAGCAAGAGGGCCATATAGTACTAGAAACAAGCCCCAAGAAAATGTTGTAAAAAAAGCAATAAAAATTAACTCAAACATCAAAAAATCATACAAACAGGAAGGAATACTGGTTCAGGACCTGGGAAGATGCAAAGCTGATCAAATCCACCTGTCTGTATTAGCGTGGCAGTAAACTTAAGATAAATGAGATGCTGTCAAACATACATCTAGATTTTTATAGAAATATCTATATGATAAAATATCTACATAAGTCTAAGAGAGATGGTTTCACATGCCACAGGTACTAAAAAATCTAAGGATAGGTTTTGCTGAAATTCATAGCCTCCAGTAAAGCAACAATTCAGCTTTTCCCATTTCAGCTGGCACTGAAAATACTTTTTATCTTAGAAGAGTCTTTGGATTTAACACCTCTATAGTAGCAAACCGCTTGTATGGAAAAATTTCCGTGCTAATATTAATTAATGGTATTCATTTAAAAGTGTCAATGTCAAGAAGAGAACTTAAAGTCTACCAATGCTCATCTGTTATTCTGACTGCCATTCTCACAAAGATAGCGTTTATTTTATTAAAAGTAATTAATGCCGTAAACAAACTTCAGAAGAGACCAGGAATGCAGGTCTATTCATTGTTCACCATGAAAGTGAGATAGAGACACTGAGTATGGAAAACAGTGTCTCATGCTCCTTAGCAGAAATGATTGAAGGAAACAAAGTTCCAAATAGAGAGACAAATCTGAAAATAAGAAATGTGTGGGCAATGCAACACAAATTTCTAGTATCTATGAAATGCAAATACTCATTTCTGGTTCTAGTTGCAGTAGTCAGTAGCATAAATGCAGTAATAAAAGAGGTAGCAATTTCCTCTATCTGTGTTTTAAAATGGTCTTGGGGCCTCAGGAAGAAAAAAACCAAACAAAATCCAAACCAAAAAACAAAGTAAAAAGTCTACAGCAATTTTATAGCATCTTGAGACCTTTCAAACTTAATATTTGGTATTAAATGGAAAGCTCCTCCTTGTCAGCTAACAGGAATAGGTGCTTTGTTGTGTCTCTTTTTTTCTTTTCTGTGTTTTGAGGAAATGGCAGAGAGAAAGGCATGTCATTTAAGCCTGTAGGATTTATTTTCTCGTGAATTCTAATGACATCCTGGTGCTTGCTTTGATTGTTTCACTTAAAACAAAAGCCTCAGCATTTATTTTGTTAAGCTTTTGGTTTTAGTTTGGATATTTGTTTTCACTTGTAGCCTTCTGTACACTGTGCTTTTCAGAACACAGCATAGTACATAGAACAATATCAATATATTATGGGTTCTTCAGAGAGAAACTATTGTAACTGAAAGCAAAAAATAATCATAGGAAAGCTGATTAAGATTCAGGGCAAAACCACTATGTTACTACCATAACATGTTCAGGACTGGCATCTGTAAACTTTGAAAAGCCCTGGCTGTTTCTTATCCTGTGTCATTTACACTGAACTGCTTTCTGGTAAAACCACCTTTCTGCCCAAGTCAGCACAGTGGGGACAGCAGTGCCCCAGAGGTCTCAGTCTCGTGTGCCAGGTACTGTGACCACCACTGGCACATCAGAAGCGTTGAACCAGCTGCTGGGAAAGGATGTCCTGGTGTCAGCCTGCTGGAGCAAGGGAACAGCTCTGCAGGAAGAGCTTGGTGACCTTGGCAGACACCCCACTGAGCAGGAGTCAGCTGAGCACATGTTCAGTGATGAAGTCCCATATGAGGGGCTGCATCAGCAATAACATAGTCAACAGGTCAAGGGAAATGGTTATTCTCATCTATTTGCATTCCTGAGGCCACATCTGAGGTAGCTCCCTCTGTGGCCAGTTTTGGTCTTCCTGTGGAAAAGATTTGTGTTTTAAGAAAGTTAGTGAGGAGGCTGCACTAGAGGACTTGCAGGATCCCTCAGACCCTATTTGATTCTGTGCAAATATCCTGTTAGTGAAGTGTTAGATCGCTAGACGAACACTGAATATTATTAACTGTCTTGTAATTGATCACCATAGTTTAATAAGATAAAAAACAACAGGAGTGGTAGTGTAATCCATACTATCACCAGCACCATGTTTCAAATGATTAAATATTGGGTAATTTTTGTAATAAAATTGTTTTTTAATTTTGATTGCCTGTTTTGGTTGCATCAGTTGTTAATTGAGGAGTTCCCTTCTGTGATCTTTCATCAGCCACTTGTATGACTTCATGCCACTGGGATAAGGCATTCATGTCTTTGTGTGTCTGCTGAAGCTGAGATAGAATCTAGACACCCTGTGGTTCTATGCAGAGCACGTACTGTTGCTTGGCTCTCTTAACTGCTCTGGACTGTCCTCTTGCTGTGTGAGGATTCTAGCATCTTAGCTTTGATATTTGAGCTGGATAATCTAAGATTGGCATTGTGAATGGCTTCTCTTCACAGCATTAAATTAAGTCTGTTTCCAGGCTCCACTGTGTATCAATGCATAAGGGCTGACAGATTCCCACTGTCTCAGTGGGATGTTGAAAAGATCATAACATAAGTCATTTTGTTATAGCACCGTTGGGATCTTTGTCAGAGCCCTAGGCAAAAAGAACAATATGCTTGGGAGGTGATTATTTGACTCAGTTTACTTGAAGACAATAAAAGGATTTTTTTTTTTGATCTTTTCTTCCTTTCTGAAGAGGTGAAAGAGATTTACTGAAATGAAAGTGACACAGAATTGTGCCATTGCCATCAGGTTTTAGTAGTTACTGCGATTTTTCAATCATGAAAGAAAAACAGGCCATCAGCTGATATATATTTAGGTCTTCAGGCCAAGCATGTTAATTTTTGCAAATAGCTAATGTAATGCTTTGCAACTCCTTTAAAAGGAAAGCATCTCATATATATCTATTCTGATACTTTGCCTTATTTATATTGTGAATGATGGATAGTTTATATTACCTTTTCTGGCAAGTATATAGAGTTCAGTATTCATGTTCACCATCAAACTCCCTACAAATGACAAAGGTTAAGTTAATAACTTTTTCGGTAATTCAAGAATGAATAACTGCCCATTAGCCACTATGCGTCATTTTGAATGTTGACATATATCATAAATTAAGCAGTAGAGGACTTCACCTTAGATCAGAGAACCCCAGGAAGACTCAGCAACTTCATAGAGCAGTATTCTTGATTCAGTATTTGGCTTTCTTCTAGGTTAGTACCAGAAATGAAGCAATATAGCGTATAAATATAAATACCTAATTTACAAATGTAGAAGGTAGCGGTGATATTCTCCATATTATATACAAAACAAACATATGCCTAATCAGTAAGATAATTATAATTGTCTTTAACAATAGTATATAACTAAAATCTAATTCTCCTGGCAGTAATAGGTATTTAAATAATCTCGGTAGCTTTCTGAAGTTTAGTTACTGCAACTACTGCATGTCATTTTTTTTAAATTTAGACCAGTGTACTTCCATGCCACTACTTAATGAGCTTTTGTTGTTCCTATTGGAAAACATTGAGAGTTAAAAAAGCATATCCCACCAGCATCCAGATGCAGGGGATTTCAGAGGCACATACACAGTGCCTAACTTTCTGCAGATAGTAGGGAAAGGAAAGCATTGGCATTTGCAGAATAAAGTTGCTATAAACACATAAAAGTTTCATTAAAAGTTAATAAAATACAATTGGACATAAGCCTGTGCCAATGCTGTTTTGAGAAACTATTTAAGGAAAACTTTTCAAAGAAACTTTTAAGAACATTTTTCAAATTCCTATGTCATAAAAGAGCTTAAAATAAATATTGCTTTGAATGAAACATAGGAAAGTATAGGAATCCAAGAAATGAAAGCTAGGGAAGACACTGCTTTGAATCTCCATACATTTCTAGTACATGAAGCCAAAATGCAATAAAGAAAATCAGCATTTTGGTTTTAAAAAAATGTTTTTCTAAAAGACTTGCTGCATATTTCCTGAATACACTACCGTAAATTCAGTAATTATGAACGTAATATGTGTACTCAGGGAAAGTAAACAATCATCAGCACGTGTATATTGGTAGAGAGAAAGTACTTACTGTGTCTGTTGCTCTTGGTACTGCCCTATAATCCTTGGTTTTGTCGCCTTTCTATTGATTGGTAAATTAAACACTCAAAAACTTGTGAAAAGGCATAAAAATCACTGATAAATATTGGGCAGTTTCAGAAAACTGACGTATCTTCCTTTACGGATGTATTTCTTCTTACTGCAGATCTAATGCATTTGAAGTGCTGGCACTCGATGGAGTTAGTACTGGGATACTTCAGTTTTATACAGCCCAGGAGAGTGCTGACTGGCTGAGAGCAATGTCAACTAACATCAGTGATTTGACACTTCAAAATGTATGTTACTTTCTGCATATTTTCTTGTTTATGCTATTGTAAAATTATTTCTAGTTTTCAAAGGGTAAAAAAAAATTCACATTTAAAATACAATATATAAAATGCTTGTGTATGGGGAGGAAAAGGAGAAATGAAAAAGCAGGGAGAGGTTGCCTGATCAAAATTATCAAGAAGTTTTCAAGGCTTGCAGTGTCAGCATAGAAGAGAAAAGAGTAGAAAATCAGATTATGTTTATCATTTTAAAGACTTTTAGGACAAAATATTTATCCATACTGGTCATTTCACAGAGCTTTAGATGTGACCAAATATTTCATTTTTACATTTTTGTAATTAAACTTTGCTTGAAATTAGCATTTGTTGATTTTGAAACAAGCATGTGAAAATTTTGTAGCTAGTGAAGTATGATTTACAGAGGCTTACTGGGAGACAGTAATTTTACATCTCTAAGTTGTCTAAGAGTTGATTGATTTAAGGTTACATTATTCCATCTCACTTCCTTCCTTGGTATAAAAATGCTTATGCTCTTTTAAGTTATTCCTGTAAATTAATGAGTAACAATTGCCTTTGCAAGCAGAAGTATTAACTAATCCATGGAGAAACAGAAAATTACTATTTGGAGAGCACATTTATTATTCCAAAAAAGAGCAGCTAAAAATATTGATAATTACAGAATTAACCATAAAGTTAAATAGGGAACTCAATAATGTACAATTTTGAAAATATATTTGTCTTTAAGAAATGGTAAAATTCACTGATGAAAACACAATAGCACAGCTGTCCCTGAAAGAATTGCCTGTGCAGGTTTTAATCTTTTTTCTCTAGATGCGTTGAGTCTGTAACTTCTTTCATAAATTATTATTTAGTAGCCTGACTTTAATTTATGCTTTGTACTCTAAATAAACTGTGGCTTAGGTCTCCAGATTATATTGTGTAGAATTTGTATTACATTTCAACATAAACCTTTGATTAAAACAGACTTAAAATTTAATTTATTTTCCTAGTCTTCAAAAGTTACATGAATCACATTTGCCGACAATAGTTCATTTATTCCATTAATTCTTTTAAAATATTCAGTTGCTTAAGCAATCTCTTTGACAAAATCAAACATTTTTGCTTATGATGTATTATTTATAAATACTCTGTATTTACTGACTCACATCATGTATAGGGTATTATTATTTGATAATTCTAAGAAAGTGTATGGTAATATTTCTAGAATTCCAGTTCGTAGTTACTGAGCCTTTTTTTTTCTTTATAGAGAAATTCACTGAATAAAAACCATTCCAACGATATAAGTGAATAAGAATAAAAATAAAGGCAGCTTTTATTAGTCATAGGGTGCTAGTCCGTTTTTTCAAGAGACTATGTGCAGAAACTATGTGTCCTAACATAGTATCTTCACTGTGCTGTGACCTGTTGGCAGCAATATTTTATTATAAACTGAGTACTTTCATTAGTCTTCTCCACTATCTATTAATAGTGAATTCTGCCAACAAAGTAGTCCATCTGGTGTTCATATAACTGGCTGTTCCCAGGAGGGGACTGAGAAACAAGAGTCATGATGAATGTCCATGTTTCGTGTGCTTAGTGAGTTACAGAGTAAACTCTATGCAGCTCATATGAGAAGCATGTAAACTTTTTTGCTTGGACAGTACCTTTACAGGTTTTGTCAGGTGTGCAGCCTGTGGAATAACTGGAAAGGTGTGGCCAGAGCATTTTTTCAATTATTGATCATCAGAAAGGGAGATGCAGTAGTCAGTGAGAATCCCTTTTGTTGCAAACTCTTTTTAAGATGAAGATTGTGAGGCTGGAGTGCAGGAGAAGGCTGGAGAGCTCACTGCCTCTGGGCAGCCAGGAAACAGACCACCGTCCACTGTGCTAAGGGCAGGGCCTTTGAATTAGGCTTCTTGAAAGTCCATTTGGAATGCTTTTTATTACCTTAGTCCTATCATTTCAAAAAATGATTATTTTCTTATCATACCTCTGACATTGACGTTAGGGGATGGATCTGTAATTCCTTCAGAGCTTCTTCCTGTTTCTGCACTTCTCCTCTTCTGTATTCCTTTCTCCAGGAGTGAAGATAATCAATTCCCCATTTAGAAATTGTTTCAGAGAATTCCTTATCTGGTTATGGGTTATTTTCATGAGTACTTGCTGACTCTAAGTTCAGTTACTTCTCCAAATATTTAAACTATTGACTTCCTATTCTGTCCCATGCTGTCATCTCTGTATGGAAATTAGTTACTAGGTACATGGTCACAATGGACTTTCTTGCTAATACTGTTGGCATAACCTCAGCATCCTTACCTGAGCTATTACTAGGTTTTTAAACAATACTTACCATTATTCATGTTTTAATTCCACACATTTTTGCATTTTGTTTTGCTGGTACTTGTTTCATGACTTTAACAACTTTTCTTGCACTTCAGTCATTCTTACTTAAATTGTGCCTATTTGTGCTACTCTTATATATATTCTTGTCCTACATATTTGCATCATATTTTGAATAATTTATTTTAGAATTTTAGTTCTTAAAGAGCTCCTAATAGGGATTAATTGTTTTCGTGCAGTGCACACAATCTTTCCTGTATCATTTTACCCAAATATATTTACTTTTTTTATTTTACCCTAATACAGTCATGTTCAGCAGCTCTTTGTCAGATCTCCTGCTGATGCCAGGCGACAGTCCTAATGTAGGTAGTGCAAAAATAGCTCTGCCACAATGTGACACTTCTGCTAATGTCAGACTATTCTTTTGAAGTACTGAAACATCTAACTTCTATACAAAGGCAAGCTCTCTGGGGATCAAGTGTATAGGAGGAGTCATCTTTCAACAGTGAAGATGTGAGAAGTTATCATTGCATAGGGATGCTGCTCTTGTATGATAGCATATTTACAGAGTGTTACTTGGTAGATGAGAAATAATGATTGTGGTACCAGCCTGGAGTTTGTTCTCAGATGACAGAGGAGCACAGGGAATGCTACAATGTGGAGAAAAATGTAAGGGTGTCTTGTCAGCCCTCATTGCTGATACGTGCTTTGTATGCTGAGCTCAGAAAATCTCCTAGTAACAGTCAGCTTTACAAGCAACATGCATTTACTTTTATTTCTGAGGACCTTTGCCCCAAATTATTCATCTCTCTGTTCATGTTCTGGTTTTTTCACATACTTTTCTACCAGTATGAAACTACCCTATCATCTTCCTTTGTGATTCAATCCCCATTTTCAATGTTCTCAAAGCACTTTACATTTACCTTTGGCAGAAATAAATAGAGGTGAATGAGCGCCTCACATTTATTTCTTCATACACCTCTTTTCTTGCAGAAGGAGGTGCAGTTGAAAAACTGAGGGAAGAGGGGTAACAGAAACTGGCAGTGAACTTTCCATAATGAAACAAGAAGCACAGGAAACAAGTTAATCTGCATGTGCTTCTCACTGTTCTTGTTCTTAATTTTTTCAGCTGAAGGGTTCTTTGCAGTCTGAAGTGACAATGCTGTGATGGTGATGATTTTTTAGGAGAAAGGTCTTTGGGATAATTTATATTTCTCTCCCTGTTTTTCACCATTCAGATCAACAACTATTAGATATGTGCAGCTTTTCTCATGGATCTTAATTATTTTCTTTGAAATATAGCACTGAAAATAAATTTAGTCATAATCAGCAGAAGCACCTAAAGGTAATTCTGTCAGTTCATTTACATTATAGAGATTTGTTTCTTATATTTATAACTTTCTTAAAGTTTTGTGGTTTTTTCCAGTATACTCTAAAGGTGTTACTTTTTAAAAAAATATTCATAAATAAATGAGTAGGTCATAAGCAGGTAAGAAGACAAGTTATGATGCACTTGTTCCACTTTAAACATTATTTATGATTTTTATAAATCATACCAGCAGTTTCATTGGAGGATGGTAGAAACTTAAAATTTTATATTAAAGTAGGGTTATTAATCCAGATCACATTTATGTCCATGACAGCTTTTTTAATTGTAAATGTCATAGTCTGTAAACCTTCTCTTTTATTTCTTCATGTAGAGGTTGTGTGAAATTTCTGTTGTAATAGAGAGAGATTTATAAAATTGAGCTTTGAACATACATTTAAAAAAAAAAAAGAAAAGAAAGAAGATTGAGAAGGTCTTGCTTTCTTTACACAGCAGAATGTGGGGTACGTGTAGATGGAAACAAAATCTTTGTGTGTAGGAAGTTGTATACAAATTTGACTGCCTCAATGATTACACAAACAATTCTATTCCCAGGGTAAGAATGCATAATATTTCTTCACTGCTGCTTTTTTTTTGTTTTAAGTGCAAAAATTTCCAAAACTGTTTCCAAAACACTGCAGAACTGCTGGAAGTACCACAGTTCAAACTGTAGAGGTTGTAAAGGGAAGTCAGTAAGGGTAGGAACCACATCCCCTAAGCTTAGCCAAGCAATAACCAGTCACATAGGATACCAATACAGCTAGGGAAAAAATAGGTGCCTATCAAGACCCTTCACTCTCACTGTTTTCTGGAAAGAGAATATAGGTATATTATATGTGAGATAAATCCCAGCCTGGGGGGTATTCAGATATAGGTAAATGGTTCTGAATAATTTCTGTTCCTGCCCCGTATGTATCCATTTAGAACAGAGTATAGGAATTACAGTTTGCTTAATAGTTCTTTTCCAAGTTGCCTGCAGTCTTTGCAGACCTAGGTTTTTTGTTTTAGTTCCCCTGCTGTCTTGAGCTCCCATTTCTATACTGCAGTGCTGAGAGCTTAGGCACAGCCAGCAAGGTAAATGTATGCAATTTGTATTCCTGTCTGTCTCCACCAGCTATGGAGGCATGTGAAGGGCGCATGTGGTGCCGGGTGAAGTGAGGAGTTCGTAGTTCTCTCCTCAGCCCCATGACATGGGACGTATTATGATATAGAAGCAGAGCTTTCCTCTCCCCACAGATACATCGAGGCTGCAGCCATCCTGCTTTGAATAGGGAATTGCTGTCTGTGCAGTGAACAGCTGCGGAGTCCAAAGCATTCTTCCCTATTTTCCTTACCAATGGGAAGCGGAGCTGGTTATGAGGATGCTCTTCACAATACCATCATGGTGCAGAAAACCTGCATGGCCAGTCTGACACACATTTTTCCAGGCACATCTGAAGCCATTTACTTGCACTGGTTTGTGCTATAGTAATCTTGTTACTGAGCATGGTTTTGGACACTTGAAAGGAAATGACGTTTTCTGTGTGCATAACATGGCTTTATGTAGTTACTTTGTGTATGTGTTTGTGTCTGAAGCATAGGAGAAAGGTTGGACCTGATTACAGGCAGGGTGTATCAGCATTTCTACTGACATTGAAGTATTCCAGCTGTCTTTTCATTATGTTCTGCACAACTGCTCTAGCAGGATTAAGCCCACCACCAAATCAGACTGGTGAGGTCTGCTTCCTTCTGCAACACCGAGCATGTCACGAATTTGTTTTAACCAAGTTACCTCCCAAGAGGGAGGTTCTTAAGTTATGGCTGGTTTGTTACTGCTGGGGCCCTGAGGGCACCAAGAAGCTCAGCCAGCCATGCTCCAGGCCAGCTCTGGCACAGTGCAGCCCTGCAGTCAGGGGCCAGGCTGAGGAAGGCACACCTGTGTGCATGATGTGTGAGGAGCCTTGCTGGGGCCCCTCTCTCCGCTCAGCAGCTGAATTTCTGTTCCAGCCTTGTTGTCACTCCATGCCTCTGGCTAAGCTGCAGGTGCCAGCACCTGCAGGCTGTGACCCACCTCTGTTGTGGTAGTCCCTGCGCCTCCTCTAGGGTGGCAGGGAGCTGGTAGGGACACTCCAAGAGCCTGGCAGGATCTCCCAACACACAGCCCAAGGTGACAGCCAGGCCTGGAAGATGCCCCAGGCTCTCAGCAGCTTGGCCACCTCATCCTCAGACCCTCAGTCACTCCCAGCTGTCTGACCCACCAGCACACCTTCACTGTTTGACTGCACAATTCAGTTCCAAAGGGCTGCAGAAGTGATTGTGTGAGGGAGAAGAGCCCTGATGGCCCATAATGGTTTAGGCCTGACAAGAGCTCCTACAGCCCTGAGCATTGCTATCACCCTCTGTCCATACAGTCTAGACTCCTGTTGTCATCCTACCCCTCCACATTGCTTTTTGTCTTAGGATAATTTTGTTTATGATTATAGATACTTCACTCTATGCAAGACAATGACTTGTTATTGTCATCTGTTAGGTGCAAGTGTGTGTGTGTGTATAAATCCTACACATCCTGAGGCCTGTGTCGTTACCATAACACAAAGGCTGTGTTATGGTAACAAGTTAGGCCCACACAGGTGTACTGAGTCTGGCTGGGATGGAGGTAGCTTTCTTCATAGCAGCACGTGCTGTGTTTTGTATTTGTGGCTAGAGCAGCGTTAATAACACACCAGTGTTATGGTTGGTGCTGAACAGTGCTTGCACAGGATGACGGCTTTGACTTTTTCTGACTCTGACACACCCCACCCACCTCAGCAAAGGATGGACAAGGAATTAGGAAGGGACACGGATGGGACAGCTCACTGAAAGTGGGCAAAGAGATATTCCATACCACTGTGCTCAGCAATAGAAGTGACATAGTGGACGAAGTAGTAGTGTGGGTTTGTCTTCCAAGATGGCTGTTGCTTGGAGCCCCTTTGTGGGAGGCAGAGAGTGATTGCATTTATATCACTTGTTTTTTCCTTGTTTCTTTCACTTAAACTCTCTTTATCTTGACTCAGAAGTTTTCTTGCTTTTGCTTTTCCTATTCACTCACCCTTCCTGCTGATAGAGGCAAGGGAGTGAGCAGCTATGTGGGTGCTTAGCTACTGACCAGAGTCAACTCACAACAGTCAATGGCATCACCATATTTACTGAGTTACACCCACAGATTCCATCTGACAGATCTGGTATGCCCAGGATACAAGCAATAGCCCTGGATTTCTTCTGCTCATTTCCTATGGCAATTATAGATTTCCCTGTGCATAGGTGTAGGGTTTTGGTCTTCCATCACAAGCCTTTCATTTCTAATGAAACAGGCTTTTTGACAACAAGGTCCTTTGGAAGTACTCTAGGACAGTTTTCAGCTTACACGTAGCATATAGGGAAGTCTGGTTTTCCACTTTAATCTATTTATTTCTATATTAGTATCTACATTTAATAATATTGCACTTTAAAGAAATGTTGCACTTTAAAGAAGGGAATATATGTCAGTGTTTGTCCACCACTCATCTATGCAACCCATGACTGCCAGAGAAAAGTCAAATGAACAAAACTCTTCATTATCTAAACAAAGAGGAAAAACTTTGTCTTGAAGGGTAAACTAAAAGGAAAGCCCATGCAATTTTTCTTTCATTTTTAAATACATCTTATAATCCATTGTCATAATTTCTCAAGGACTTAATTACAGAACTCACTTAAGAATCTGCTTAAGCAATTGTTTAACTGAGACCTCAGTGAGATGTCTACAGTGCAGTATAATATTTTCACTTGGACTGGCAAAGCAAAATTCATAAATGCGAATCTTTATGAGATCTTTAAGGAAAACTGATAAAAGGCTTTTGTCTTTCAAATACTTGGTTTTGTAAATTCACTATAATAGTAAAAATCTAGTATTTAAGCACTGAATGGTAAAATTTCTTACAAATAGAATTTGGAAGTATTAATATAGTATTCAATAACTAAGTCAATCAATGCTAATTGCATCACAGAAACTCATCAGCATATTAATATCTCTGTGTATTCCTCTATCTCTCTTTTATAGATGAAAATGGCAAATAAATGCTGTTCTCCCTCTGACCAGGTAAGATTTCCATTATATTATACTGGTTTTTTAATTCTTGTGATTACATTGTTGGAAAATTTGCAGAGGTTGCATATATGCATCTAGTCAGTTTTAAAATTCTCAAGTTTTCTATGGTTTGAAATTCTGAAATTACCTACTCAGTACAGGATATTCTTAATATGCTTAATAATACACAGTAATGAGTAGAATCCTCCACTGTAAACCTAGAAAGTGGATTAGATGGAGCCATGAAATACATGGGAGGGGAACAATGGAACGCCCAACCAGGTCTTGGAAAGCACAGTCTCTTTGCATGTAACACTGCAGCAGTGAGTCTGTTAACTCTCAATTTACATTACATATGGTGCACAGATAGCTAAGGGGTGTATTCCAGATCCAGTCTGTTTCGCATGTACCATGCTATGCAGACTGCATTTGCCGTGACTGTTTGTCTATGACTTTCAGGGCTCAGGAGCCTGATAATATATTTCTTCTACTCCAGCTAGACCAATGGCCTGAAGACCCAGAAAAATTTACTGGATTGGGAAGTATTCTTACTTCTTGCCACATTGCAATGAGGTTTTTTTTGTTTACTTTGTAAAATATAATAGCGTTTTCCAGGCTAATTTTTTAATTCTGGAAAGTACTTTGAAGTTTGTATTATAAAACTAATGAGTTTCACATCTGCTTTCATTTCATCAGGCTGCAATCGAATCATTACTGAAGAACAGAGACCCCAGTCCCACCTGTTTTCAAAAACTCTAGGCTTGTAGATTATAAAAGTGAAAAATAGATGTCTTATACTGTTTTGCAGCAGAAATTAGAATTTTTTACACAAGTCAAAGATCGAGGCAAAAAATTCTTCATATCAGGACCAAATAAATATTTATTAGTTTGACATATTATATACTCTTTCACACATCATCAGTTTGTCATCTTATTTGTAAAATGTACTTGGACAGGTATAGAATATTCTAGAAGTTACTAAAAATATCCAAGCATTGATATTTTCTTAAAACAGGAAACTGTTTTCTTATATTTGGGTTAATCCTTTTAAAAAATATACCTCAAAACCCACTACAGACTTTAATTCTGTGTGTAGAACATAATCAAATTACCCCTAAAACCAAAATGAATACCTTTTCCATATAAGAAGTGAGTATTTAGTCTTCACTGGCAGTCTCTTCCAACACCTTGCTAGTGGACAGACTGTAAGATGGGTGATGGGAGAGCAAAGTCCCCCCCACTGTAAGTAAAGATCAGATTTGTGAGTTCTCCAGGAACCTAAACATATATAAGTCTATGGGACTTGATGAGATGCATCACAGAGTCCTGAGAGAATTGGCTGATGTAGTTGCCAAGCCTCTCTCCATGAAATTTTTGAAAGTCATAGAAGTCAGGTGAAGCCCCTGGTGAGTGCTAGAAAGGAAACATTGCACCCCTTTTTAAAACAGATAGAAAGGAGGAACCCAGGAACTACCGACCTGTCAGCCTCATCTCCGTTCCTGGGAAGATCATGGAACAGAGCCTCCTAGAAGCTGTGATAAGGCACTTGAAGGGCAGGGAGGACTTGGGGAACAGAGAGCCAACTGTGTCCTGGGCTGCATCAAAAGTAGAATAGCCAGCAGGTCAGGGCAGGTGATTCTGCCCCTCCGCTCTGCTCTTGTGAGACCCCTCTACCTTTGCATCTAGCCCTGGAGCTCCCAAAATAAGAAGGATGTGGACCAACTCTAACAGGTCCAGAGGAGGGCCACAAATAGGATCAGAGGGATGGAATATCTCTCCTATGAGGAGAGACTGAGGGAGCTTGAGCTGTTCAGCCTGGAAAAGGGAAGGCTCCAGGGTGACCTTATTGCAGCCTTTCAGTACTTAAAGGGGGCCTATAAGAATGACTGGGACAAACTTTTTAGCAGAACCTATTGTGGTAGGACAAGGGGTAATAATTTTAAACTGAAAGAGTATTGATTTAGATTAGCCATAAAGAAGTTGTATTTTTTTACATTAAGGGTGGTAAAGCACTGGCAGAGGTTGCCCAGAGAGCTGGTAGATGCCCCATCCCTGGAAATATTCAAGGTCAAGTTAGTGGAGCTCTGAGCAATCTGATCTAGTTGAAGATGTGCCTGCTTTTTGCAGTGGGGTTGACCTCCATGACATTTAAAACTCCCTTCCAACCCAAACTGTTCCGAACTGTTCTGTGATTTAATTACTCTTTTTGCAATGGCTTTTAATTATTAATTAAACTGATAGGAAAAACAGGTGATTATGAATGCCAGGGGAAAAGGTATTTGATTTGGATATCTTTTGTTGGATGAACTGTCTACTGCAAGTACTTTAGTAATTACTCAAAGATTTTTTTCTTATCAGTTTGGGCACACATAATGAGTTCAGTTGAAAAAAGGAAGACATACTCTTCCTCAATACTTAAAAAATTTTGGGGACAGTCATACAACTAGATGCATATCACTAGATACATAATTTGATTTCCTAAATAAACAGGATAGTCTCCATAAACTGCCTAAATAATCAGTGTAGAAACTTAATCTGTTTCAGAGAGCTGTTCAGATGTGAAACTTGATATCAGTGCTTTAAATCATCCTTTGTAGGAGCCACTTTTGCTGTCTTGACTTGCCTCTTAGCCTACTATCTAAAGTAGGTGGCTAAAGTTAGGCAGTGCAAATCTATCCCACTTTTTCTATTCCAAGTATGAAAAGAAGAGACAATACATTTAGGACCTTAATTTCAGAAGCTGAAAGTTTAAAGTAGAACTGACAGCAACAAACATTGGATTGTTCTCTGCCAAAAAGTGAGAAAAAAAAAGTTTATAATGAATTTGGGCAGATCAAGTAAACAAAACTAGAAAACATAAAAATATTAAAGGAGCAAATGTGAACAACTCAGACTTCATATGGCCTGTGAAAATCTGCTTTAAAAGCAATCAAAATGTGAATTTCTCTGATATATATATCACAAAAGCATCATATAAAACTTGGTAATGAAAGCAGAAGAGGACTTGTTCTGTCCTAGATTAATGGAGGCTATTAGTGTCAGTTACATAATGTTTATACAGACCTGAATAGCTCTTATTAATGCAATTGATTTAAAATTTAGAGAAAGGATAACCATAAGAGATTGAAGGTCACTTGAAGAACTGCCTTGAAGTAAAATTGGTGATAGCTGCAAATTTATCTTTCCTTTTGAGCATGGACATTTCTGAAGAATTAAACAGGTCCTTAGAGCTTCATTACTGTGTTGCCTGCAGTGAGTTTTCTTCATTGCTTTTAGAGTCCAACTTAATCTTTCATAAAGGGAGAAGGCTGGGTGTGGATAGGTTTCACTCAGATTCTGTTTTTCACAGGCCATTAACAAACTAGGATTCAGGGTAATCAAGAACATAAAAATTACTTCGTAAACCTGGCTTTTTTCTTTGTCTTTCATGTTGCCTCTGACTGGTTTTACTGCAGACTGAATCTGCACACATGATGAATTCTGTATGCATTTAAATAAAGAAAATGGGAAAGAACTAAGATATTGGTTCTTGGGTCTAAAGCAGCTGTATTTATGGGTCTCCTTGCCAAAAGATGGCAAACACACATGGTGTGATTCTTGGCCTGTGCAGGGCTGTAATTTGAACTTTGATGATCCTTGTGGACCCCTTTTAACTCAGAATAGTCTATGATTCTCTGATTCTATGACTTTGCCTTGCATCTGTGGTCCAAAGCTAGAAGCTTTGGCAAGGTAGTAGACATTGTAATTATTATTGATATGTTTATACTGTTAAAATAAACAGTACTGGGTCATGAAGTTAATTGGCATGGTCTGGCTGCTTCCACACTGTTAAATTCCTTTTGCCCACCAAAGCAGCATGTTTGCATTTAAACTGCCTGTTGGAAATTATTCCCACCAAAGCTAAAATCCCAGACTGTGGAAATTGCTTGGCAAGTTCTAGTTATACCAGGACATGTCACAATATCTCCAAGTCAAGGACTACAAGATTTTAAGAAATATTCAGGGTTACACAAATTTGAAAGGATTAAATAAGTACCACTGCTGAAGCTCGGGTTCCAAATGTCTATGTAACCTGTGTCAATGATGAAACACACAGCATGTAAGCATCATAACTTTTGATTTTGCTTGATATAATTTATTATAATACTCTAGAGAATAGAAAGCACTAGATTCGTTGTTAGATTTGGGACTCAATTTTCCAAAAACACATACTGCTGGATTGTTCTTTATTTTTTACGGAAGTAAATTAGCCAGTTCTCTCTCCATATAGATAAAAATACTTGCAATGTTTTTCGGTTTGTTTGCTGGATAGTTTTTTATGTTTTTAATACTTAAACTTTTATCATGATTATTTCAGGGGATTTTTGTCTGCCAATTGACATATCTAAATATTAGGAAAGGGCAAACATTATGGTTGCTAATTGAATAAAGAAGGAGAAGTTGAACAATTAGAGACTAGTCAATTTGACTTCAATCTCTACAAAGAAATTTGAAATAAATAAATAAAATACCTGTGTGGAGCAGAAAGATGACAAATGACTGTCCTGAAGGATTTGTCAATAATAAATAGTGACAACCAATCTAATTTTCTCTTGTGATCATGTAACATATTCTGTGGATGTGTGACAGGAGGTTGCCGCAATATATCTTGATTCCAGCAAGGTTTTTGACAACTTTCGACATTAAAATATTTTAAACAAGTATTATACAGATTTGGTTGTACAGATTTTGTTGGATTATCCAATATTAGGTATGGATGGTTCACTTTCAGAACTGACATATTGACTAGAAGTGCTGAAGAGGTCTGACCTGGATCCAGTTCTCTTGAATTCTGCCTTTATGGTGCATTAGCAAAAGTAAGCCTACTAATATTGCAGACATTAAGCTTTAAAATACCGTGTTAGACATATGAATGATCTTGCCATATTGAAGTATGAGTCTGAAAAACAGGGTTGAAGCCAATTAGGACATGGCATATATGCAAGAATAATAAAGTATATGTGAAAGACTGGGGAAAACTGAAGAGGTTGTTACTGGAAAATGCTTGATGATTATCTGGGGGTGTAAATTCATTTAGGAAGGTTTGGTTCATCCACTGTTGTCATACTACAACTCAGAGATGCCCCTGATGCAGAAGGCGGTCAGATAGAGATAATATGAAAAACAACAGGTTCATTTTTATGAATTACTACTATGGTTTATTACTATGGTTTATTATTACAGTTTATGATTACATCAGCCTGTTGTAATCAGGTACAAGGTTGACCAACAGAGACCCCAAAAACTTGCATTCCTTTGGTTTACCTTATATTCCTCTTTTCCCCCTTTTCCCCCTCCCAAATGAGGAATTCACCTACACTTAACTGCTTCTCCGTTGGCCCTTATTTTTTCTGAATTTACATGCTTATTTGGTTATTTCAGCCTTAATCTGTGATACCAGAACAGCTGCCTGTAAGTCAGTCTTCTTTTTCATTAGCTTTTGACATTCTTCATCCATTATTTACTTTCTTTTAGCGTATTTTGCCTTCTGGTTTACCCCCTTATTGCTGTTTACCCCCTTGCTGGCTTCAACTACCAGCCAACTCCTCCTTTCACATCGTGAGCGATGTCCAGCAGTTTCTCATAGTTACCTTGTCCCTTTAACATCAGGCCAGGCTGGCTGCTTACCTGCATGCCAGAACAACCCTGTCTGCTCAGTGGCTTTTGAGAAAGGGCTGTACCTAAGTCAGCTACTGCAAGACATGCTAAGCATTCCTGTTGCTGTAAGACCTTGGCAGCAATACTACCTCTGATTTTGTGGACTATGTTTCCAAAAAGGTATTGACCAGAGGTCTTCTGTGGCCTCTGTGGACAGGTTGAAAGAAATATGGAGACAGAGGTATGAAAGAAATGTTCAGTAATGATAAATTTGTGCTCAGAGAATAACACGTGAAAAGCAGCAAAGAATGATGCCACACAAGCTACATATCCTTGTTCGTGGATTTTTGCTCCATTTGTGAACTGAGTAAGCTTTTTGAACTTTTCCAGTATAAGGTCAAAATCATTTTAGTCTTTAGTGGATAGGGCAAAGTAAAGTCTTTAATTGTGATTACGGCAAGAGTGATTCATGTTTGACATGAGAAATGAAGTGCTAGAATAGCTTATTGAGAGAAATAGGAAGCCTCCACTAGTAGAGGTGCTGAGAACATTAAGGATGCATTTTTAGAAACAAAATAGGCATCATGGAGAGGGTAGAGTACTAAGTTTCTCAGAAGCCTCTTTTCTACTCTGTGTTTGATAATTGTAGGAACATAATTCTAAATAAAAAACTTTTCAAATATGAAGGTTTTTCTCATTGTTCCTCATAGCAGAACAGCTGCTGCAGGCATGCCACGAACATATTTGCTTGGCTTCATCCTGCAGCATAAAAGAAACCCTGCACCTACTCTTGAAAGATCAGCTTATCTTCTTTTTTCTTTCTTTTTTCTTTTCTCAAAAGAGAGAAAAATGTTTTTAAAAATATAGCAACAAAATTACTTTATCCTAATGGTTAGTCTGGAAAAGTTAGATTCTTGAAGACTATAATTCTACAACTTACACCTGTAGAAAGGGAGCAGGACTAAATTCCTTTAAGCATAAAGAGACCACATAGAGATAGAACTGAGATCTTCCTTGGTAATTTTTTAAGCTTTATTTATATGGGAGGACAGTTTTTCAATTCCTAATGAAATTGTCTTGGTTTGCTTCTGAGACTTCTTCTGAGATCTCACATCCTCAATTGAACAACTTACTTTAACAGGAGAAATACCACTTAAAAACACTTAAGCTTTTTAACCTCTAGTCAGCTAATACGCTGTGAGGTAAATAGGCTCTGTGAGCTAAGCAGCTGTAGTTTGAAATAGTTTCTTCTTTATTTTCTGCTTGTTATCATTGTTGTTACATTGCTAAAATACAAAGCAGACATATAAGACAAAAAAAGAAAGTTGTGAAGGATGTGAGTTTTCCATTTTCATTTAGTTTGGTTATTTCCTGCTGCATAAATAGTGCTAGTGATCTACTATAATATATGAATGCATAACCAGTAAGGCAACTTACTGGTGGTAGCTGTCTTCAAGAGAGAGTTTTGTGCTTTGGATCCTAGCTTGAACAAGAAGGCTATAATGAGTAAAAGTGAGAGACATCAGGTCCAATTTACCAGCCTCCTTGTTAAAACAAGCAAACAAAGAGTAAAATCTAAATTTTGCCCAGGCAGACAATGCTTGGGAAGACACATGAATTCAGATACATACCTATCTTCATAGTTCCCTTCAGCTTAGTGTGGGTATGTTGCTATTTTTGGTGTTCAAACTGTGCCCAGCTTGGAGTTATAAATTTCATTCTTGAACTAAAGCACATAAAACACTTGAGTGTCATAATTTCTAAGTTCCTGTATAGTTTGCTCTCAAGTAGCCATTCAGACATAACTGAATGCAACTGATGCACAATGGAAACCATTAATGTAATGTATCAAAACTTACAGCATTCCAATTTTATTTTTATTTTTAGTTAAACTTCATGTATGTGTAGGGACTGCTTGCCCCCCCTCACAGTCCTGCCCCAATAGCCCTACTCTTCAAAATATGCCATCTACCGCTTGTTTTGGAAAAGACTCAAAAACATGACTTAAGGTACCTCAAAATATACTTCTCTTCGCGTTCCCGATTTGTTATAGTTCCATTGTGCCTCATAGTATTACATTGGTTTTTAACTTGCAGGTCAAGCTGGCAGCTCTTGTAGATTCTTATCCCACTTTAATTACATAAGTGTATCCGTCTGTTCTGATATGTCATACATAAAGATATACTTGATTTTCTTTCTTTGGTTCCCTCCTGAGCGTTTTGCATCATTTACTTTTCATAAGTATTTAACTAAAAGTACCATTTACAAAATGTTCTGACTGCTTTATTAAATTTAACACGTTAAATTTCCAGTTGTTGTAGCATCTAGATGTTTTATTGCTGTAGGAAAACAATAAGTGCAAATAAGAACTTTCATTAATCTGCTGTGATTGGATTACATTTTGTTAGTGACTTGTTTTATCTCCTTGTAATGAGTGCCATTGCTCTTTTTCTTCTTACAGGAGCTTTTGGAAAGTGTATTAGAGCATGTTAGAAACTTAATAATATATCACTGATATATGTGTAATTTTCAAACAGTAGTGAAAGCAATGCTGAGAAGGGACAGTTTGTACTATTATACCTCATGAGCACTCCTGAAAACTTCAAATGACAGGTTTCAATCAAAAAAACAGAATAATTTTTTTCACAGGACTAACATTCCCACCCACATACTGAGATCCAATTAAAATCTCAAGTAAACCACAGACAGCTTGTTATTGAGTACCAACACTTGTTTGCTTTTGTTCCATACAGACTTTTGTTGAACTGAATAATTGTTCTTTCTCCACTTCTGAGGTCTAAATGACCATTAAATAAACCAGTCAATACGAAAGATATGTAGAAAGAAAGTAAAAAACCCTAGAATAATATCGGACTATTAGCTAGTGCTTTGGCATTTCTGCCCCGTGTAACTCATCACTGTAAGAGTAGCCTTAGTTGAAAATGAGCAAGCAGCTCAGCAATACTTGTATGTTCAGATTGGTGACTCACTCTAGATTTAAGTACCTCTTTCAAGAGCAATATATTCCTCTTAATGTGTGCAAAATGGAGACTGGAATGTTTTTTCCTTTGTTATTTTTCAGTAACTACATTAATGATATTCTGCTACCACACAATGGCACTGTTGTTTATGGCATTCCTGTATAAATTTGCATTTACCTCAAAAATGAAGCAGGCGGTTTTACTTCTTCTTTTCATTTTTTCATAGCAATAATTTATCTGGAAAATAAAGGCATGCATTGTAACACTGCTAAAGCTGTGTAATCACTGAATTTGATATCTAATTCTTTGAAAACATAAATGAGATAAAGTGTATATGAAAAAAGTGTATAAACTCTGAAAGACAAGTGTGACAAAGACTTTGTTAACAGTTGCAAACATGAGCTTGGAGAAAGCTGTTTGATTTCAGATAAATCTAGTGATTTGTTTAGAGGTATTTCTTTAGAGGTACGTATAATAGAAGTGTCAGTATGTCCAGGTTTTGGCACTGCTATAGATAATGTATTATGGTTTTTATAAACTGCTGAACTACTTCAGTACACATAGGTTTTCTTCTGGCTCAAGCGAGAGTCTGCTTTGACCTGCATAGGTGGCTTTTAAAACAGGAATTATTTCAGATAAGATTCAGACTACCTACACTACAAGTTTTAGTCTCTTCAAGGACTTCTGACACACTGGCATGATACTGAACACTTCCAGAATATGGAAATGGTGGGAAGGCAAATGTGAAGTAGATGATGCATCCCATTCTACTAAAACCACTCTTAGAGTCCACTGAAAAATAGACCTTTAATTTTCAATTATTTTCTTTTACAGGTCATACACATGGGATGGGTAAATGAGAGACTTGAAGGAGCTGATTCATCTCAGCTCTACAAATTCAAGTTTCTGGCCCTGAAGGGTTCATCCTTCTACATTTTCAGCACTCCACCGGTAAAAAAAAATAGTATTTTTGTGGCAGTTTCATTGTAAATGGAAACCTGTTTGTTATGTCTGGGTTTCTTTTCCTTTATCAAGTGAAGTTGTCAGCTAAGATTTCAATGTAAGTTAAAGCCACAGACGCCACTGAGTTTCAATAAACTGTACATATTTAGCCTCTTTCAAGGTCCTCTGAAAAGCTTGCTGTTTCTGGATAGTATAAAGAATTCCTTATGGGATATAAGTGTTTTGTTTTTTGAAGTTGTCAAGGTCAGGTTTTATTTTGGTTGGTTAGGCCTAATATTTCTTACCTTATTTATTCTAAGGTATTTTGTAGATGTAATGAGTTGGTAGTTACTCTGCTTTCTGAAAGACAAGATGCATCATGAAATAAACCATCCATACTACTGGATGATACTTGTGGATTTTTCACACAAGCAAGGGATTGAAGTGTTACAGAGAATCCAATGCTAAGTGTACAGTTTGAACAAATCTTGCTTTGATAATTTATATACTTCATAACAAAAATTCTGTTTCACAACAGGTGATTTATCTTTTTTCTAAAAATTGATTTAAAAGGATGAAATGGAAATGAGCTGTAGAATTCTAAACTGTTTAAAAAAATGACCCATACTTACCATGTGGTAATATTTAATCCTTTCTTTTTTTCTCCAGAGAACCTTTGCCTTAAACAAATCATAAAAGAATAAAATGTGGACTTAGAATGCAATTTCAATTATACAACTTGCTTGCTGTTTTGCTCAGAAGGTGCTCAGTCTCCCAGTTTTGTCTGCTGATCCAAAGAAAATCTGATCCTTTATATGTGTACTCTCTGCAGTATCTTTGGGAAGTACATACTGTTCAAAAGTTATTTATGAACCTCAATGAAATGCAATAAGTAAAATTTCCCCCTCTCTTGATTGAAATTATTAATCCAATTATTCCAATTAACTTCAAACATTCTAAACCAGCCAATAGTATTCTTTTTTAAATGAGACAACACATCTGGGAAAAGCAGGGGTTTTCCCCTCTCTAAAAATTGGGGGTTTAATATGTTAAGCCGAGGAACTAAAATTTGATTAAATTACTACAATCCAATTAAAATGTAAAAACTAGGCAGAAATATTAAATAAATAACACACCACCGCATAAAATGAATTATTTTCCTCTATAAATTTTAATTATTGTTTTCATACATGTTTCTAAGACACATTTTTGATATAATTAAAATGACACATCCATATGATACTAATTTGGGATGAACGACTTCATTTACCATGTTCAGCACTCTACTAAGAACAGACAAGTGGGGATGACTGGTAGTATAAGTTACTTGACAGAATCTGTTATGGTCTTACAAATTTTTTTATAGGAACCTTGGCTTTCAAAAAATGAACAGAGGGGATCCCTTTGGTCAATGTGTTGTGTCATCTCAATACTATGATGCACCAGTAAATGTGACAGAGTCTATAAATCAAAAAACCTGTTGACCGGTTTTCTTGCTCTTTAATCATTTCACAGATGTCTTTCAACAGGGGAAAAAACCCCAAAAACTAAACACCAAATTAGCAGTTTCCAGCAACCACCCATCTGGAGACTTCAAACCTGGATCTAAAGCTGCACTTTGAAGCTGATTATCAGTCTCCTGAGGACACCTCTAGGCCTGGCTGCTGTTGACCTCCTTCCCTGGGGCTCACTCCCCGATCCCATTGCAGCCCTGCAGTGCAGCTGGGCCAGTCTCCAGCTCCACAGCCCTGCCCTGCCCAGCCATGGCCCCAGTGAGCCAGGGCCACCCAGGGGCCCACAACCCAGCCCAGCCTCAGCCTGTCCCTGCTTGCAGGCAGATGCCTGGTGCCTGGAGCTAGGGCTTCCCAATCCCCAAGGCTTCCCTTCTTCTGGCTGGGGCATGTACTGGGCCTGGCTGGGATGGAGGTCACTACTTCATAGCAGCTTGTGTGACAGCGGTTTCTTACGTGGGGCTAAAGCAGTGCTAACACAGCTGTGTTTGGGCTGATGCTGAGTAGGGCTGGTGCAGCCTTTCTGCTCTCACTGCTCACCCAGCAAACAGCCTGGGCCTGGGACAGGCTGCGGGGGACACGGCCAGGACAGCTGATTTAGATAGACCAAAAAGGGTTTCATGTACCATGAAGCAACATGCTCAGCAACAAAAAATGGAGACTTGGTCCTCAAAAGTAGCCGTTGCTTGGCGACTGGCTGGGCATTGGTCTGCTTGGGGTGAGCAGCATGCAATCACCTTTGCATTACTTGATTTCTTCCCCTTTCCATCCCTTATTAAACTGTCTTCTTCTTGCCCCATGCATTTTCTTAATTTTGCCTTTCCTATTGTCTCTCTCATCCCATGGCAGGGGCACAGGAAGTTAGTGAGGGGCTGTGTGGGTGTTTGGCTGTGTGACAGGGTCAGCCCACTGCAGGGCCATGAGTTGGGACCTGGCTGGCAGGGACCCTGCCCTGCCAGACCCCAGAGGACTCCCATGGCACTGGTTCTGTGTCACATGTCCCAGCTCTGTAACTGGAAACACAGATCCCCACACGAAACTGGGCATAGAGCTCTTTCACTCTTTTTAGAGATACTTGATGGTACTGCTCTCACCATTGCTTCTACTGAGGTTTGGTTTTTTTACTGTCTTAAGTGGGAGGAAAAAAAAGCTTTGTTCAAACACAAAAATACGGATGTTTCAACTTGCATGAACTTTACAAGAGACAAGTTTAACATGTTTTATTTCAAAGATGTTTCTATTGCTATTTGTATTCTGAGTCAATGCATCATGTCAGTGTATCAATATAGCGTGCACAGAGCAGATGACCTGTAAGTTCTACACTTATCTTTATCCATAACTTTACAACTGCTTGTAAAAGGATCCAGTACAATTTTCACTCCTTTTTGATTTCACTGTGTGTAAAAGGTGACGGGAATGTAAATACAGCTGCTAACTTTCGTAAGAATGGAAAACATAGTTATCTATGAGCAAAAATAAAGAAAATTGTAGAAAAATATTGATATTATACTATGAAAGAAATCACTATGACAAGTAATATTCTATTTATACACTATTTCTACAATATCTCAGATGGTGATTCCAGAAATGTAGAAGCTTCACCATAGAAGTAAATATCAAGAATGGTGTGATTAACAGAGAATGGTTTTTCTGCATCCCTGAAGTGGCTTATCTGATTGTATTTAAGAAATTTAAAGATTTCATTTACAGACTGCTGTATGAGAACTGTGACCCATTTCTGAAAACTGCATATCTGAAAAACACCATTGAACAAATAGAAATTATTCTCGTGTCAATTTTAATATACAAGCATACTTTATTACATTCTAAAAGCATCTATAAAATTCCTGTCAATTTTCAGATATTGGAAGAGTTCTAAATTCATATCCTGGAAGGAATTGAGGAAAAATTATTCTAAATTGTCATTTAAAATCAAACTATTTTTTATGTCTTTGAAAATTTCCAGGAAATAATTTAATATTTTGTTTTTATGGAATATGGGCTAGATGTAGGGGACATTTCTACTGTTCTATTTTTTATGTTTTCCTCATGGTTCATTACAGTTTTTACATTAAAGTCTTCAAGTAGCAATATCCGTAGATCTGCTGTGTAACCCTTAACTGCAAAACTATCTTTTTCAGTGATTAAATAAGTAACACTGAAGTGATTTATCATGGAGGCAGCTAGACCATCACTGCATGTGCTGTTTATAATTTTAAGAAAAGAATAAATAAAAGAATATTGTGAAAGTAATAGAAATAGTCCCACCTTTGACAGACTGTATAGAGAAGCTTGCACAATGTAATTAAGACATGCAGTGTTTTTAATGCTGCCATGTAAGTTCTAAATACTTCTGCTGGTAACTTACATTACACAGGATGTCAGCGTAACACATTAGGGGAGAGGTTGGAGGGCGTAGACTTGATCATGAACACTTTTGGTGAACTTTTTAACTCTACACACAAGTCTGTATTTATGTTGTTATAGGATTTGCTAGGATCTATGTTTTAGGGTGTGTTTTGTACCATCCAGTTTGAGTTGTTTGGGGCATCTTTAGGCTTCTTACAATGCCATATCATAGTTATCTCAGGAACAGGTCTTGATTCTTGTTTTCCTTTTTCGTATCTTACAATTTTTTATTTTAAATTATTCTTGGTTTATTTTTTTTTCCATTGAGGAGTGAAGAGACCAGTGAAATTAATTACTCTTTACCTAAAAGTATTTCATTTTCTCCTTAGACCTTTTTAGCACTTCAAGGCAGATTGGATGCTTCTGCTTAATTCTCAGATAATGCAGCATTTGCTGTATTCCAGTAATAAGTATTATAGGCACTTTGATTTTTTTCCATTACTTATTCAAATTTTTTTAATATTTTGGGGGGCTCTGGAGACTTCTAGAATCAGATTCTGTGTTCAGAGAAAGTCAAAGAGTATGTTATGTTAATTTGATTTTAGTGAGTTTTGAAGTATGATTCTCTTTTACATGCACCCCATATTTCCTTATTTAGTGGTGATCTCAGAGCAGGCATGAAAGTCTTTTATGTATGTTTTATAATTGCAGAATTCTCTTCTAGGGAGTAACTTTCTGAGTTAATTGTTTACTGCATTGTGTGTGTCAGAATGAGTTTAACTTTATTATTTTCTCTCTATTTTAAATCATAACTTTTTAAAGAAAAGCCAATGATTAACACACACATTTAAAGGTAAGTATGTTTGGATTATGAGTTTGAACTGATGCTGAGATCACCCGGTCTGTGTAAAGCTAGATTTTACCAGTTTGTTTATTTACAGAACTCCACTGTAATGCCTATTTTTAAACCATGAGGAAATTGCAGAAACTCGTGCTGAAGTAAAAAGTACTTCTTCAACAAGTGTGACTTTTGTAACTCTACATACCTATTTCAGTCTCTCATTAGACACTTAAAATTGCAATTGCAGGTTCCTGGTTTTTGTAACTGTGTTTGACTTTATTATCTTTTTGATCAGCTCAGTGTTATCTGGGAGTTTATGAATGTCTTAGTTTTACAAAGTTCTTGAAAGGATTAATATAGCTAAATGTCTACAGAACCAAGTATTCAATACATACTGCATTGGGTTAGCTAAGGAGTTGGTCTGGCAATAATAAAAATAGCAACATTCAGCTCCTGTTGGTCATAAATTAATATACTAGACAAACACGAATTAAAGTGAGAGCTTACTGAATGCTAATTGAAACTCTCATGTATTTTGACACTATTTCTGACACTGTCATAACTAAATTCAGTGAATGCAAGTATGTCTCATTAAGTCGTCCATTCTGAATATATCTGTTTGAAACATTTTGTCAAATGCTTCATAAAAAATAATAATACTGTCATGCTAAAATAATCCCAAGAAATTTCAATGTATAGAATACCTGCAGGAACAATTCCAAGGGGAAATAATGAGAAAAACTATTTTATTGCCTAAGAAATATACTTGAGTATCTCATTTATCTTAGTTACTTATTACCCAGTTATTAAATGTGTGATGATGGATAACCTGCAATAAACTGGAACATTCTTTAAATTAAATGAAGGATACTGCAATTTTCGTGAACTTTTTTGATTATTTCCAGCTTTCCTCCTTGACTAGGAGTATATGATTATTTGTAGTTTTTTTAAAAGTAAAGCAGTCTATAACAAAAACATTTTAAGCTTAGACATACTATGATAGTTCTGATAAAACTATAAATAATGTCAGCTGTCTCTTTAGATTCTAGTATTCCTTTGTAATATGTTTCTTTTGCCTCCTTAAAATTCCTCTCAACATGTCATTTGTGTTCTGAGCACCTTGCACACAGTGTTATTCAGACTGTTTCACTCTGTAAGTATGGTAGTCTTTCTCTGACATACACAGGAGAATAAAGCCTTGGCTTATATATGTGCCAGCAGTTTTCATCATCACTACCTGTCTCTGCTGAAAAAGCCCCATGAGGTTCCACAGCATCAAAGGATGAAAGAGATGCATGGGATAATGGGAAGAAGTCTGAAGAGTTCAGAGTGAATTTAATGGCACAGCAGTGTCACCGTTGTCCATCATTAATAGCGCAAAGAACCCCAACAGTTAAAGTTAATCTTCAAGAATCAAAACAAATGATATGAGTAAATGAAAGTCCATTCATATCTCAACAGCTTTCAGGTCATAGCCCATGTCACTAAAGTCAGTTTCATAAACAGCAAATGAATTAGTGCTTATGCTTCTATGTCTAGCCACTTACAGCAATAAAGGATTGTCCTGCTGTTAACTGAGATGGAAAAGATCCTTTCCCTTTGAGAAATTCAAGAACAAATAATGAACTATCCCCCATTCTACTCTAAACCTTCTTTTGCAAGAAGCACGAATATCCCTTTGGAGGATCAACAGTAATGGGGCAAAACATGTATTATTTAATTACTTTCTTTTCAAAACAGCCCCCAAAGTACAAAATATTTCCCTGGAAATAAGATTAAGCCAAGACCTGCAGTACTTACTCTGTGTGAGCATGTTTAAATATATATTTCTTTATGAATTAACTTTGTAAGTCCTCTGTTTCAGTTGTTTCAAAACTTACGTTATTTCTTATTTGTACAATAATTAAAATGCAAAACTCAAATAAAATATTGAATGGACCTTACAAGAAGAAAAATAGAAATGGAAACCTAAAAAATAGAAATATATATCTTTAAAAATTGCTACCTTTTATGAAGTGATGGGAGGACAAGTTAATACCTAAAATTTCTTTAAATTTGTTTTCTAAACCAGCTAACATTGGACTTCAATTTGAAAAAGTTTAAGTAGTACTATGTACTTTTATCATATAATTTAAAAATTATCTGTATGTAATGTTTTGAGCTTTAATTTGTGAGACATTGCTCATAATAAAACAGTGTGCAACATGTTTTTACATATTCCAGCGGATGTATTGTACTAAAGTGATGTTTGCCATTTGATTGTTAAGATATAAAAACTGTGAAATGGGGAATCCTAGAACATGAGTCCCTCTATATCCTGAAAAGATGTGGTGCTAGAACTTCCTCTTCTTGAGTTCTTCAATCCCGTTTCAGTAGGTGATTCATAATATATAAATTTAATCATCTCAAGAAGCTAATCTAAACCTAAGAGAAACTGAGAGAAGGCTAGATTATTAAGAATTAATTCAGATTGTTAAGATTAGAAAGAAACTAACAGCAAGTTCACATTACTCCTCCAGAGTACTCTGAAGTAACATTTAATAACCAATAGAAGTCCCATCAGAGGCCTGTAAGTGTTGTAGTGGTTTGGATTCTCCTCATGTTATTACACGAGGAGACATTATTATTACAATTCTGTTTAACAGCTTAGAATTTAAAGAGACTTAAAAATTAAACTTCAAAATAAATTTTTAAACAACCAAAACATGTTGATATCTCCATCCAAATCATCAGCAGAAATACTGGGTTTTTAAAGGCAAATTATGTGCTACTGTGAACACAGAGAAAAAGAGTCTATTATTGAATTTCATAGTTTTTCTCTAGTATGTTTCATCCACATAAGCCAGATGTTTGACAAACAAATTTTTCTTTATGTACATAGTTTTATTTTTTTTTTTCTGCTTTCTTCCTTTTGGGTGGGGGGTAGGAACAAAACAAAGCTGAATTTTAGGCCTAGAATTTTAAATTATCCAAGTTATTATTAGCGTTACCAAAACACTTATTTCCATATGCCAAAAGCCTTAGAGTTCCAACTGAGTCAAATCCTTCATGTATCTATGCAGCCATTCCTGTGCATTCCCCAAGAGCTAGGATTTTGCTCTAAAATATATAAGCAAAAATAATACGTATTCCCCTTGAATTTTTCTTGTGTATAAGTTGTTTTATTCTTTCTTGAACTACATAGGCTAGGTACTGTTTTTAAAAGAAAACAGATTATCACATTATACTATTAAGTAGAATTTTGGTAAAAATTTCAAACATCATTCTTGCTGTCAGATTTTAACAGCCTGTCATATCAACAGGATTAAGTAATGAAATCAAAAGCAAACAAAAAATAGGTGTTTTCATGTTATTAAGAATACAGATGATATTATTCTTAATTTCAAATATTGCAGTCACACAGTCCTCTTCCGTTTTTAGAATAAATATTGAGTTATTGACACCTTAGTGCATGTAAAATCAAAGCTGAATTTAGGAATACATCTTGATCTGTTGATTGTAAGATTTTTTTAAGATTGAGACATGAAGCTGAATGACTCTGTGTTTGAGACTGTGTTCTCTCTGTTAGCATCTTGAGAAATAAATATGCTTATGTAACTAACCACGGAGATTACAAAGAGGTTTCCATCATACTGGGAAAAAACCCCAATGAAATTATTTAATACCTTTTAATTCTTGTGTCCTGTAAAAATTTAATGCTATTTGAGAATCTTTTCTAAACTCTGGCTATTAAATGGAGTGGTGTGCCTGTCTTTAAAGCATCCAGTAGAATAATGATGGGTGAAACTTTTTCTTTTTTTTTCATCTGAACGTGATTTTTGAATAAAGAATGTGTTGATAATATTTTTTTTTTATATTATAGGTAAGCACACTAGACTGGGTACGAGCTGAAAAAATCTATAACCTCTGTGAGGTTCTATTTAAAGTTCACAAGGTAGGTTTCCCAACTGTTCCAATGATATTATTTAGTTAAGAAAGTTTACCTTTTCCAGTTGATGATAAACTCAAGTTGATCTTAACTTAAGAATAGCTAACATTCAAATAGTTCATCTGTTGTTATAAAAAACTATTTGCAATCGCTAGTGCATTAGCTGTGCAAGTATAAGAGAATACAAAAAACGGGTTAAGCCTCAAGTGAGTGAGTTACTAAAATGCTTTCATATTGAAGGAAGTTTTCAGTATTAGAGCTGGGTGTATGAAGTATCAGTGAGACACACTGCTAAGCATAATGATACTGGCTTTTTTTCTTAGTGGGTCAGATTTTTGAGCAAACATGATGAAAAATGCTCTTGCTGTAGTTCTTGATCCATATAAAGACACTTGTATTTAATTTCAGTAATTAAAAATAAAAAATTGTGTCCTTGTTGTATCATATGTATTGATTATTCTATCGAGTATTATACTGAATTTTTCTTTACAAAGGGCAACATGTTGGGTTTGTGTCCCATAGAATTCATTTTCTTCCCCCAACTAGACACAGTCGTGTTTTCTGTCTAGCTTGTCCCAGTCAAAGATTTGGGGCAAAATCTTAGCACTTTGTGTAGATAATTGACTTAATATATTTTCTAATAAATTGCATCAGATAGATTAATTTTGTTCTCCAACAAAAATAAAACTTTGCAGGTGAGATAAAGCTACTAGATGAGAGCCTGTTTGTCTAGGAGAGTAAAAACAAACATTTTCCGAAAAAAAAATCCATCTTTTCAGATAAAATACTGTTTCAGTGAAAAATTAAAAGTCATCTTTAGTTCTCACCAGCTGCTATCCTGTCCTCTACTGTTTCTCCTTTGACCATGCACTGATGTTGTGGAAAGGGCAGATTGTCGCTCTGTTACCTGTGACAGATCCTGCACTGAAGCAGAAGTGCTTAAGGTTTTTGGTTTGGCATTGGTTGGGGTTGGATTGGTTTGGTTTGGTTTGGTTTGGTTTCGTTTGGTTTGGTTTGGTTTGGTTTTGGGTGTGTGGGGTTTTTTGTATTGTTGAGGCTTTTTATTTGTTGAGGGTTTTTCTGATGCAACAGTTATTCAGGACATGGGAAGGAAGTGTTTTGGCACTGCCATGCCAGGAAAACAGGAGTTCAGGACCAGAGCTCAGCTCCAGAATGCAAGGCACAGGAGTAGAGCCATATTCTTGTTGGCATGGCATTATTTTAGCATGACCATGTCTCCAGCTGGGAACATAACGGGCAAATTCAGGTCTTGCCTGTCACTGAGACACCATCAAAAAGCAGACGTTCTATCACAGTTCATTTATTTGGTCTTCTTAATATTTTTTATAATTTTACTTTTGGCTCATAAATAAGTCAGGCACCAATGAAGTATATAAACAATAAGCCTTTTGAGAAGATTTTGCTGTGGCTTGGGTTTTGTTTCTGGTTTTTTCTCCTTTAAATGTAACTGCTGAAACTCAGTTCTTCCTTGAATTTTATGGTAATTTCAAGGATATTCTGTCCTTAAAGCAACTTCTGCTGGACTTTTTCATTAAGAAAAAGAAGTGGGGAAATAAACTACCCAAGATTCAACTCTTTAATGTTCTTGACATTTTAATAAATGAATGCTTAATTGCCAGTCTTCATGAATACGTTAGCTAAAGTGCAAAAGCCCAAATTGACCTCTTTAACCTCTTCTCTGTTGATTCTTTGGTGGAAATGACAATGAGGCAAACTGAACAAATCCAAAAAAGGGAAAAATTGTAAGAGTTTAATGTTTCTGCACTACATATAATAGAGTTACGTTGTACAAGCTGCCGTTTGGGGAGGGTGTTCTTAGGGATTTTCAGAAGCTGGTTAGAACTAGTGCAAAACTGTGGTAGAGTGTGTTATTGTACCTTCTCATGAAAGATGGGTTTTAAGGAGAGGTGCTCTTCTTAAGGGGTGCTCATGTTACATACCTAATTGTAAGTTTCTCATCTATGTTTATGATGACACAAGAGTTAAACATGGAAAATAAGAATCCAATATGGAACTTAAATTTTAAAACAGAATGTTTGACATATTTTAGATTTGGATGTATATATACATACATCTGAATACACAAATATGTGAATTAAAATTCATATATATAACATGCACTTGCATATTTGTGGTCATTTGGAGGTAACAACCAGATGATTTGAAATGTAATGTCTTTTATCGTGTGTATTCATTCCTATAGCTTGTCTCATAATACAAACTGTTACTGTAATCATGGACATTTTTAAAAGTCACTTGTCTTAAAAAGATTTTATTTTCTTTTATTGCCTGGTATTTTCCCATACAAATTAAAAAATACTAACATAGTAGTCTACAAGCCAGGATATGCAGCAGTGACTCTTGAAGCAGATGTAATACCTGTCCCTCCATAGCTGCTGAACACCAGAATATATGCAGAAATTTTGTTCAACTTCCTTTTCAACAGTGCAAAGGAGTGCTGTAAAATAACTTTGAGCTTCATCAAGTCTTTTCTGTCCTCAGTAGCTACAGGGCCAGTTTTGACAACATAGTGCTCTGTACCCTGGTGGCAATATGTGCTGCTCCCAAGCTGCCCCACGAATCGCTGATAATTATTTTGGGTTTTCAGTCTTTTCTGCCCCATGATATCATAGAGAAATGGGGATAGGGAAGGGTTCGATCTGATAAATAGAAATATGAAAATATTTGTAATTTGAAAATTGAAGCTATGAAAGTACTTAGATGGGTAAGTAGTAGCTTTTTTTATTTAGTTTACTTTTCCTCTATATTTATGTTAATCAATGAGGTCTTGAAATATAAGGGAAGTTTCTTGTATTAATTTGTTTACATTTACAGAACATTCTATTACAGGGATATTTTTTATCATGAAAGTTTAATGTGAAATTTCTCTTCTTTATCTTGAAGGTGATGGCAGGATTTTGCTTCCGTCTCCTTGTAGTTACAGAACAGCATTGACAGCTATCAGAGGACATGCTCATGTTGTCATTTCCAGAATTAGCCCTGGGGTGCTTGATAAATTACTGCATTCATGGAGTTTAGCATGTTGGAACCCAATTAGAATGGAGTAATTATTGTCTCCTGTAGAGCTGGTACACAGCTCCTGCAATGTATTGAAACATTCAGGGATTTCATTCTTTTTCACTGTAAACAATATATTGGTACAAACTCATTTTAGATTATATGTGTATTGCTTAGGTAATTTTGACAGTATTTTAGAACTGCAGTAGTAGCTTGGATTACATGATAGGGGGTAAAGCAAATAAGAAGCAAAGACAGAAGCTGTCTTCGACATAATTATTTAACTCCTAGAACATTTCTTCAAGGTAATTGTTGACATAATGCCATAGTATATCCAAGTACCTATCACTTCCAGAAGACAGTGTTGCTTCAGCTGTTTGGTTTTGCCAGATGAAGAATCACATACTGAAACGTTGTCTTTCAGCTCTGGCTTGCTGATGACTGGTGGCTACAAGCAAACTTGTATTTAGGTATTCACCAGGACTTCGATCTTGAAGACCAGAGGCCGTATTGTTTTAGTGTTATGGTTGGACATGGCAAGAGTCATTATTTCAATGTAGAGCTTGGCAGTGAATTGGCAGTGTGGGAGAAATCATTTCAAAGAGCGATTTTCTTGGAAGTTCAAAGAACAGGGGTAAGTAATGAATAATTTAAATCATTTCATCTGTAAAATAAGTATAACAAGAGTTTAGATTGTTTATATGTTTAATAATTGCATTAGATTGATGTCCCCCATGACTAAGGATCTGAGTACATTTAATACACTGAAGACTTCTGAAAGCTTCATCATCACATCAGTATTTCTCTGTCAATGAATGCATAATAACAGTCAATGAGCATGTTACGACATTGAAAATTGAGAGTAGTAATTTGTAAATTCACCTTGATTATTAAAATCTGGAAATTAATACACTTTACCACTGGAAAACTCGCAGGAGTTTATTTAGTCCAACTTGAACATTTTCTTCCAGAAAGCTAATTTTCATAACATAAAGTAAGTATGTTCTGTTTCCAAAGGAGAAATATTTTGCTCCTATATTGTTAATTGTGAATTGGGACTTTCCTTGTTAGCATTGAAGAGTTTGAAGACAGCATAAAAGTGAAAAGATATTTGTAGTAGTCTTGAATTCTCAAAATAAAACAGCAGATTATCACTTTTTGCTGGCTAGTAAATCTCGATCCATACTCTCAAGTGAACAGGACAAGTGGTATGGGAGCATATGGATTGAGACTATAGGCCTTCTTCAATTAAAAATGTATTTACACAGTTTAGCACAAATGCAAACTTGATTTGGTATGCTCGGGTTTGCAGTGCCCTGTGAACCTCCTAAAGACATTTGAAATAGTGAGAACACTGCATTGTATTAACATGATGTGCAAGGAGCAGGAGTCCTATCCCAGGTGATGAATCAGCTTGTCTAGATTTCCAAATCTCTGGGATTCTAACCAGGTTTCTGGGTTCTAACACAGTACTTTCTTAGAACCCTTCCATTTGTCTGTTCAGACTGATGAAGGAACACAAAAAGATTTTCTAACAGTAATGTTCCTAGCCCTGCACTTCTGAGAAGGAATGCAGCTCTTCAGGAAAAAATTGATTCTTCCTGAAAACTTTCGTGCATCAGGGAGGGATTAATAATGCATATTGAGTATGCATAAAGTATTTTCTTGCATGAACTCTCCAAGAAATTATGATATCACTGTTTGACTAACCATTCAATCCTCATATTTATTATCCATATAAAAAGCAGATAACATAATTAAAATTAAGTATAATAAGGGTGGAGATTAGCTGGCTCTTTATCTGATTAGTTTTCTGAATATTTATTTTTAAATCTCAAAACTAGCTTTTCTTTTACATCCTTACAATCTTAAAATTAGGGAATGATTCTTTGCTTGTGGAATGATCTTTTGTCATTTGAATCAAACAGTCATCTAGACTCATTTCAGAAAAAAAGGACATTAAATTTCCTGCAGCTGTAGTTTTAACCTATCGGAAACCTCCAGGAGAGTCATTCAAATAAAATCTTGATTACAGTGTTCAAGTCTCCATATGTGTTTTCCTATATCTTAATTTTCTCTCACACCGTAGGATACATCCAAATTTACTGTAAACCACTATGTCACTAGAGTTTAGAGTGCTGTGGTCATTCTCCAGCAGTGAAAAGTGTTTTGACTGCACTATTTTCTTTCTTCCTTCAAAACATAAATGCTGTTGTGAGTGCCTTTCTTTTCAGAATGATGTCAAGCGCGGCATGAATGAGGTGCAATTTAATATTACATAAATTATTTCCAGTCATAGAAAAAGAACTGGCATTTCAGTATCCAGAAAATTCAAGGTTGTCATTGGTATGCCAGTCTGCGAAAGTTATTCTTTTGGAGAATTTTGAGAATTATTTTTTATTCATAAATGATTGGGCAAGATTCATGGCAGCTGTTGGATTGCATTGTGCCATTTCACCCGTTCTTATTTAAATGGGGCTTCATCCTGTTTACTGTCGAGTGTAGTTAGAATCTTGCCTACAAGTTTTTGTTAACCTTATCTTGTACATACCCTTTGTATTTGGTGTTTCTACAATAAGAGATGTATTTCTGAGAAGATTCTGTCCTTACACAGTTTATAAAAAGAAATGTTAAGGTGCAGTGGTCCTTTTGAATTTTATCTGCCCGTGTTGTGTGATTTTTTTTCACATTTCTTCTGAAAATGGTAGCAGCAGTAGATGACAGAAAGAATGCAATAAAGCAGGAAGAAACACCCCTCACAATATTGTTCCCCTTTCAGCTATCTTAAAGCCCTATTTCGAGCTGCAATTGTTTAGAAAAAGAAGTTTACCAAGGCACTCTGAAATTCAGTGACCCTGAAATTATTCTATTTACAGACAATGATAACAAGCAAACAGATGTTTAATCCATGTACTAGAAATACACGTATTTTTTCCTAGAAAAACTATTGTAGTTGCTGATGGCATAACTTGGATAGAGGGGGGCAATAAAAATGCAATAGAAGTAAGGCAGAAAGGAAATTGAAAGAGAGAAAGAGTGCTGGTAAAAAGTATTTCCATAAGGCTGGTAATAAAAGTCAGCATTGCAATGTTGGAAGTTGGGCAATGAAACGTCCTCAATCATATCTTGAAGTTAAATCATCTCCCACAAATCCCAGCAAGAATGTTTGTCTCACCTGGAACATCTAAACAGTGCAAGTTGATTAAATTATGCTCAGATTAGGTAATTTTTCTTGTGGTTTTTTTTCAAGATTTTTATAGTGTAGAAAATCTTCAAAAATAAAAGGCTAGCATGTTTTCCAGAGCTCTTACAAATTCTTTGACCCTTCAGGTTGGTCTTGTCAGTACTATAGGATTTTATTTCACGTTTTTTCAATGCTGTCTTTTTTTAATTTCTTAATCAGTATTCTTCCCTTGCCTCAGACTTTTTTTTCCAAAAGGAAATTGTATTGACTCATCTGAGTCTTGGATATGATTATTAAATTAATGCAGAAACATCTCAAAGGGATGATTTGGATTGGTTCTGTTCAACAGGAGGATGGAGGAGAATATTGGAATAGTATCTGGTAGTGGACAGAGGAAAGAGTGACAGTAATACATTTCACTGTCAGCTGTAGAAAAATTGGACCAACAGTTTTGTCATCTGGAAACCTTGTACATGTAAGCTTTGTTCCATGGCTGGGAAAGGACAGAGGAGAGGAATCTGCTTTACAAATGAAAGAATTCTCAGGAGGCTGAGAAAAACCATGCAGTGGGAAAGTCATCTACCACGTCTCTAAAGTACCTGCAGTTGGTATATAGCAATAAGACATGGTTACGTACTCTCCTCACTAGCAATTCTAACAAAAAAGGAAGTTTTCCCTTTCGTACTTCCAGCGGTGATGAAGATGCTGCAAGTTCTTTCCAATCCTCATACAGCTGAATAACCTACTGTATTGAAACCCTTTGCGTTGCTTGGACAAAAAAAATGTTTAATATGAGTTACTCCAAGAATTAAAATAGGCTGGGTTCCATTCAATTATAACAGAATAATCAAGAAGTTTTGCTGCCTCATTATTTTCCATGCTTAAAGGTAAGTACTTCTAGTTAACTTCTTTCCATTTTGTTCTGTGATTCAGTGACTGACATCAACAGAGCAATAAACCCTTGAAAGAAAATTATAATATTTGGTCAAGTCAGGGATATGAATGTATGGAGAAATGTTAGCAGTAAAATTCATGTTCCTGGAATGATACAGGGTCCTCATGTGAAGAATATACATTACAAATAAAATAAAAGTAAACAAAGCAAACAAACAAAGTAAACAAATGAAGATTAATGAATGTTGCAAATTATTTTATTTAACACTATTGGAAATCCAAACCCATTTTATAATGAACATAAATGGAAGATGCAATTATTCTGTGTCTTCCCTCTTTTGATTTACCAAAATATGGGTATAGATCTAATACCAATACCCAACTAGGACGGACAAAGACTCTCTAACTCTCTTAGGGTTAGAAAGTGTATGTTTATTTTCAGCGCTGGGCACCACATGGGATAGCTCCCTAAAACACAGTGTGAAATCACAAATCAATACAAAGTCTATTTATCTACAAAAGCTCTGAATATTCAAAATACAAATGCATATTTATAACATTAACGCCTCCCATTCTCCGCTTCGTATGGTAATTAGCTAAAAAGTCATTAAGCATGCGTAGTTAGTTCCTTGAATTGGGTCGGTGGTCCCGTGATTTGGGGAGAGGTCTTGAATGATGAAGTAAAACTCATCTTCCTCATTTTGACCTTTCTACCTTTCTGGTTTTTGACAATACATATTGCTCTTGGAGGACCTTCAGTTTCTCCCTGCATTACTTTTGAATAGGGTTTCAAATGAAAAATTAGTAATTGTCTAGATTTCTTTAGATCTATTAGTTAGTGTTGTCTTTCATTATAAGTGCAGCTGAACAAATATAAAACGACAAGCAATCAGTTACTTGGATCTCAGACCCTAACTTGGTAGCTAATCATTAATTTTCTTAATTAACCCCAGCTGGGTTTGCTTATTGAGTTTCTTTTAACTAATTTCAACAAAGCTAACCTTTAACTGAAATCGTAACATTTAAATGTTTAAAACGCTGTTTCACTTTTTAAATCAGTTAGCATAAATCCCATATTCTGTGGATGTTTTATATTTTTGTATGCATTTTTAACATATTTTTATTTTCCTAGGAGTTAACACCAAACCGCTCTCTTTAGTAAGATTCTTGATGCTGAATATATGACTCAGAATCATTGTGACTCAGAATTGCTCTGATAGATTATGTCTGTTCCTGGATAAAGCAAAAATAATTATTGGGAATAATTGTGCATGCAGACCTGGAGCCTCATTTCTATAGGATTCCCACATTAAATTTCTAATTTTCTTTCTACAAATACTGTGCTGCTAAAACACCATGATTCAAATTCCTAAGAAATTAAATAATCGATAAGCACAATTGATAATTTTGTTTTGTTTTGTAAGCAACAATTAATTGCTTTTCATATTAGTTATGCCAGCCAGTCGCTGTTTTTGTCTGTGAACTTGAGTCTTCCACGCTTAAAAAAGATGACAGATATGAGAGTGACATATGTTACACAATGCTTAGTTCACCATCTTCCTGTTCCTATACACTCTGTGTTCTTCAGGCTGATCTGTATGAAATACATAAGGAATCTGCAATCATGTTATTGATGATTAAAACCAACCAACCAACCAAAAAAATCATGTAACTATTTTGAAGAAATGGTTAACTCAATAACCTTTCCTCAACTTTATGCGTCTTTCCCTTTTTGCTTGATGGACTATTTTTCATTAAGTGTCTGGTCCTGGCTAATTTTTGCTATCCTCTCTTCTATCCATCTTTTTAATTTCCTTGTAATATCTTGTCATAGATTTTGCTAGTTCATCAGTTTGAATTAATTTCTAACCTATTCATAATGTTTACATCTGAGAAAGATGATGTTGCTTTCCATGAAACATATATTGTTTACTGTACAAATCCTTTCAGAATACTGTTGACAGGTTTTGATTTTCACCTCTTGTCCTTCAAGTAAAGATTTATGGGTTTAAAGTTTCTTTGTAAGACTTGTCTGTGTAATGCTTCCCTCTCATCCTTCCTTTGCAGCTGAGGATATAATCTATGCAACCTCCTCATTACAACAACTGCTTGCTGTTTTTTCTGGACTGTTACTTAATTTTAGATGCAAATCTCTATTAAAAATCTTCTGAAATGGTTCCCTACAACTTATTTAAGACATACAGAAGTGAATAAGTTCTTTCCAACTGATCTCAATAACCTTTCAAGGAAACCAGTACTTTTTCTCATAATTTCCGTTTAAAAGCATTCAGTTGACTATATTGTATAAAATAACAGTGTAATAGTGACTGTATGGATACATGCTGCTTACTAACCAGTCACAAGCAATAATTGGTTTATAAGATGAAAAGCAATGTTTATTATTAAATCACTTACTTGCTTCTATGGTGTGTAAAATCACATAATGATGAAAGATCAAAAAGAAAGAAATACACAAAATTGCACTGACATTTTAAGACTTCACGTTTTCACCAAATTGAATGGATAAATAGCTCCCATATCTTGAGAAGCTCCAGAAAGAGCCAGAATTAATTTATTTATTTGGGAATTTATTCTTTGTCCACCACATATAACTATGAATGCCTCATGATTTCAAAATTAGGAGCCAGATGGAGAAAATCCCTTACATAAAAGTTCAAATGGCTTCTAAATAGTTTTTTTTTTAACTGAACTTCAATGCATATTTTAGCAACATGCCTTTATATTTGCTTAAAGTTGAGTGTTCAACAAGCCACTAAGAATATAAATACTGATGTATGCTGGTCAGGGGTATTTATTCATTTCAATCCCACTGTATGGGGGCCAACCTGCATGGAAGTGTGGAATTATCTGAAACTATTTTTTTAGTGTGAAAGGTACTAGTTCAATTGAAGATTTTGGATTTAGAGAAAACTAAAGGCTTTGTGATATTCATATCCAGACAGCCTACAAGAAGTTCAGTTCCTGTGTCTCCTTCCACCAACATTACACAAAATATGTTTTCTAGTCATCCTTTAGTTGCATTTTGAATTGATCTTACTACAACTCAAGTTAGATGTAATCAGAATAGATCTTAGAGACTGTGTCCCCACTGGAGCTTGGTCAGAGATTAGTTATCTTTCCACTTATCTGTCTCAGTAACTCTGCCATCAAAACAAACACACCAATTGTTTCTGGGCATCTTTGGGAATTAAATAGTACTGTAGAAATCGTAGCCTAAATCACCCTTAGAGACTGAGCCAAAAGAAATCCACTTAAATAAACAAAACCTAGCAGAAATTAGGCAGTCTGAATAGGAAGTGATTGTCATTTCTAGTTTATGATTCTATTAATTCTTCATGGTGAACTGCGAGGTTGAGTAAAACATGATTGGTTGACCACAGAGTAAGCCTTGTGAGCTACAAATAATATATTGAAATTGCAAAAATATTAAACACAGTTGGCAATGCTCTTTTTTTTTTTTTAATTCTGTGATGATTGCAAAGTATATATGAAACAGAGTTATATGTAGGAGTGCCTTTAAAAGTGGAAATGCCACTATATGCTAATTTCAGAACTGATTCCTGAGACAAACATTTAAGCTCCTTACATTCAGGTGAGATATTAAATAGCATTTAGATTAGGTTAGATTTATAGAGTCATTAAAAGATACTCAGCAGTTTGTTACAAGAAGCACTCCTTTTAATTGCACAATTAAGTTTTAGATTGTTTTCATTATGCACAGAAAGCTTATTACAATTCCAATCTAACTGGTCACCTTTAGAAATGGTGTTAGATTCTAATTTATTTTCACACTGATGCAAAAAACCTACCATTTTCTAACACAAAGAAAGGTGCTGAGAACCATACAAATTAATAGTAAATACATTTTTAATAATTATTAATAGTTCAACAATTCACATATCAGAGGATAATCAAGCAATGCATTTATTAGAATTTTTAAAACAGCAAGAGAATGTACCAATTTACAAGGCTATTGAACTCCAACTTGTTTCTATTTTCTGTATTTTAAACATGATTAATATAAAATGTTGACCATTATTTCTAAAAATAGAAGATAATCTTAAAATTGCATTTATTTATATTGAAGGAGTAAATCTAAATAATTTTATATTATATATATTACATATATTTATTTATAAATCCAAATATTTAGATAAAAATTATGGCATCGGAATCTAGTTTTGTTACTATTTTCCTGAGGATCTTACAGACATGAATAAGGAAGAAACCACGAGAGAGCTGGTGAGGGACTTTTTCAAGAACACATAGTGATAGAACAAGTGGGAATGGCTTTAAATTGAAAGAGTGTGGGTTTAGATTACATGTTAGGAATAAATTCTCTACTGGGAAGGTGGTGAGGCACTGAGCAGGTTGCCCAGAGAAGCTGTGGATGCCCCATCCCTGAAGGAGTTCAAGGCCAGGTTGGACAGGGCTCTGAGCACCCTGGTCTGGTGGAAGATGTCCCGGCAATGGGCCCATTTTGGAACCCTTCCCACCCAAACCATTCTGTGATTCTTTTAAATCTGTCAAGAATTTACTGTCATGGAATTTCACATTTATAGAGTAATATTACCTTAGAATTTTGATGCTGGATTTTATGTTTGTAATTTTGGTGTTCCTTATTATTCTCCACACACGATTTATAAGAATCCGTCAGAGAAACAAAATACCAGTCAAAGCATCATTGATTTAGAACTGAATTTTGTACTCAGGAATGTCTCTTGATATTTCTGATTAAATTCCCTTTTCAACTGTGAAATTCCAGAATTTATAGATCACCACAGAAGAAAAATATTTATTATTATGTAACAACAAACTGTATCAAAATGAAGTTGTTGTCTTTGCTGAAGTAAGCCAGTAGAGTTCTACTGGTTCTACTAAAACAAGCGGTGTTAGCTTGATTACTGTGATTGCCACTGAGAATCTGCCTCAGGTATGTGAAAATATGCTTGGGACAATCTACATGTAGGAAACTCTTAGCATTTAAGTCACTGTTGATTCTTGCTTTTCTTTATGGAAAAATGAGTAGCTGCAAAACGGTGAAGCCATTGCTCAGACACAGAGATGAGGAAGCACAATTTCTTCCTGACATAAGCCAAGGCTAAAAAACACAATTTGAATTCTCCCTGCTAGAAGATAACCCTTTCTAAGCTGCTGCCCTTAGATTTTGTCCTCCTGTGTCCATTTTTCTCACTGCCTTTTCCTACAACTAATTTAAGCCATTGTCTGCCTGTTCAGCAGAGGGGGTAGCAAGTCTTTTCTTCTGTCAGATTCACTTCAGCCATAGGTTCATATTACAGAGAGAATGCCATGGCCAAGAGTAGGCATCCACCACTGCATTATCTGTCTTGCCAAGGAACAGCTGAACCTGCAAGTTCATCTCAGTCTTCCTACAGGAACACAACTCCCTGCGGAGTAAAATTCACTTCATCCCATATGTACATGTAACCCTAATATCTGAATGTTGGTTTAGTGCCTAATATCAGTGATGCTGAAAGTTTCTGAAAAGACAATCTGTCCAATGAGAGCTCTACTAAGCAAAGCATTTTTGCAGTTAGCTGTTATAATGTCATGAGCGTTACAAATTAAAAATTACAAATAGATCAGATAGGTATTTCAGTAGATGACCTAAAGGCAAAAGTTTCTAGTCTAGCTGTATCCTGAGAAGGCCAGCATTTAAAACATGGATGTATTAAACCTAGGGATTATTTTGTAAAGCCCTGAGCTAGTCCCACTTCTACTGAAATAAATAGAAGCTTTCTTTGAAATTCAGTGAAAATATAATGGGTCATCATTTCAGTCCTTTGAAAAATCTTACTTTTAGTGCCAGAGTGTCTCTTGCATACATATATGCTGAACCACAAATGTGCATAAATATTTAAAAAAAACAACTATAATGTCTTCTTGAAATCATCAGATTGCACTACCATCTTTTATAAGAGAATGCACTTCTTATACTAATACCAGCAAAGTATGTTAAAAAAGAGTCATTTTAGGATATTAATATATAATTCTTTTGGCTGCAGCAACAGCAGATTTGATGGAATATACAAGATTTTTAATCAGATTGGTTTGTTTCAATGAAGTGGTTTTATTTGTATCTATCCATAATTATCAAAATTCTGTGACCTTTTAATTGTAACATGATGAATTCCTTAAAGGTATGGGCAAATGAGTGGATCTGCCACAGTTTTTAAGTGAAGATGATATTCATTTGATCAATCTCACTGGAATTATTTGACTGATCCTTTTTTACTGATGTCTGGAACAGGAATGCACCTGAGCTTTGGGAGTCTGTTCTAGATGAAATTTCTGAAAACTCTCATGCTTTTGATGAATGATGGATTTCACTGTTGTTTCATTTTCTCATATATAATGTGAATTCAGAGTGACAGTGCTTTCGGTGTACTTTATAAACATGTTCTGAAAGTTTTGCTTTTAAAAAAAGATGATACATAAAATATTTTACGCTAAAATAACAATATTTTTTTAAAAATGAGAAAGCCAAAGCATCTGCATTTTTAATTCAACGATTTTGCAGTTTCAAAGAGTTTAAAAAGCATTTCTGTTTAGTACAAGTAATTCTATGTAAAAAGACTCTTGAAGGTTTTGCTGTGTTCAGAATTAAGGGGTTTAATTTTGCCTCCTAGTACTCTCTCTGTATGTGGGCTGATATATATTTCTCAGTACAACCATTATAACACTGGTTGATCTTATCTTCATTTTCACATCCTGCTTGGATTTTTTTAATGCTAAAAGTGGAATTTTCATAAAGACTGTTTTTGACGTATCTAGTCCCATGTTAAGGCTTTTACCAAACTCTATGTTTTTGTAAATACATCGGATGCATTAAGACACCTTACTCCTGTCACTCCTGTATGATTTAGAAGCTTGTAAAAAGCTGCTGTATAAAGTCTTAATGGAAGTATCTGTGTTCCAAACCATCTGCTGTTGGTATAATTTTTTCCCTCCCTGTAACTGTATCTTAAATGCTGGTGTGCATTATATTATTTCTAACTCAGAATAAAAGAACACATCATTTAGGTCCTTCTCCCTTTCAGGCATTTAAGTTCCTCTGACAAGTCCTACAAAATTCCTCCCAGTTTTTACTGACACTGACAGAAAAACTAAAAAAAATATTAAATGTAATGTGGGGAGGGATTTGGTCTCAGAAATAAAAATAAACAAGTAGAAGTGATATTTGGAGGATGCTAAAATTTTATCAGTTCAAATTGGCAATGCTGGAGTCTTCTACTCCAAAAATACATTCTTTGGATTCATAGCATAATTTAATTTTAATGTAAATACTTCTTCTAAGAAAAAACAAATTTTCAAAAAGATTTTAGCATTTTTTACATTGATGGTATATTTTTTCCAGACAGAGGCACAGAACGTATTTTAGCTTAAAGTAAGTGAATACAATATGCAATATGTGTACCGTATGGATATGGCTATTGCCTAAATGCTGTGATGTCTGGTTATAATATATTTTTAGAAAGTGTGTGTTAAGTTCTATATCATGACTACAGTGAGAAATAATGTGTGTTCCCATTTACATGTAATAAACCTTTACAGCCCATCTTAGAGCAAATGTATATCTACATCTATAAAGTAGTTAACAGCATAGCATGGAAAATATGTAGTTCAAGCAGGAAAGCGTAATGGTATTGCCAACTTTCCAATTGCTTTTTGGAAAATAAACAAGCAAAATCATGTGCATGCCCAATTTGTATTCACTTAGACTAGAAGGTAGGTATTATTTCTGTATTTTGGCTGATTAAAACCACTAAAATTCCTGCTCAATAGAACATAGCTGAGTCCAAAATTAATGAATATATTGCATATTGGTGCTGTAGTTAAAGCAAAATGAGGGGTTTTCTTCATGCAAGACAATAATTAACTGCAACATAGCCAATCATCAGCTGAATTTTTGAAACTGTAAATCTGATGAGACATTAGGAGCAACAGCATGAGAGTTGCAAAAGTAATATCATTTAAAACGAATGTACACGATGTCATTTTTCTGTGTGGCACTTAGATGAGCAACATCACTGAGTCACATTTGATCCTTAGAAAACTTATTTGCCATGAAAACTTAGGAAAAAAGAGTACTGACTGAAAAGGCTGGTGCCCTGATTCTTAAAATAATACGTTAAATGGTACTCTTTACTAAGAATCTTTGTTGATGATCTCAGAATATGCTATTTCAACTGACAGTTATTGTTATTAATCTTGATTTTAAAGAATTTTACTGAAAAACAAAACCAAGTTGAACCCCTATTTATTGGACAGAATACAATCCCACATCAGAGTAACATTAAGGACTCTATGTCTTTAAAAAAAGAATCCAGAGGTACTACATTGGATGCCTGTGGCAGAACATGGGCAAATTTAAGCCCTCCAGCTAAAGCATTGCAATAAACTCATATTCCAGTAACAACAAAAGTCTATTGCAAAAAGTCTAGTGCATATCTATGCATCTAGTGATTTATTTAGAAGCATTTGGACTGCCCAGTCCCAGAAGAAACCAATTGTACTTACAGCTTTAGCCTACATGGGAGACACACGTGTGTGGAGAAATCAGAAGGTCTCTCTCTGATCTCAGGGGCCTGCGCACTTCCTTCTGCCATTGTACTACAGCTTAATGTGGACAACATTAACAGGAGGAAACTGAAGAAGTGAATGGTTCATCTTTATCCTTGCCTTTCCTTCCCCAGACATCTGTGCCTGGCCTGCAGTGGTGCTTGCTACCCACCCAGTGTTTGTGCTTCAGCCTCATCGCAGGCCAGTGACTACACATGAAGTGGTCCCTCTTTCTCTTTGTCCTTTAGGCTTTGTGTCTCACAGATATCTGAGGTATATTTGTGCTCTCTTCTCTGAGTGAAAATAAGAAAGTCCCAATTGTTGTCTTTTTCCATGCATTCATTATCCAGTTTTAGCGTTTACTCACCTCTTGTATTGGGTACCTAACAGCCATAAACCCAGTTCAAAGCCCTTCTTGTTGTGTTAGCTGATCTGTTTACAAACACATTCCCTCCGCTGAGGGAAAGAGTTATGGTAACTCATAATCATAAAAGCTGGTTTTGGAATTAATTGACCTGTCATTGATTGTATTTGTTAGACAGAAACCTACATCAGTCTTTACTTTAGAGTACTGAAGCAAACTGCCCCTTGTCCTTGTCCTTTTGTAAAAACTGATGAAAAAGACCTGTGAGATCATCAAGTCCAACCAGGCTGATCACCACCTTGTTAACTAGACCATGGCACTAAGTGCTATGCCCAGCTGTGTCTTGACCACCAAACATAGTTCAAAGCTGAATTATTTCTGGGAAATCTCTGTGGGAAAGAGAGTGAGTGTATGTGGGTAGTCATTGTAACTATTAAGCCCTCTCAGGGTTTTGGAGGACAGATGTCAGTGCCAGAGATAGACAAGTGTCATGCTTCTGATCAGTGACAGGAGGTCTGTCTGAGGTATTCTGTCATAAATGAGTCAGAAATACTGTTCTTTTGCTATTTGAACAGTCATATTATCAACTTAATGATCTTTTCGTGAGTTGAAAGTATATGCTTTGAGATACTGATACCTGAACAATTCCACAGGTAAAAGTTTTGTAATTGTCTTTTATTACATGAAGACATTGATGAAGAATTAATGATTCTATGGATCATTACATTGCTCAGAAAACATGAGGTGATTGATCTAGCTCATATACTACAATTTTCTTAGCTATTGCAGTATGAGGCCTATTCTTCTCTCTGTTGTTTAAACTGTGACTTAGCAAGCTGGCTAATATGCAGTGGGGTTTTTTGGGTTTTGGGGGGGTTTTTTGGTTTTTTTTCCAAAATTCACATAAAGACAGCTGAACATACCTCTGATGTTAAGTTTCCATGTAAACAATTGTTGTAGATAGCCAAGTGTGCACAACTGCAAGTGTATGGGAAGCAAAGGCAAAAATGGAAACGAATAAGGCGTTAATGAGTAGAGATGGGGGTCCTAACCACAGAGCCTTCTGAGAACCTGTTCAAAGTAACTGAGGAGATGCCATGAGCAGGCTTTTAAATTTATATGGCCAATAAAATACAAACTAATTCTGTTGTAAAGAAAATCCTGTGAGTGTGTTTTGTAAGTACAAAACACCTATCTATTTGAAATAACAGTGAAAATGAAGTCTATTATGTTCGTCTCTAGTATTTGTGAATAATTTCCAAACTGGTTCCATTATTTCCTAAGATTGAATATTTGTAAAGTACTCCAAGCTAATTATTTGTGCATAGTTCATTTTAGTATTCACCATTTGTGGCTGAGCAATTAGATGCTTACCCATTAGGGGAATCTAATTTTATTAATTTTAAAAATTGCTTTGCTGAGTCAGAGCTCAGCTAGTAAAACCTTTTAATTGGAAAATAATGGAGAATAAGTTATGACTGGTGCTTAATGCCACCTTTTAATTACTGAATGAAATATAAGGATAATCTAAATGTCATTCTAATTGAAAATCAATCACTGCAATCTTTTTAAATGCCAAATAATATGATCTTGGAACACCCATGAGCAAATTAATTCATTCAGAAACATTATACATCTCCATGATTGTGGAGATGATTATAATACTAATTTGCACTTATGAATTGATATCACTCCTTGCCTTTTCAAAATTCTTTTTAAAATGTCATAACTGTAACTCAGAAATGCTTATTTTAGTATAACTAACTATTTTTATTAATACTGGAGTAAGGAAACCTTTACAATCATGCTGAAGTTTTAGATTGTACTAAAAATGTTTAAAGAACAATTAAAATGGCAGTTTTCATCTTAAGCAAGTTTATTAATGCTTTCAGTCTCCTCTATGGCATTCTTGTGTTTAAAAGTTGTTTTTTTTAATTAAAAGAAACGATCCAGATTCAAACCTTTTGTGTAAACAAATGTCTAAGCATGAGGCAGCATTGAGGTTTATGATGTATCAATGAGAGTGAAGTAATGCTTCCTTGGAAAAAGCAAAAAAATCAAAATTTCTTAAGGCACAGGGGTATAATCTTATAAATAGCTGGTAAGGTGTGGCAAGGAAAGCCTGGAGACAGGATCTGATCTCTACTCATGCTGAAGGCAATGGGCTTTTTGCTATTAACTGTTTATCAGTGGTGACTGTCATGAGGCTGTTTCATATTACAGCAAATCTTGTTCGTCTTTTCAGAACCTGTCATATACCTAAGTTAGTGAGTCCTAAAAATGCCTGGAAAGAGTTAATTGACTTTTTACTGTAAATCTTATTCAGAAGTTTAAACAAACTGCTGAGTTTTGTTAATAAAACAGACTTTTTTCCTTTCTGATGTGAAAGGTTATCATGGAACTGGTATATAGATAGCATTGTCTAGCAAGTGTCAGTGCTAACTAAGATGTGATAGCTATTAGGTCTTGCTATTAAATTACATTAACTAACATTAACATAGTGCTGTGCTGGCATGTCACCAGACCCAAATTAAAAAATGTTGTAAAACAGAAAGACTCTCTACAAAGTTTAAATCAGATGGAGAGGTCAAGCAGACAGAATGCTTTTTCATAATTAGATTGCAATGACTGAACATTTAGGCACTGTTGCCTGCACATTTGCTGGAAGTGGTATCAGAAGTCATTTATAGCTCAGGTCTAAGCAGTCTTCCGAAAGTTTGGAGCAGTCAGGTTTGGTTTTGTTTGTTCTGTGTTGTGTTTTACAAGAGTTGGTTTTCAAGGATATGTTTATTTTGTAGAAAAGTGACTTGAAATATAAAAGACCTCAAGTTAATGTCTAGTTGACAGATGTGATACCGATTTACAGTCAGAAGTTTTTGACCATTTTCAAATATAGTAATATAAAGCAGTACCAGTGCTGTCAGTTGAGTGTCATCCCACCCAAAAATACCTGCATAAAATATTATTTTAATACCATAAGTTACAGTGATGGTTATCCTCTCAAAAATTGTACCTTTTTTTTTCAGTCTAAAACATATATGTGCAGTTGGCAAGGGGATACCCTGTGTTTCACAGTCGACTTTGCCCTAGGATTTACCTGTTTTGACAGTAAAACAAAGGTAAGAGAAAAGGAAAACATAACTCTGTTTTGTTTTACAGTTATTGAAGTTATACTTTATTGCATTTTCTTTATGTTTATGTCCAGTATTTATTCCTCCAGTGTATTGTACTATTTATTTATTTAGCCCTACTGAAATGTAGTCAGTTTGGGACTTGAAAGGGACAATTACTGTTGTATAGCATGTAAAGATACATTTTGGAGAAAGATATAAAAAAAGTAACTTCCTTTTCAAGTAATAAAAGCAAAGGAAGGTTATATTTACCAGAGAACTTGGTTTGTTGTAATGAAGAAACTTCAAGATTTGTAAAAGATTACAAGTCATGAAAAAAATGAAATGTCACCTCATTCTATTTGTTTTGAAGCTACAGATATCAAATAGAAATAATTATTCTTCCATCATAAGCCATTTTGGTCATGTCTAAAATAAACAGAATAAGGGCAAATGTTTTTCAAAGTCAGAATCTAAAAGATTACATGCACATATCTTGCAAAACAGTGGCTATATAAAAAGTGCCTACAGGGAATGGTTAATGATACATGTCAACTTCCAAGCCCTGTCTATAATGCTATTATTTTCTATATAATTTAGTGGTACTTTAATGTATATTATTCTAAGTGTATTTTAACATTTGTTTGACAGTAGAAGTAAACATATATACAAAAAATGTTTCTGCATTAATAGAACTGTGCAGTAGAAGGTCTGTCTTCTCAAATATATTTTAAAAATTCAGTCAGTCATTCCAAGTGAAGAGGGAACACACTGCATTTTGAAATACTGACACAGGATCTACATTTTGCATGTTGGCATTTTGTGGGTTTGGGGCCAAAATGCCCCAAAATTTCAAATCTATTCAAATCTTTGTCCAGAGAAATAATGACCAAGATTGCATGAAAATTTAGACTAATTAAATTAAGTGTGCTATCCCACAAAGCACTATAAAATTTCAGGAAATACTTTTGTATACCCTTCTCCGCCTGAGGTGATACTGCACTCTGGAATCCTGCTTCTTGCATAATTTGCATGTACCCACAAATTAACTGTAGGAAGTAATCTCTCTAGCCTGTAGAAAGGGTTTCTTTTAAATGTGAAGACTGATTGCATGTACTCCCACCTTTAAAATTATAAACATACTCTATTTAAATAGGACTTTGTGTCACAGTGCCTACCTTCAGTATTGAAGATGAGGAGGATTTAGATGAATCTCTGTTGCTTACCTAAGGAGAAACACAGAATACCAGCAGATAGACTGATTCCATTGCTAAATGGTAAAAATTCTGGAGAGCTTAAGTACATTTATTCTTCAACTCTATGAGAGATGGAGATGTTCTCTGCATCCTCAAGCCTGAGTGAGGCAGTAATGGGTGACTTCTGCAGTTCATCTTACTTCCTGTAATTGTCACCTGAAGTTTACTGTTTTCCCATATGCATAGCTATTTCAGAATATTTCCTACCAATGCAAAAAAGATTCTTTAAGTGGTCAAGCAATTAACAGTTCATTAGGGAAATAGCAATTTTACTGAAAAATCTATGTTTTCTTGTAGTTAATGAAAAAATTAAGTTATTCTATTGATGCAAAGAATGCTCTTACACCCCAGCAAGTGTTCAAAGAGGATTATTAAAATAAAGGCCAGTCCCCCATCTGCTCTATAACTTGAAATCTCGGTCTCAAATTTTGGGCAACCAGCTCATGTACTCATTGAAAAACATTCTTTTTTACACTTTGAAAAACAATTTTTAAAGGGCCTTCTTATTGCAAATTCTGAAATAAAAAGCACAAGAACTTTTGCTTTGGAGTGTGGGGGGTTGACCCTGGCTTCCTCCTGAGCTGGGCAAATGAGAGGAAATACAACAAAAGGCTAGTGGGTCAAGATAAAAGCAGGAGGCGATCAGTCACCAGTGACCGTCATGGGCAAAACAGACTCCACTTGGGCAAATTATTTTAATTTATTGCCAATCAAATCAGAGTATGCTAATGAGAAATAAAAAACAGATCTTAAAACACCTTCCCCCCACCCCTCTCTTCTTCCCAATTTTCTTTATCTCCCCCTCTTCAGCAGCACAGGCGCGTTGGGAATGGGGGCTATGGTCAGTTCATTACGCATTGTCTCTGCCGCTCCTTCCTCCTCAGGAGGAGAACTCACACTCTTCTCCTCCTCCAGTGTGGAGTCCCTCCCACAGGACACAGTACTCCAGAATTCAACAGGAGTCCTTCCCATGGGCTGCAGCTCTTCATGAACTGCTCCAGTGAGGGTCCTTCCCACCAGGTGCAGTCCTTGAGGAACAGCACCTCCTCCCCCTTCTTCACTGACTAGAGTGTCCGCAGGGTTGTTTCTCTCCCATATTCTCACTTGTCTCTCCAGCACCAGAAATGTGTCTTTTAGAGAACTTTTCTAGAACAGTTTCTTTTCCTGCATGTTCTATTCCAGGCTCTTGCTGGGCTTAACTCATTCAACTTTTATCTTTTTGGGCCCATCACTGAGATACTTCTGTAGCCTGCATCTGCTTTATATCTCATTGTAGAGATTCTTTTTTATCTTGTCAGCTTGGTTGGTTCATCTTCCCCATCCTGTACCTGCAGCTGCTCCTCCAATATAAAGGGATCCCAAAGTGTGCATTTTCTTCCACCTTCCAGTGCTATCTACTTCTCATCTTTCCCACTCAGTGTCAACTGTTGAGAGAGATGACGACTCCAGCAATGGTTATTATTACTAAATTGTTCGTAAGTTCTTGATTCATCTCCACCTTAGCAGTTATATTACATAGCAAATATTCATCTATCCTGTTTAGAGGCAAACTCATTTAAGCTTTGAACACTTTTCAGGTGGTCTAATTAGGCCCTCTGGACCCAGTTAAAATCTGTTCATGAATGTAAAGTTTAAGCACCATCACAGTGCTGTAGCATAGTTCAGTTTTTCTTCATCTGTTATATCCCTCTAAGAAGTCGGTGACACTTATGTCTGCAGGGAACCAGGAGATAGTTTTTTATTTATAAGACATTAAACTGTGAGTAGGGTTCTGAATACCACTGGAAGACTTAAATATTTTGAGAAGAGGCATGTTGGAAAATGGAACACAGCAAACCTTTTTCCATGTCTGCTTTTAAAATAACCTTCCAAATATTTAAATTGTATTTCCTTAGCAGTGTCTGGGGACTGGACCACATTTCAACATGTGCAGAAAATTTTCATTAAGATTACAGGCATTAAAGGAAACATCAGCAGGAAGTCCAGGTGCCAGTTGCTACCTTGTGGGTTTTTTTACACATTTTCAGGTGATCAATAGAAAACATTCAGATAAACACATAAAGTTATCTTGATTTCAAAAATATTTGCCCAATTTTTGTTTTTACAAAGTATCTCCATAAATATTAAAGCATATCTGTCAATCTAGAATTTGCCAACGCTAGTAAGATACCATGCATAAACCTGTGGGAGACCAGGAAGCTTCTTATACATTTTACAAACCATGTAGAACTGTCGTGGTTTGACGCTGCCCCAGGGCCAGGCACTCAGGAGAGTTGCTTGCTCACCCTCCTCTGCCACAGCTGGGCAGAGGAGGGAAAAGGAAAAAAAAATTAAGGAAGGCTTCATGAGTTGAGATGAGTACTGGGAGAAACACTTCAAGGGCAAAACAGGCTTAACTTAAAAGTTACAAAGTGAATTTATTGCTAACAGAATCAGAGGAGGATAATGAGAATAAGCCCTTAGAACACCTTCTCCCCCCAGCCCCTCCTTCCTTCCCACCGACAGCGCAGGGAGACAGGGCAGGGGGGTTCGGTCAGTCCATCACCGAGATTTCCTTCCGCTGCTCCGGGAGAGGAGCGAGGCCGTGGGGTCCGTCCCCCGGGAGACACTTCTCCGTGAGCTTCCCCGGCGTGGCTCCGCTCTCAGGAGCTGCAGCCACACCGCACCTGCTGCAGCGTGAGCCCCTCCCGCGGGCACACAGCCCTCCCGAAACTGCTGCGCCGTGGCTCTCTCTTTCCACGGGGTGCAGCCCTCCAAGGACAGCCTGCTCCAGCCTGGAAGCAGGGCCCTCTCTCTCCACAGGTCTTCCACTGGATCACAGCCTCCTCCAGGCATCCACCCGCTCCGGCACGGGCACCTCCCCCATGGGCTGTGGGTGATCTCTGCATCCCCCGTGGATCCCCATGGGCTGCAGGGGCACAGCTGCTTCACCATGGTCTGCACCACGGCCTGCAGAGGAACCTCGGCTCTGGTGCCGGGAGCACCTCCTGCCTCTTCTTCACTGACCTTGGTGTCGCCGTGTTGTTTCCCTCACATGTTCTCACCTCCTCCTCCTCTCTGACTAGAAAAAAATCCATGTGACTTTGTTTTGATTTTCTTCTTAAATATGTCTTCACAGAGGCGTTACCAGCCTCTCTCATTGGCCAGCAGCGTGTCCATCTTCAGAGCCGTCAGCCATTGCCTCTGCCCGACATGGTGGGGAGCTTCCAGCAGCTCGCTACAGGAGCCCCCTCTGTGGCCCCCCTGCTACCAAAAACCAGGCTGTGCAAAACCAATACAAGAACACATTTTTGTAGTTTCTGAAACTACATTCAATAATAATATTTTTGTATTTCTATAGCTTATTAGAGAATTTCAAACATTTCACGCATCAGTAAGTTCAGCTTTGCAATATCTGTGTAAGTCATAATTATCTACGTTATGCAAGTGAGCCAGCTGAAATATGATAGATCAGGATATTGGATGGAATTCTGTTCATACGGAAACTGATACAAATATCCTAGTGGATCTTTATGGAATTAAGCTTTTGCCATCCTTATGTTATGTAGGCAATTGAAACATTTACATTTCAGAGAATTTTTGAATAGTTTAATTAGTGAATATTAATATTGCATCTTTTGCTTTCACAAAAGGTACAGAAATGTTAATTTTAATTGCTCTGCAAAGAGCCTGTTATCATGCACTGCAGGACTGCCCTAGTGCTTTATTTTAGTACACAAACACTGATTATCATTCTATAGTTCTCGGTAAAAACATGTAACAGAGTCCTTAATCAAATTTCTTTTTCTTTAGAATGTGCTGTGGAGGTTTAAATTCTCTCAGCTCAAAGGCTCATCAGATGATGGGAAAACAAGAGTAAAGCTGCTTTTTCAAAATCTAGACACCAAACAAATTGAGACAAAGGTAAGCAACATCTTTTTCAATTTAGTTAAACATGAAATAAAATTACTGTCAAGGCATTATAAATCCCATTTTCTACTGGACATACATATGGTGAGCACATCACAGTTTATCCTTTTTTGCCTATTCTTTAGAAACTTCACAATAAACAGAAGCAATGTAATACCCATAGATTATTACACTATTTCTACAAGCCTGTTATTAAGTTGTGTTATGATGGTATTTTACTCCTTCAGAAAGATAATTTCTGTAAAGTTATTCTGTCAACCTGTAGTAGATACAATGTCTAAAAACTGCATTTAAAAAAGAAAAAGTAAAAATAAAACTATATAAATGTTAAGTGCATTTTTAAGCTGCTATATAAGTGGACTTAAATTTTTAAACACATATATGTTTACAGTTCACTAAAAAAAAATGTGTAACATTTATTAGCTTAAAAAAGGGAATATTCTTGCAAAAGACCAAGCAGTTGCTGAAACTTATTGGTTCTACTGTGAATTAAGAGCACTTGATGCTTTGCAGGATCTGGAATTATGGAGCTATCCAGTCACTACTACAATGAGGTATTAGTGGTGTCTCATTTTTCTTTTTTCTCTAGCATTTATCAAATAAAATTTTGCAACTTAGAGTTCAGATTCCAAACTGAACTTCAGCAGTTTCTTATTCAGGGTTGTAGTCTTCTGGAGGTCTGGCTGTAATCCCATAATCTGCTCTGATTCTGCCCTTTGATCCCAAGCTTGTTGTTAAATTAAAAAATAAATAGACGATTTTTCAGTTACGTGGTTTTAAAAAGAATGAGGAGAACTGATCACTTATAAAGTGATATTTTTCTATTGTTACATACACAAATGATGTATTTTACCTATCTTTCTAATGTTTAAAAAAAATTGTAAGGAGGAAGTCCATAATCTTCCTTATTTGTCATAATGTTACAGAACATGCAATAGGTCTTTCTTTATACATCTGTATTAGTGAATTATTCAGGATTTCATCAGCAAGCTTAACCTGAGCTGCCTCTTGGCTCTTCTGTTAAATATATTCTAATATCTGTTACAAAAGGTACAATGTATAATAATTTGTCTAGTAGAAGGCCATTTCCACTTCATTTCTCACAGTAGTCCTTGGAGACAGAAAAAGACTACTGTCTTCATTTTATATGTGATCATCTGTTGCAGAGAGCTTATATAACTTGTTTCAGGTCAGACAGGAAGATTATACTCATGCAAAAACTATATTGTGTATCTCTGCATTAAATCATTAGATAATCCTTATGATGAGTCCTTATGATAATTTTGTAGCAAATTTTGTTCAGGAGACAGATTTTTTAAAACATTAAAAATTATTCTTTTATGTATCTCTAATGAAAACATCTTGTAATTGGCAAAATTCACATGAATGTTTGTGAATCAAATGCCTTGAAAGTATCAGATGGTAGTTGATATGTGATCGGTTCATACAAAATTCTTAATATCTATGTACCTAAATGTACATATGTGTTGTAAATGTTGGAAGATCCCAGAAAAAGCTCATTAAAGGTCAGAGGAAACACTGATACTAAGTAGCTGAGGATTTATCAGCATTTCACTGATTGCACCTTTTACAACTGCCTCTGCAAAGTGCAATGTACCCACTAGGATTTCACATTGAACGGGACTGGGACACAGCTGTGCAGCCTCTCCAGATAACTGGTATGTATAATCAAGTGTATGGCCACCACCTAAATGGTATGATTTCTTAGACTTAAGAGTTACAGGCTGGCTGGAAACTTCCCAACACTAATATCCATAGTACAGTGCAGTATTTGCTTCTGCTTATTGCACTTGAAAGAGATTTCATAGGGCCAAATAGTGCTATACATTGAAATGCAGCCAATAATGAGAAACAAAAATGTTATCGAATAATAGAAGTTTCATTTTTCCTGAGTAAATGAGCCACTATGCATGAAAGAAAGCTTGATGCAGATGACTTATGTTCCCTTGGCAGAAAACAGAGAGCTAAGGTTGCAAAAGAATTTTCCAGACTATGTCTAATTTTATATTATGAAGAATTCTTGGGGGTAAAAAAAATCACATTTGGGAATTCTACTTTTGTGTCTTGTTTACTAGCTAGATGCGATGTTTCTTCTCCTTCTATTTTGGCCTCTAAATTTTAAGCCAAGTACTTCTTCCTGTGCACTTTAGTTTCAGGTGAACAATACATTCCTCGTTTAAGAAGTTTTCTGTTGAAAGGAGATAATAAGGCCATGATTCCTGTCTGTTGTTTCTCCTTCAGGTTCCTCATATTCTACAACTTCTTATAGTTTCCCACTTCAGTACTTCCCTGAACTTACCCTGCCTTTACTATTGAGAAATTACAAGTAATCTTAATAATAGTAGATATTCTTTACCCAGATTTTCAAGGTTGCTCTAAAAAAAGAAAAAAAATAAGATCAATACTTTCAGGTTTGTATTAATGCTTTATTTCCCTTAGCTAAACTGTAGCTGTATATCTGGAAGATAAGACTTTTTTCCCAAGCATATTTTAATTGAGCATTTCCCTTTTCTTTTCATCTTACTTAGTCTCAAATATTTATTGAAGAAAGATAAGAAACCATTGTGGTCAATAGAGTATTGTGAGCCATATTGAAGCTTCAACTAGATGTTGCTGGTCTCATAAACTTCTTGGCTCTTACAAAAAGATAACTTAAGAGCCCTACATATTCTTCTCATCCATGATATGGCAACCAAGCCCTGTTATACTTGCTGAGATATAGAACCAAATTTAGAATTTTGGTTTCCATTTTGACTTTGATGTTGTCTGGAGCTAAAAATCTGGACATTTTTATTTGGGTTTTTAACCTGAAAAAAAACCAAAAAAACAAACGCAAACCAAACCCAGAAAAACAAACAAACAAACATAACAAAACAAAAAAGCACCCCACAACCACTCAAAAAAAGTCAGTCTGGTTGGAAAATAGATCTTGAACAATACAGTGGTAATAGTTGTGCTCTTGTCAACAAATAATATGCACTGAGGTTTACCAGTGTCCTTAAAGAAGTCATGAAATGCACAGGGCACAATAATACTATCTGTCAGCATCTCCATTATTTGCCTTTTATGTGGTACAGGCTCGTGTCTTGTTCAAATAGTGATTCAACAGCTCTCAGAAGTTATCAATAAAATTGTGTGCATGGTAATAATGCAACAGACCTGTCAAGCTCTTTATGGTATGTAATAAATCCAACTCTCCTAGGTGGGTGGATGAAACAAGAACATATACTTTTCTTCTTTGGCTGTGCACATACAGTGAAGGAGGTCTGTGCAGTGTGCTTATTTTTTATATTTTCAGTACCAGCAGGAAGTTTGGCAGTCTTGTCCTCCCACTGCTTTAATCCAATCTTTTGTGTCCTTCTCTCAGTGTCTTCCTTCTAGTGCCTTTGTTGTACTTAATCTACTAATTACGGTACATACGGTAAACGGAAATAGCTTTGGTTATAGAAATATTAGACATGCACAGATTATTCTTAAAAACTGACAATCTCCATTAAAGAAAAAAGCAGCAAACTCAGATAAGGAAAGCAAACATAAGGGTGCTGTTAGATGGTATAGCGCAAATAAAATGATCAGTTACTCATCTGCTTGAGTAAAGAGAGAAATGTTACTTTAAAAAAAATAAACTATCAGAGCAACGTATTTGAAAGAAGTGTCATTGGCGTTATTTTCTAGGAAGAATTCACATTACATTCCAAAGCTGAAGAGGCTACATTTCCACCTATAAAACTGTATTCAAGATAGCAAAGAGGCATATTGTGTCCTAGTCTTCAGACTATGCAACATCTACATTTTCCCAAGTCAGAAAGCCATCCCTATCTTTTACTAGATCCATATTTTCAAACTGACCCCCAATCCTCTTCCCCCTTCCCTCTTGTAATCTACATGCAAGCAAATCCCTACCCTAGCTTCTCATTAGATATGTGTGACTATTCCTTATCATGTATACCTGACTAGCCAGCTGCAGGATTGCAAAGGCAGGCAACACAGGCATCAAACATCCATCAAACAAAAAGCTCCATAGCCTTTTCCCATTAGTGCTCTTCTGGATCAAATACTACTGTGATAAGCTGCATTTCTGGAAGCTTCTGGTGCACGAGGCCTCAGGTGAGCCCCACCTCTCTGATACCACCATAGCTGACCACATCTACCTGAGCCTTGCCAGACAACATCTCCAGAGCTCTGCTCCTGTTTTATGCTCCCAGATGATTGCTTATCCCTGCACAAACCTAACATAAAATAGTGAAGTTGTGAGAGACAAGAGGAGTGGACCAGCTGGTAAGCTGCATGAGGAGTGCTCATATGCCACATGTTTTGCTTTTCAGCTCTGTAACAACTTTCAAAATTGGCACCACTCTTGAAAATAATCCCAAAATGGGGGACTTGCAGTATTAACTGCAGAAAATACAACGTTCTTGTCACATAAAACATAGGTTTAGTGTTACTGCTAGTCTTCCAACTCTATGTAGATTATATCTTACAGAAAAAAGAGCATATTAGTATTCAGAAGGTTATTCACAACAGATTAGACAACTTCTCTGAGATACAGAGGAGGGGCTACTACAGTTTGATCCATGCTCTGAACTGTGATGGAAACATGGAGGACTCTGCAGTAGGGACATTGGGAAAGACTGACTCACAGTGATGAGACGTTCCTGTCTTTGCCCTTTTCTAAACCCAAAGCTCTCCAAATAATGTTGTTAGAGCAGTCTGAAATCCTGTCTACAGTCTGTGTGAGGTTACCTCTGTTTGCTTATCTCCATAAACATGTATAGGTTGGAAGTGCATAAAGCTGGAGTAGAGAAATGGGCTATGAAGGGCTCCCTTCTCTCAGTTTGTTTGGCTGTGTTTAGTCAGTGTTGAATGTCAGAACCTAAGGTGAAATTGTTGGGTGATTTCAGTTGATTTCGGAGCAAATCTAAGATTAATGTGAATGGTCATATTTTTGAATTTCTTGTTTTTGAAGATAGAATTTCAGTAGATGTAAACCATTTGATTGAGCTGATGTATTGAGGCCTGTATTATTTCATATTTCAAATTTCATTATTAATCATGACTGTGTTCATCATCTTCATTTTATAAAACTTAAATAAGGAGAGTTAAATAGTGTCATTGTAGGTTTTTTTTCCCTGAAGTGTTTATTTAAATTTATATTAATATTTGAAGTTAACATCTGCTGTCAATAAAATGTATTTTAAGAACTCCCATACTTGCTCCTCAAATGTCAGTTAAAACAGAGAAAACAGGAGCTTTTTGCCCCCAGAATTTAGGACAAAGATAACATGGGCTTAAATACACTCATGCTTTCCTCTGCTCCACTATGGCTTCTCCATCAGTTTCAGTCCCTTCAGGGGTGTTACTTGCTCTGCCATGGAGCACCTCCGACTACACTGGCCTTGTTAGCTTTTTGGGGAATTTCCTGCCCTTTCTTACATGCGTTTACCCTGATGCATCCCTGCCTGGCTGTGGGGCTCAGCTGTGCCCTGTGGTCCATTAGCTGGACCTGGCTAGAACCTGCTGTATCTGCCAGAGGGCAGCCCTGGCCTCTCCTTGTAGAGGCTGTGCCTGCAGGTCCCTCCACTCCCAAAAATTTCCCAGTTATGCTCCAAATAGCGTCACAAAATCATGCCCCACAAATACTAGCGAACAATTTATTAGTAGTAGGACCACTTGTGCCTAGTAAATACTGGCCTGGAATAGCAAAATGGTGTGATGGTGAGCTTTTCTGGAACAGTTAATTTGAATTCCAAATATTCTGTTTGGTCCAGTTTTGTTTAGGACATACTATAAAGTTCTGTTACAGAAAAAGCAGAAGTCCAGTGCTTTGCTTTTTGCTTCAAAACAAGCATGTGGAGTGTGCCTCAATAAACAGCTGGTAAGCAAACAGACTGTTGGAAACAGTCTTCTCTTCAGACTAAAAACTGTCTCAAGTGTCCCCACACTGTATTTAACAGCTGCAGACTTTACACATAGTAGTATCACTTAAATTGAACGTGTTTTTTATATTATATTTGTTGTCATTGTGTCAGACTACCACTCTATTACTGTCTGGGATCATAGGGGAAAAAGAAAGTTAACTCCTGCACAGAAGATGAACTATGTTGTAAAAAATCAAGCCAATCTGAGAACTGTTTAGGAATAATTCTGCCTTTCTTTGTGAATTAGAGTGTAGGAATTTCATACCCAGCCATGTTTATTTCTGTCATTAGGGTATGGTGTGACTTCACCTTATCTTCCACCCTGCCTCTGGCCTCTCATTTCTCCTTCAGAGGCTGACAAAAGATGTGATCTCCTCACCCTACCCTCCACTGACTTAATACCACATCATCCTCAAACAGCCTTAACTTGTCAAATACTTCAATAATGTTCAACAAGGCCAAGTGCCGAGTCCTGCCCTTGGGCCACAGCAACTTCAGGCAGTGCTACAGGCTGGGGGCAGAGTGTCTGGAAAGCAGCCTGGTGGGAAAGGACTTGGGGGTGCTGGTGACAGCAGCTGAACATGAGCCAATGTGTGCTCAGGTGGCCAAGAAGGCCAATGGCATCGTGGCCTGTATCAGCAACAGTGTGGCCAGCAGGACCAGGGCAGTGATTGTCCCCATGTAGTCAGCAGTGGTGAGCACACACGTCAAGTCTTGTGTCCAGTTCTGGGCCCTTCACTTCAAGAAGGGCAGCAGAGCTGGTGACAGATCGGACGGGCATGTCATTTGAGGAATGGCTGAAGGAGCTGGGGTTTTTTAGCCTGGAGAAAAGGAGTCTCAGGGAAGGTCTTATCGCTCTCTACAGCTGCGTGAAATAAGTTACAAGTGATAGGATGAAAGGAAATGGCCTCAACTTGTGCCATGGGAGGTTTAGACTGGATATTAGGAAAAATTTCTTCACCAGAAGGGTTGTCAAGCATTGGAACAGGCTGCCCAGGGAAGTGATTGAGTCTCTATCCCTGGAGGTTTGTCAAGTGTAGATGTGGCACTTAGTGGCATGGTTTAATGGTAGACTTGGCAGCGCTGAGTTAATGGTTGGACTCAGTGATTTTCAAGATCAACCTTAATTATTCTATATTGCAATATTTGAATGTTCTTGCACCTTGTCCAAGCTGAGTACAATGTAAACAATAAAGTAGCACAGAGTGAAAACACACGGCACTGCCAGTGAACAAGGTATGGATATACAGTTTTTGTTCTGAACAATTTTAACTTCACTGTTTCCTGTAAAGATTCAATTTTCATGTTAAAGCCATTACTGTTTTCTAACTAGTCTGCTCTGTATTCATGTAAAATGTTTATAAACCTGAATTGTATTCACATTTTCTCTTCTTTTTTTTTTCTCTTACTTTTTTCAGGAACTTGAATTTCAGGATCTGACGGCAGTTTTGCACTGTATTCACTCCTTTATAGCAGCAAAAGTTGCATCTGTGGATCCAGTATTCATAGACAGTCAGAGTATTGCAAGAAAATATATGTACAGTAACTGATACTAGATTATATGTCGTGACTATGGAAAATAAATTATTTTCTTAACAAAAGTAGTTATTTCATTCACAATATTGCAACTTTGTGATTTTATAAGAAGCCTATAGTTGTGTTATCTGTAGTGTTAAGAGTTTTCACAATCTGGTATATTGAATCTATGAGTTAAAAAATACTAAGTCAAACAGAATCAGTTTATCTTCAGCATTAATCTAAAATTCTAAGTGAATATTCATTCAGTAATATTTGTAAAGAGTCATTTTGATTTCTGCTCTCATTATGATACATTCCCCCCTTATTAGATAGTAATGTGGAGTAACATTTGAAAAGTGTATGTCCAAAATTTGGCCTCTAAGCCTGTTTTGAAAAGTGTTGGGCACACAGGGAATTTCTACAGTCTTCACCATAGAAAAGAAGTAATTATTGAAGACAACTGCTGTTGGAATTGAACTTTCATCTTCCTTCTGTATGTTTGAAAAATTGTAGTTCCATGGTTGGGTTCTTTCAAGGCCTGAGAGTTTAGCTCTGGTAAAACACTAAATACCCTGTTTCAGATCCAGGAACATAGTTATGCACACACTTGGCTCTGAGAATACTAAGTAGCCCTAGTGTATGCATAAGGTAATGTTAAGTGTGCATTTAGGTATCGGGATAGGTCAACTGTGAAGAGCTTTAGCATCAGCTAAGAAGCCTGACTATAGATACTTGGTTTTAGAAAACTTGCCATAGGGTGTTCTTATCTTTTAATAAAGCTTCCATGACCCGTTCATTTATTCGTTCATAGATTGACTTGACACCTATCCTTAGATGTAATGCGCTGTATGCTTGGGAACAGCTTTTGTTTAGAGGAACACCCTTCCAATATAAGATGAACATAACAAAACATAAATATTTTTCTGGGACATCTACCTTTATTTTTCCTATAGCTTTAACCTTGACTTACGCTCAAGCAAAGTGGATTTTGTCCTTGCTGAGGAAATAATATCGTTTTACTTTTGACATATGCTTAACCTTCCTTCTGAAATCATAATCTTAATTGCACAGATAATTCTTCCTGGTATTGAAAAAAATGATAAAAAAGAAGACATTCTAGTCTTAGGGCATATTCTCTGTAAGTAATACCAAATATTGCAGGTTTCTGTGATAGAAGTCTCAGTTTTTCTCACTTGCACTTTTGAGGCAGCATCAAGAAAATAAAACAATCAAAATCAAACAAGTAGAATATCCTAAGTAGATGCTGTGGATAAGGAGTGAATTCATCAAAGTCCTCTGAATTTTAGGAGTCTTGTCAAGTGCCCTGCTAAAGTAAAAGCCTAAAGTTACTGTATCCTAATGAAAAGAGGTTGGTACCTTTGAAAGGTCTCAAGTGAGGAGTGTTTTTACATAAACACAGTGCTTAAGTTTAGTCAGCTAAATTCTCTCCTTCAGGTCTTAAGCTGTCTTGGCAGACTGCAGTGGGGCCACAGGCACTTACTTCAAATGGATGCTTATCTGTCCGCCTAAAGCTTAGGCACAAATAAAGTGCCTAATGCAGGTGATTTAGTCCTGCCAGGGGGATTACTCAATTCTAAGTGTTATCCATAGAGAAATTAATTTGAGCAGTGCAGACTCTGCTTGTAATTCCAGTGTTGTTTAGGGTTCCAGTGTTGTTTGCAATGAGGCATAGTAAGACTGCTAACTCCTGGTAAAACAATATTTAGCAAATGTGATAAATACTTTTATTAATTTTAAATAAATCTTTATAGCCAATATAGTATTTTAACATAATCTCAATTTTATATTAATTTTATTTCAAAAAAAAAAATTTCAAAACTTTTCTGTCTCGAACATGCATTTATTGAAAAAGTTTCTTTTACTTCTCAGCTTTCTTTTTTATTTTCAGCTCATTATATTTTCTGAGGTTTTAACATTCCATTAGAATATCTTTCTTACGATCAATTCTTAATTCAGTTTATTAGCATGAACAATTAGAAACATCACAGTTTCTGTAGGATGAAGAATTACGGAATTAATTCAGTTTTGTTTTTCTAATATTTTCTCATAGACAAAGTTCAATACTAACATGGTAGTTACAGTAGAAAACTGCACCAGCTAGTACTGAACTGGTACTACAGTCAGACATCTAGACTTAAAGTTTTAAGAATCATGTGATTATAAACTAACATGTCTCCCCAAATACTGTAATAAAACCTTAAAATAAGTGAAGCCTAGTTTATTAAATAAGCTTTCATTTCTACCAAAAATAATTTCTGCAATTCAAAAAGGGCATTGTTGATTTTTTTTCCAAAGCAGCTGGATAGTGCACTTTTTCCTTAGCACCTTCAAATCTCTTATATGAAGTTGCTTATACTGATTTTAAGTAATTCTGTTATTTGTTTAATGGAATTTCTAAATTCATTTAGTCTTTTGATGAGCTACTGTTTTTGCAAGACAGTAGTTTTCTTCTGTATGTCCAAATCAATCTCAAGGAATATTAGAGAAAAAATTCTTATAAATTCATCCTCTGAAATTTAGCATTGTATTTTAGAAATAATTTTCCAAACATATTTTAATGAGGAACTTGCAGATCTGTATTAGCTTACTTACCTTTTCCTTTCTTTCACATTCTGCAGCAGTCTCAAGGCAGGGACTAAAGGCCAGTTTTTTGAGGAAGTTGCCAGAGCCTGGGAAAAGCTAATGGATTGCTAGTTACTCAGCTGTTATATAGGCTGTATAGGACTTCCATAGAACCTTGCATTTCTTAGTCATATACCTCATATTTGAAAATGTTGCACTCCCAATTTGTTCGATTGCATGTGTTTCTTTGTCAAATTTTTAATCATCAGTACAGGATATTATTTTGTCATTGCCTTCAGAATGTGGATCATATATTGTGCATATATTTTTCTCTGTCAAAGTTTTGAATATTTGCACCACATTTCAGCTCACTAAACACCTCAAAATACGAAAATAGTAGGATTCACAAATAGATCTGCTGGTAGATACCTTCCACAATCACCCCTTGGGAATCACAGGCTGAGGCAGAGGACACCTGCTTTAGGCAGCTGGAATGTCAAATATTTAATTGCTAATGAGATCATAAAACAAATTTTAATATTCTTTGTTACGTACTTGTGATATATTAAGCTTTAGTCTTACTACCTCGTTATGTATTTGTGTATAGTTTTCCTTTATTTTTTTCTAGGGAGACAAAGGTGTACCAGAATTGACTATGTAGTAAGAAGAGAGAAGCATTTGCTACAACTGCGCCATTAACAGCAGGCTGGGGAAGGAAGCGTACATACATGGAGTTATAAAATTGGGCAGCATCACAAAATCAACATAGCCGCTTGTGATTAGAAATGAGTAAAAAGAGGATAGTCTCTGTATTTCCAAATTATCTTTATGCCTTTATTTAAACTCAAGACTTGGTTAAAAGGCTAAAAATAATCCCATCTACAAATGTTACTTTGAGCAAATGGGTAGTACTGTTGATTTAAGTTAGAACAAGGCTCATCAGTGACTTATAAATTAAGGAGTGATACAGCCTGGACTTAGGCACTGGACTTGAATCATACTGATGATTTGTTAATATAATTTCTGGCATTTTTGCTCTACCGTGATTAAAATCTGCAGAAAAAATCCTATTCACAATCAAGCTAAAGTCAGCTCAGCTCTGTTCTCAGTGCATGGCTTGGTTGTGCTACACTGTTGAAAACACCAGAGCATTTAATAGAGGGAACATGGCCAGGCTGTTCCAGATGGCCTCAGGGATAAAAAACAGGCCCTGACAATTTTAGTTATAAATTTAGATGTTACCAGAGCTTTCACTGGCTTAATCTGACCCATACTAATTAGTTTTATTTTTGCCTGTAATCATGAATCCCAGAACTATAATATTGAGTCTGTGCTGATCAAAAGCTCAAGTTGTGGAAATCTGACTGAATTCTTCTAAGGTTAGGATCTTAGAAAAAGTATTTCAAAATTATTCTCAACCTTGAGCCAGTAGGCCTGACACTTAAAAAATAATTTTCTGGGGGAGGAAAACTAAGCTCTGACAAATTTTGCAACCATTAATCTAAAATCCTTTATTATATCTGAACTACATTAATTCATAAGTAACTTCAGACAAGGCATACCTTTTCCACAAAACCTGTAATGTGTAGTCTGATCTTTGTAGTGGCCTAAGCAGAATTTAAAACTGCCTGAATTTCTTTTTAAGTACATCTCCATAAATGCTTCTATCAAAATACTGTCAGTATTTTGTAACACTTTCCTGCCCACCTGAGTATCTTCTCTATTACAGTGCTCAAAGTGAGGTGTGTATAATGGCAATGCAATTTTTCTGCTTTTTGTTTACTTCTGTGGTTGATTTTCTTTTAATATAGTTTGCCTGTGTCCTCTAGTAAGCTTTTTCAGGAGAGAGAGTGAATGTTAGGAAGGAAGCACTTATCTCCAGGCTCTCATGAGAGGCAAAGTGGTGGTTTCTCTCCCTCTTTCCAGGGCATGAGAAATGGAACAAAGCACTGCAAAAATGGAAGCAGGGGAGGGATGGACAGACAGACTGTGAAATCTTAAAAAACTCCTTCACTTAGGTATGCACGCTAAAAATACCTCTTGGAACTCATTTGACTCATTTTTGGAACTTCATCAGGAAATTCATCTTTCAGTGTAGTTCTCTTACTTTGAATTGCTGTTCATTGAGTTATGGATGCTGAATAGTTAAAGACTGCAAAGAAAAAATATAAAATGTATCATGTAATCATGTATTTTTTTTCTTAACCTAGGCTTCAAAAATGTTTAGGTACTTTTGTGTTCAAGCTTGTAGAGAAGCAATTATCTTATGTGAACTAAAAGACCTTGTAGTAAATTTATTAAGTGCAAAATGGATTTGTGCAGCATGCAAGATGAAATAAAATTCTAATGTGGTTCAGCCACAAAAAATTCTTAAGTAAAGTATTTTAATGAAATTTGAAGTTAGCAAACTCCATGGACATGAGCCAAAATCCACTGCTTTTTTAAGTCCCAGTGACTTATACAGGACTTTGCCTGAAAAAAAGATACACAATTTTAAATAATAAAGAGAGGAAGAAAAATTCTTTTCTTTTCTAATATTCCCTTGGTGCACAGCTGCCTACATGATCACTTAAAGGATTTATTCCTACTGAAAAAACTGCTGACTTTTCAGTAAAGAATCAAACTCAGAACTATTTGGGTTGAAAGCTGTAATCTTTTTTTTTGGAACAGCTGTTATGATGTCCTGTACGAGTTGCATTTACGCAGGCATTCCGACCTCTAGTTTAAATGGATCACAGACTTTTTTCAGTGCAAAGGCATGATCTATTGTGCAAGTCTACACATCAGGAGCTGCGAGTGGCAGAAGCATCTCAGCTGCATAGATCTCTAGGATTGCAAGACAATCAAGTAGGGAAAGGAAGTTAAATGTAAGAAGAACTTTATTTTTCTTTCCTCACTACCAATTATTCTTGAAACATTATTTCTGTTAGTATTTCTAGGCTAGCTAGCTGACAGGTTTTTACAAGTCTCTGAATTCCCAACTATGATGGAAATGTCATACTCGATGCTTATTAATGAATTAATGTAGCAATTAGGTGTCTGGTCTGTGTTAAGCATCTGGTCTCAACCCCATAACCAGTGGATAGAAACCAGCAAATTCAAGGAGTGCTTTATTCCATCCTGCAATAGATACCTAAAACCAGTGGACTGAATCATATTCTGAGAAGACATCTTTTTTCTTCAACAAGCTATACTACCACACAGATTTTTGACAGCTCAATATTCTATTGATAGGTTTAATATCAGAGTTATGTACCAATACAATAAAAAGTAGCAATCATGAGCAATGTTTCAGGATTATGATAATAAAATAAAACAATCCTGAAGTGAATGAAATTTAAATCAGTTTGTCATCCAGTTTAACTGGGAGAGGGGAGGGGACAAAAAGTCTTAGCCTGTTTTTCCAGCTAGCAGTTACTACCTGGGGCTTAGTAGAAAATACTTCTAAAATGAGGCAGTAGAAATTGTATTAATTCATAGATGAGTTCTATGTCTCAGGGGATGTACTGACCCTTGGAACATAGAGCTACTCATAAAAAAAATATTAGAGACATTCTACTGTGTCTTTAAGCACTTTGTTCTCTTAACATTCAGAACTGAGCTAAATTACTACCCTACAACATCCATAAGCAGAGTACATGATCAGCTCACTGGTTTTTTTTTGCACAGAAGACGGACAAGTATTCCCTGGCTGAGTGAATACGAATATTTAATTGGTTTTAGGGAAAAAGCTTTCCCTGTGTTTTCAAGTAGAAGTCCTTTATTGACCCAGTGTGTTTTATTGCTGGATAGGACTGGAAAAAGCTGTTTCTTAAATTTTTCACACTAAGACTTGGAGAAGTGCTATGATTTGCATCTGTCTTGTACTCTAACTGTGTTCAATACAATGAAGAATCTTTGGAGTCAAGGCAGGAGTTTTCCTCATTTGCCTATAACTAAAAGTGGCTTCCACAAAAGCCCCAGGAGTTACTAGCACATATCACATCACAGTGCTTGAGATATATTGATGCTTTCACAGAATTCAAAAGGGGAAATATGTGCAGCCAGTGAGAGATAGGAAACAGCAATATCCAAATGACCTCAGAGTTGAATGTCACAGACATTTCTGGGCTTCAGTTCTTCACTCTGGTCAATGATGTTTTTATCAGCATTTGTAGAATTATTAGAGATTTATTTCTCCCCATCACTGGGATATTCATAGCAAGATGAGAGGAAAAGTAATCAGATTCATAACCAAACTTATATTTAATTTGCCCTTCAACTTCCTTTGGACCAACGCACTGAGGAATTTCGGTTAACTCACTCCATACAGTAGGTAAAAATGTTCTTATGACAGCATCAGATTCTGGGTCCCTGGTAACTTACACAGAGTTAATTTCTCCCCAGTCCTGAAAATAATCTCCCTGAGTTTATTCGCTTGTTGTTTTCTTTTGCACTTTAGAGTTATACTAATATCTCAAAATACTCTTAGCATTCTTTTGTTTCATTACAGTATTTGTCACCCTAATTCTATAAAGCCAGGTGCTTCTAATGCCTTTTTTTGCCACATTAACCTTTCTATTCCCTCAATATTTTTTCATTTCCTTTTAATTTCTTAGTAAGTTTCTCACTCAGTGTTTTATGTCCTGTAGAGAAATATCTGCAATTGCGATCAGGAAATTGAAAAACCAAAAAAGGTAGTTTCTGAATGCTTGTATGAAAAGGATGTAAACAAGGTTTCTCTGCTTTAGTCATGAAGATCCTTTACTGATTTTCCTCATGGAAAAACTTGCACCATGCTTCAGTTTTGTCTGGTATGTCATAGTATGCACAGCAGTGTAGTAGGTCTTTGCCATGCGAATATTATACAGACTTCCACAATATATGCCTTTCATCAGTAGTAAACCCATTTATATGGCATGGTCTCTTGTGACATTACTTAATCTATCTTAGAGACACATAGATTTCCTGGGGGTTTTTTTCTTTATTTAAATACCATGGCCAGTCACCAAGTGGTTCTTTTCATTCAGAATTGCCTAGCTCTTCTGCCTTCAAAGAAAATGTTCTCTTAGTTTGACATGACTGATATTTTGTTTTGTAGCAATACAGGCAAGTAGGAAAGGTAGAGGTGTTTTTTTTTTAATTATTTTCAATAAGCACAGTATTTTCTCTACCATCCAAAGCTGCACTGCTTTTCCAACAGGCTGAAAATGCCTGTGTGTTGAACTTTGTCTAAGAGTGGGTCCCATTTTTGCCTAATGTTTGCTAATCAATTGCTTCATTTTTGTTGGTGCGTTTTAATCTGCAATAAACACTACCCTTAGATTTGTCATATCACTTCCATTTTACCAAGGTCATTTTTCTGAAAGATTATATACTGTGTTCATTTGTCACAGCTCCTTAAAATAAAATCAATCAAACTTTGTTCTTTTACAGTTACATTCTCATCTCTTGGTCTGAAAAAATTCAATTGCCTGAAAAAAAATCTCTGTGGTTGTTCTCCAACAATTTGCTTCATTGATTTTTTTTCTCTTCTTTTTTCTTTTTTTCTTTTCACAAAAAACGAGAAGAAAGTTATATTTGGAATTTTTAGTTGCATGCTCCATCCTATTTTTCTTTTTCCCACATTCCTTTTTAATTCTGACATTCAAAACACACCCAGAATTATGTCTCTGTGGCAGGAAAACATCCTGTCCAAAATCAAAAATTAAGAATTCAAACTGTGTGAAATAACCTCACAAGTACATGCATAGGGCAGATTACTGTACACTATTCTTTGATACCAGAATTTGGAAATTGCCAGAACTGTGTGCAGATCTACTTTAGTTATCTGAACTGCAAATAAAATTTCAGTCAAGGGAATGGGTGTTTCATTAAACATTGTAAAAACTAGGAACATTTCTATAGCATAAGGAAGAGGGGATATTTTGGTATCAGGCATGTAGCGGTTTTCTATATTAAGATGTTTTCCAAACCATGTAGACATAAGAACTACCAATTTGTGTCTGGCTAAGTTTTTATCACCTAGAAAAGCCAGGGATCAGTAAAAAATGCATAGGAAGGAATTTCCCAGACTAATTCAATTCCTCAGAAACTTTCTTGTGTAGACTGACCTCTTGTCTCTGTCATTTTAAAGCATCATATACCAGACTTTAAAAGCTGAACTCTAGCACCTGACAATATAACACAGCAGCATTCACTGTGTGCTACTTGCAATCTGCAGACTGTAAGATTTTCCATCCAAGAACAATTTCCATCTAACAAAGAACAAGCAGATAATGTATTTTAAACACCCACAAAAAGGATACAGAGCTATTAACCAGGGTAAGGTAGAATCATAGAGTCACAGAGTCATCAAGGTTGGAAGAGATCCCCAAGATCATCAATTCCAGCCACCCACCCAGCACTACCACTGTAACCACTAAAACATATCACCCAATGCCAGATCCAGACACCTCATAAACACCTCCAGGTATGGTGTCTCCACCACCTCCCTGGGCAACCTATTCCAGTGCCTGGCCGCCCTAACAGTGAAATATTTTTTCTAATGTCTAATCTGAATCTTGCCTGTCTCAGCTTAAGGTCATTTCCTTTTGTCCTCTCACTGGAGGCAGGGCAGAAGAGACCAACCCCACCTCACTACATCCTCCTTTCAGGGAGTTGTAGAGAGTGATGAGGTCCCCCCTGAGCCTCCTCTTCTTGCGACCAGACAAACCCATCTCCTTCAGCCATTCCTCACAAGACACATTCTCTAGTCCTGTCACGAGCCTTATTGCCCTTCTCTGGACACACTCTAGCACCTCAATATCCTTTCTGAAGTGAGTGGTGCAAAGCTGAATGCGGTACTCAAGGTATGGCCTCACCAATGCCGAGTACAGGGGGACAATCACTGCCCTGGTGCTGCTGGCCACACTATTGCTGATACAGGCCAGGATGCCATTGGCCTTCTTGGCCATCCAGGCACACACTGGCTCATGTTCAGCCAGCTGTTGACTAGCACCCCCAAGTTTCTTTTCTGCTGAACAGCTCTCAAGCCACTCCTCCCCAGCTTATAGCACTGCAGGGGGTTGTTGTGACCCAAGTGCAGGACTCTTCACGTTATTGAACCTCCTGCAGTTGTCCTCAGCCCATTGATGGAGTCTGTTCAGGTCTGTCTGTAGAGCCTTCCTGTCCTCAATCATATCAATGCTCCCTCCTACCCAACTTGATATCATCTGCAAATTTACTGAGTGCACTCAAGCCCCATGTCCAGGTCTTCAATAAAGATGTTAAACAGGACCAACCCAATACTGAGCCCTGGGGAACACCGCTAGCGACAGCTGCCAACTGGATTTATCTCCATTCACCACAGCTCTCTGGGCCTGGCCAGCCAGCCAGTTTCTTCTCTTAGAAGAGCCTACCCATCCAAGCTGCCAGCAACCAGTTTTTCTAAGAGGATGCTGTGGGAGATGGTGTCAAACACTTCACTGAAGTCTAGGTAGACTACATCCACAGTCTTTCCCTCATCACTTAAGCAGGTCACTTTGTTATAGGAAGACATCAGGTTGGTCAAGCAAGACCTTCCTTAGATGTCAATAAAAGTGTAGTTCCTCTGTGAACTCTAGTTAGTGAGAACAGTGGGAATCCAAACTGTTAAATGTCTTTGGGGCTTTCTTCACAGGCAGCTCAAGAAGCAGAGTTCCATAATCAGCTTCCCCCTTGCTGAGCAGGTCTTGCAGCAGGAAATAGATCTAGTATTATGTTCCAGTATTACATGTAAGTGATTGTTTAGATTATCCCATATGAAAATTGCTAAGTGTACAACAATCTACTCACACTAGGCACTCACTTTTAATTCCTAGACCTTCACAGCTGTTCACTGAGCATATTTTAGTTAATAACTGCAGCCAGCTGGGAGTGTGTGTATAAATGATTGCTGTGCCTCAGCTGATGAGTGGAAGTCGTCATTAAGCTGTAATAGCTCGATTACCTATGGTTGCTTATCTCTGAATCTATCCTTGTACTTCCTAGGTCAAATACATTAGCCCCACTAGAAATGTGCTTCAGTGGTGGGTTTGAAATTAAATTTAAAATGTAGGAAATTTTCTGCAAAGTATTCTTAGGGTGGTGAGAACAAGCAAGTAGTTGCTTTAAGAGTAGAAGAAAATATGCATAGTTGATGCACTTGAAAAATCTTTTGAAAGCCATCTTTATGTTTTTAAACACTAAAGATTTCTAATCATATCAAAATGAGCCATTTATTTTGTACTCATGGCAACATAATTATGCAGTGTAGGAAAGTCATACTTTAAGCTGTAGTATTGTCACATTTTCAAATGTGAGAGGTCATTCAGAGCATCTGCCTGTTCAGCTGCATGATTGCTTAATGTTTCTCTCTTTAAATGCATGCCTGACTCATTTGTGTCGTTATCCAGAGCCGTTGACACTTACTCTTGGAGGCCCTACATCCTGCACATTTCCTATGCTGCTGTGTCAGAAAGCAAAGAGCCACCAATTCTCATACCCATTGTCTCAGATTTCTGAGAGCGAGGAAGTTTTATGTTTAGACCTAAAAAAAATGCTTTCCTTCCTTGAATCAAAACTGAAACAAAGAAATGGGGCAAATATTCTTTTCCAACCCAAATGGTTTCTATTTTTCTACAAAAAGCTGCCTTAAAGGGGGAAAAAACCCCTTTCATTTAGCACAGTGCTCCTAAGTATTTTCTACGTATCCCCAAGCCTCTCTGAGTTAGTCAACTGGGATTACAAGCAGTTTAAAGGTGCTAGCAAGCAAGTGTGGACTCAGCACATCTACACACACAGGGTGAAACAAAGGTACGATTCTCAAGTGTTACAAGGAAAAGGAAGATCAATATTTCTAGAGAAACATATACTAATTTGATTCTTTTTCTTGTACTTTTCTTGGGTCGTCTATACTTAACTTTTGTTGTTGGCTTTTTTCCTTGTTGAACTGTTCTGCCTCCACAAACAAAAGTTTTTCTGATACCCTAACATGAATTATAAGCTTAATTTGGAAGAGTACTTAATGGGATGAATTAACAAAGTAGATTTCCGTGCATCCCAGCACAACTGTTGTGCATCTGGCAATACTTCCCAACCAGCAATCAATCTGCCCAAGTCCAGACGGCAGAGACTTGAGGCTCCAGGATCCAGCACTTGGGGAATTTTCAGCCTGTCAGTTTTTCTGCCACCATGCTTCATTTCAGAAAACAGGCCCTGGATTATAAGGATGTTTCCAAGTCTTTCTATTTTAATAACAGTGGAGCTTTAGGGGTGACCAGTCAGAAACTGAGAAATATCCTTTTTTCATTAAAAATTCGCATACTGTAGATCAGGGCAGAAGCAAATTCACTGTTAGGAAGTACTAAAAATGAGAGGTACCTGAATCTCCTCTTTCTCTTTGTGTTTCCTGATCATCTTGGTTCCATATGATTACATGATTTTAGCTGAGCATCCTCAGCTTGTTCATTACCATGATGATCACAGCACCCACCACTGTTGAAAATAACACCAGTTCATGCTGAAGACTTAGAGCTGGGCTAATTCACTGCCTAGAATTTGTGCAATTGTCTCTTGTTCACCTTGTACAGGCAACAATGGGCTAATTTTTACTATGTAATTAGAGACCAGTCTACTGAAGCAACTTGTCATTTAGTTTCAAACATTTAATATTTACATAATTAACTTTTTAGTGAGAAAACAGTAGTTGTGATGCAATATGTGATTACAGTGAGAAAGGCATCACAATGTACAAACCTTCTTGTAAATGAGATAGCTGCATTCACAAGTCTCTTGTCTGTAGGACACAAAGCTGTGCAAAAGCACATATAAGTGCTTCTAACCACCTTTTATACACAGCTAACTTACTGCTGTTGAATCATTTTCTTTATGCCATAGCTGTGGCAGCATTTGAAATAAAGAGCAGGACCACATGCTCTGCTCTGTAAAGTTAGTTACATTACTGATACTCAAAAGTAATTTTAAATATTAATTCAGTGGTGGGGAAAAAATATATTTAAATTGTAAAAGCACTCTCTCAAATGAAAAACTTGGGATGTGAACAGAAAGCAAACAAAAAAAGCAAACTTATGATCTCGACTGGGACAGCATGGAGCCAGATGCTTGGGAATATGCTGAGTCCTGAGAAGCTATTATGCAGACCAGAGTAGGCAGCATACACGGTTACAAATGTGGAGAGCAGGAAAAGAGAATTATTCGACAATTCCTTACATAGTGAGCAGAACTACTGCTCAATTGTTATGGAACAGTGGTCCTATCAGAGAAAGTGAAATCTTCAGTTTTTGGTTTTCCTTTTGTGCTAGTGAGTGATTTTGCAAGTGCAAGTACTTTCTCCAGCTCTTCTTGAAGAGTGTAAATGTATAACTCACTGCCATTTATCAGATTATAATGAACTATATTAATCATTATAATGAATTATATTAATTATGCATTTTGGAGAACGTTATAAACATTCTCTCAGAGGATGCAATTCCATTCTTCAAGAGGTCAAATCGCTGCTGCTCCCTGAAAATTTTCTCATCTCATTCCTCTGCATTCACTGTTCCCATGGCAGATGTCTGTTCACTAGACGTATTTCTGCCATTTACTGTATTTTTTCACTGAGCATCCTTGAGTGTTTGGGTTTTTTTCATATCTGGTCTAGTGCCTCTGGAAATCAAATTTTGTGTTTTCTTAATCAATTTAATCAAAACTTCTCATTTACAACCAATATTTTAGAATTCTTAAATCTCTCAAAGTCAGACGGAGATAGGAGCTCAGCCCTGTTTGGAATTTTCTGATAGCTTAGTATATTGACAATACAAGATGTCAGTTATTTCAAATTTTTACACTGACATGACATTATCAGGTGTACACTAATGATTAATTATTCATGCTTATTGCATTCTCTTTATTCCATTACATGAAAAAATTGAATATTTGTTACATAAGTCATGATTATTTTTAAAAAGAGAATAGCAATTTATGATGTTAGATGCTCAGATCTGTATTTATCTTTGTATCCACTGGAAAGTTAATTAAAAAAAAAAAAAAAAAGAAACATTTTGCAATAACATTGGGGGGTTAATTTTAATTTAAGTATTTTGGCATATTTTGTTGTTTATTAGTTGAGTATTAGTCCTGTTTCAATAGAAACATGACCAAGAACTTATGTTGATAGGGATAACAATCTATAAATCACTTATGATTTAAAGTGAGGAATTTAAGGTTTTCAGAATATTCTCAGGTTATACTTAGCTGTAAAAAATGGAGATGACTATTCTTTCTGAAAGTGCTAAGTGAAAAGAAGGGAAAGCTACTTGACTTTTTATTTGAGAAAACTGGTTTTTATGTGTCCTTGAAATTTGTATTAAGAGCATTCCCACATGTACTTTTGTATCAATATTTCCCGGAATTACTGTCTTAAATGCTGCAGTTTGTCCAGTGTGGGTGGCAAGCACCATCAGTAGCTGGCTGGCAAGCACCATCAGTAGCTGAGCCACACAGTACATCTGTGGGAATTTCCATCTCAATATAATCAGTTTGAAATATGCAGCCTTTGCTTCTCCTCCCCTCCATCATGCAATCTTGTTTGCAAAGTGAAAGGCAATTGACACTTCTTGGTGAAAACTTGCAAGAATATATGATGGAGGAGAAGTGTGGAGATTTTCAATGAAATCAATGCTTTTCTCCAGTGTATGAGCATCACTGACAATGATGTCCAGAGCTGGTTCATATTCTGATCAGTAACCCTCAATGTGGCATAAATCTGACTCCTGCCTACTGTTCATGAAAAAAAAGGTGTATATTTCAGATATTCCTTTTAATGTTTTTTTTTTTCACCCAAAGAAGAAAAAGATGTGTAGACACTTTATAGGAAATGTTTCAAACCACTTCCAGACATGCCTTTGGAAGTCAGCGGGCATTGGCAGAACTCCCTGAGAACTCGGGGCTCTAGGATTAAATGATCACTGGTGACGTTAATACTCAGCTATTCACCTCTAATTCCCATTTGTTCTTATTTATACCCTGTAAATCTTTAGTGAAAGGGAAAGATCATCTTCTCTTCAGTAACTGCCATACGTTTTGAACAATCAAGTGTATTGCAGTCTACGGAACAGGAAAAAAGTGATCTACAGCAGGTAATTAGCACAAGATTTTCAGTTTTAAAACTTAACACAACATGAACTCAGACGTCCTTTTTGATGAACATTTGAATTGGTATGGTCTATTGCAGCCAGTAACTATACCTTATTAAGTGTTTCCTGACAGTGCACTACCTCTGTCCTAAAAATGCATTAGTAGCAATTCATAATAGAGCCAAACCTAAATAGGTGTCAAAATTCTATACAGACACATAGAGACTGTCTGAATGTTGTTCATCTTCGCCACGTGGTAATGAAATGTTTGTTGAAGTTCCTTGGGGTTTTGCATATTGCAGGTTTCTTTCCTTTTTGGATGAAGGTTGTACTGTTGCTAAAATGCAACAAAATGAGGCCATATATGTGATCATCTTAGTATAGGGAACTACTTGCCGGTAATCCTGTAACAATCAAAATAAAATTAGGAAAAATTTTTCATACTCATACTGTTTCACATCTAAATGGTATCCATTATATATTTTACTACACATTTTATGTATTTCAGTTGGCAAATTAAAAAATACATCTGAAACACAGCATTTTTTTGTGTGTGCAGCTTTGCTTTTGTTCTTTTTTTACTGGAAATGCAGCCTTGCAACATGTGCATGATTATAAATTTGCATAGTGTAAAATTACTGTAATTTTATCTGTTCAGGAAGTCAGAAAGGGATTTAATAAGTAGTAAAAATTAAGCTAGGAAGTAATATAAAGGCAGAGTGTATATATTTTGCACTTTTAAATAACCTTTTATAACAAGAATCTATTATCATACGAGTATACTGTAATTCCACTTTCTAGTGATATTCTTGCTATTGTCACAGTATTGTCTTTAAATCTGGATATGAATAGTTTGTATATGTACACACTTAAAAAGTGACTTGTACAATGGAATATGTGCTCCCTCTCACTGTTATTAGCATCAAACTGGAAAAATATTCACCAATTATTTTTTTTATAAATTATGAATGTACAGTGTAAATTAGCAAATCAAATATTGTAGCAATGAAGAGATGCACTTTAAAAATGTAAGAGTGTATATCTCCAAGAGTGTTATTTTGTATAGATGTTTTTGAATAAATTATTTATTGTTCATTAGTGAGGCTTTTTGTCATTTATGAAATAAATATAAGGTATTTGATAGCAGATATTTGAGTTTTATATTTTTTCATCAGTGATTTTGGTGGGTTTCTTTTTAAAATTAAGATTTTGTTATTAGAACAGTAAAGGACTTAGTCACATTTTTCTTTGCATTCAATAAACCATTGTTGGCTTGATCTAGTTGCTGTGAGGAAGCCAAGGTGTGATCCATGATCAGCCCACAGTCCTTTTTGTGATCAGCCAATGAACGAACATTGCCACAGCATCTTCCTTCAGTCATCAAGACCAACTGGGCCATGGAAATCAAGGTATGGAGAGAGGGATACATAGAAAGCAATTGGAAGCACTTCCAGTTTCCATGGTTTAAATGCAGACAGTCGATATTTACTGAAAGGCATAATGACCACAGTATACATTTGCTTCAGTGAGAGATCAGTGCTGAAATCCTGAACTGAAAAGTATTAAACAGCAAAAAATCTTCTGCCTTGAAAGCTGGGCATAATTCAGATTTGTAATTTGAGATTTCTTCTAGATTTGTTCCTTGCTTTGCTGACAGAGAAAAAATATGGCATATTAGGACCAAGTCACCTCTACCAGGCAGATGTTTGGAAAAAGAGATTTCAGAAAAGTTTTATAAACAGGGTTTTTTTCTTTTTTAAAGTCTTCTAGTATATCTAACTTGTAAGAAGAAACCACATTTATATTCTGAAGGAAAAGTATAAATCCGGAATTTAAACCTAAAAGAAAAACAGTGTGTTCTTGTAATGGAGCTGGGCTTGCTATCTTAGATAATGACAATAGCAGTGTCATCAAAGACAATCTATAAGTAGTTAACGCATTTCAGTCACCCCTCCTCTTAGTCTTTGAATCCAGAGGTATCCTAGAATCACAAAAGTGAATCTGAAGTGAGACTTAGACAACTAAACCGAAAGCACAGAATGAAAAAGCAATCACAGAAAATGCCTTTTGTCCATAGTGGCTATAAATCTTTGCACATCCTTAATACCCCAAATTCCCCACGTATTCTGATGTGCGGTCCATGTGGGCAGAGGTCAGCTGGGAGGAAGGCTGCTTGGTCCACAGAAAGGCTTGATGCTACAGTGCAGTTTTAGAGTGCTGTCAGTCTCCTCAGAAGATAACATGGCAGCTGCAATTTCTATTAAAATACGTACTTGCAGGTGGGGAAAGGCAGAGTCACACCATCACTTAACTGCCCATCAGTTACAGCACTGGGCCCAAGGGGAAAATGTTCTTTTAGCAAGTGAGCTCCTAGAGCAGATGGATTTTTAGATGCCTGCCTGTCCCTCTTCTCTGCTCAGGGCTACACCTGAGAAGAGGCAGCAGAGGAGGGTGTGTGCCTGCATTGTGGGTGGCAGTCTCACGTTTTAGGTCCAGCAGTCCCTGCACAGGTCAAGTTCAGTGTCCAGCCTGAGGGGAGCAACAGGGCAGGAACAGCAGGGCAGGCATTTGGGGGGCTGTGTACTCCTTAAGCATTGACTTGTCTTTGCATGTGCCCGAGCCCTTGAGTGCAATACAGTAGCTGCCTTTATTATCTCAGGAGGCTGCTGTGAATGGCAGCCTTTTGGGCCTTCTGCTGAGGTTGTGCCACTACGGAGTGGAGGAGGCAGATTTGCTGGAGAGAAAGTAAGCGCAGATGAAGGTGAAAGCTTTGGTAACCTAGCAGGCAGGGCAGTCATCTGGGGAGGTGTAATCCTGAGCTCTGGTCCCTGTTCTAAAGAGAAATATGTAGAGATGTGAGGGAGGTCTCATTTATGTGCAGCTTAAAGTGCATTTTACTATGATATATTGGACTTTTTCACTTCCCCGTGGTGGTAAATTGTTCTTCTCATGGTAATAGATGTAATTGCTTTGCACTAAATTATATTAACTATTTCAGGTGGTTTGTTCTACTTCATGCTTGGAATGACAGAGCTGAATTACCTTCTGCAGTATGTACCTCAAAAGAGAAGACAATTCCTAGTTATTGGGGGGAAAAAAGTGAGGTTTTTTCAACTGCAGACAAAATATTTAGACAGTGACAAATTTTAAAGTGTTAGCGTTTCTTCTTTTCTTCTGATTTGTAATACTGGTTGGGGTTAATTGTAAACTTAGTGATTTTTGCAAATGAAAGGAGCTGTTCTTCACAGTTCATTTTTATTAAACTCGGTTGTACTCAGTCTGCATTGCAGCCCATGAACTGGGGCTAGTAGCATTTCACCTGACAGAGAAATGGGTGGGTTAATTTTTAAGTACCCAAAGAGAAGAGGTTGTTTTCCTTCTCTCTCTTCGGAGAGCTGGACTTTGCTCTTCATATGCGTCCTTGTTTAATGATTCAGGTGCAGCTCTTGTGCATCCAAAGGGGGAACTTTACTTGATGGTGTCAAAAGTAGAGCAAGAAGAGCTTAAGAGTACTTGTTCTGTATCTTTACCATCTGCGAAATTCCCATTACATGAAATACTTATTGCCTGCCCAGCACAGAGGTCTTTAAAGCATGTAAATCCCTCCTTTGTTCTATACAAAATTGTGATGGAATTCAAGAGAATGGTTAGGTGACAATTAGAAGAGACCCACAACAGAAGAACTAAGGTAAGGACAAAGAATATTAAACCAAACAGGGAGGAAGGAGGAGAGGGAGGGAGGGAGAGATGGAGGTAGAAGGGCTCAGCAAATGGAGGGTGGGGCATGGGAAAGGGCTGGAAACTGGAAATAGAATGTGGGATCAGAAAGAGGGGCATGATGACATTGAGAGATGTAAAGGTTGGAGAGCTAAGGGATGGTGTCCTTGCCTTGAAAACTAGCCAATGCCTGTGCCTTGAGTTGAGAATTAGAGGGGTGCTCCCTCTCAGACATTGATACTGAGCTTATGGAGGTGTGTTACTGGGGTGAGAGGCAGGAAGTAGTATTGAAAAAACTCTAAACAGATCTGGGTCAAAAGGCGTTGTCAGGTAAAACATTTCCTGGTAATACAGGTAAGTTAATACAGTTTGTTACAAGCATAAAATTACTCAAAATTAATAGAAAAAGATGAAATCTGGAAGGAAGTACTTTAGAAGTCTATGGTCTCATATTTTAGTGTCTTGATCAGAATATTTAAATCTTACCAATTTTCAGAGTTATTTTGCTGTAATTTGTGCTCTTACCCAACTCACTTAGACATTAGGTGTACTCACTTTAAGGAAAGGGTTAGACAGTTATATCTCAAAGTTTTGACCAAAGTGGGGAACACAAAAAGGTGAAACGTCAGGAGATAAATTCGATCAAGGTAGAGTACAGCTGGAAAGAAAGGAGGAGAAAGTAACAAGGTTTCAACAGAAACTACTGATGAAAAACAGAGTCAGAGCAGTCTATTAAAGGTACAGACAGCTGAGCTGCCTGCACCTATTGGCTTACACTCACGGGTCAGGTTAATGCTGACACATAAAGCAGGTTTAAATGACAGACCACAACTTTATTTTTGCAAAAGTATTGTATCTAAGCATATCCAAAGAGACTTGAATAACTATTCTTTGCCAGTTCATTCTTACCTATTTAAATATCTGAGCATTTTGTTCTTGAAAACTACTGTACTTGACCAGTACAAAATATTCTGAAATATAAAAAATAATATTAGACATAGGATGTTACTAATAACACTTTTAATTGAGGACCTTTCACATTTCTGTAAGAGAGCCCATGTAACTATGGCACCTTGTTCCTGTGCCTCTTCAGCCTTCCAGCATTTTCTAAAACAGCATCTGGCCTCCAGATCTCAGATTCAAAATCTTCAGTACCCAAAGCTGAGCAAACCAGTGAGTTCACTGTATAGGATTAGCCACAAAGTATTGGGCTCTTATGGGAACAGATAAGTTCTGTCTTCTGCAACTTCTCCTTCTTGAATACTCACATTGAATGATATATCCCTGGCATTCTCAGGGCTAAAGGAGCATATGTACACCTGTGCAAGGTTGTACATATCAGAATATCTTAGCATCTACTTTCTCTCAGAGAATCGTTCCTGCATCTGCTGTCCTGCAGCCAAGATGAGGCATCTGTTAAACCATTACCCAGACCTCGCACATGTACTATTTTAAAAAGAATGTTATGGCACAAGCAGTGGAGTGCAAAAGTCATCACAAACTATGGTCCCTGTGGGGCTCTAGCCATCTGCTTGTTAATTATGTATACCACAGCCTGGCTGTTGCACAGAAAGCAAACATTGCTGCTGGCAGGTTCGTTCTGCCATATAATTACTGTGACTGGCATGGGCAGAATTCCAGGAAAGTTATGTCTTTTTCTGCCCATTGCTGTTGCCATTTTTGTGTGTTCCCCCTTTAAAGGATCCACCTGTTCTTTCTGCCACCTTGTACCTTGTTCTAATCTGGTTGCATCTGCCTTTCCCAGCCTGTGCTTCTCTCTCTCTCTGACAGTTAAAGTACATCACATCACCTAGGACATGCTTGCTATGTGGCAAGAACTTTGTTCATATTAAGCTAGTGTTGATACAGCAGTGGAGTATTTAGCAACTTCTATGCAACCTTTCATAAAAGTCATCTTTGTAATAAGGTGGATATGTTCACTGCCTGGGAAAATGAAGCTGTTCTTTGTGTCAGATTAGATCTCAAGAGGTGACAGTTAATTCAGAGCAGTCAACACTCCTTTGTGGTCGAATCTCCATGAAATACCAGATCTGCACTCATCAGCACTTTTCTTTCCTCCCCACTGCTTTTCTCAGTCTGTGAATAGCTCTCCCCTCTGCCCAAGTAGTTGTCAACAGGGGACAGTCCACTGCGTTCATCTGTTACAGACAGGCTTGAGACAGAACAACCTGTGGAAATGAGCACTGGGGCAATGCTCATTCCCACAGGTCACAGCCTGTTTGGGTGGGTGTTGCACTGCTGGCTACTAATCCTCTTGAACAGGCACACAAATGTGATGACTTTTAATTAATGAAAGTTCAAGTACTTGGGTGCTATCAAATTCAGCAACTGAAAAAAAAAAAGCAAGGATCTAAACCTCTCTGTGCCTCAGGAGGAAGAGAATGTGGACATCATTCTTAGATTTATGTATATTAAAAAAAGCTCCCTGGTGTCATAATATTATTTGGTTTTAAATGATATATGAAGATTATAAACATCTGTACGAGTTGCAGACTCAACTTCAGACCCTACTTAATAATTTCTGCAGGTAGAGGAGTCATTTCTTATTCATGGTCCTTCAAGAGTATTGCATTATATTTGTCACATCCCAAAACTTCTACTGGTCCTGTCGTCAGTGTGTTCTTATTTATGAATGAATACCCACAACAAATTGATTAATCATGTCCTCCTGTTAGAGCTCTGGGAAATTCATTTTGTCCTTCAGAGTCATCAGGAGAGCCTGGGACTATTCTGTCACACAGTGAAGAGTCTGATATGCTTCTGTCTTCCGTAGTGGCCACATTCAACCACCTTGAAAAATTTATTAGAGACCACCCTTTAAAAACCAAGCTGTTTCTCTAGTGAGGACCTTTTTATTGCTCCGATACTACTAAATTAAACTATATTAGGAAATGGTTGGGATTTGGGTTATGGTTACCCCTAAGGTAAATTTGTGAAAATTGTCTCTGATATATTTTTGCCCCAGGCAAAATTTACTCTACAGAAGCAGCTTTCCATTTCGGGGACTCCAGTATTCATATACAAGCTCTACCATATGGCACTGATGCTTCATACCAGAGAAAGGCACTCATGTCTTCCATGCACTTCTTTTGAATAAGAAGTTCTTTCATCTGTGGTGACTTTGTTGATAACTAGAAAAAAGAGCTGGGTATCAAAATCCTGCAAAATTGCACAGTATAATCGTGGTATGGACTTACAGCCTTTATATTACAGTAATATAAACGTGTGTTTTGAAGGCATTCAACAGTGCAATGAAATAAGGTTAGAACTCTTTTTGGGAGCACCTGTTGCCAGGGTGCCACTTCCCACAAAAGGACATTTCACTCAAGTGTTTATTCCTCATTAACACAAATTTTAGTATTTCTCATAGGAACTGTGATCCTCTCAGAAGGCAAACAATTCTGCTGTCGAATACTATTGATCTGATTTGTGCATAGATTTGGTTTTTTCTGTTGTTCAAGAAAGGGCTACCTTGTGCATCAGGGATCAACTGCGCTGAAGAAGTGAGGGGTACCTTGTTAGGGAAAACTGACATAGATGGTTTTCTAACTGTGGTACCTGTAATTGTATGCAAAAATGTCCTGCTGGTCTACAGCAATGAGCTGATCTGCCAAACAAGACCTGATCCCAGATTGCCCATAATTAAATGCCTACATGCCATTATATACCCTGCAATAAGCTGGCGCATAAAAAATCAGCCAGAGGGGTGGTCATCGATAGGGGCTGCCCAGGCAGAGCTCATCGCTGCCTGCAGAAGAGCAGGGCTGGGAAGCTGGGCAGGAGCATGGGCAGGGCAGCAGGTAAGTGTTGCATACCAGTCTGCAGGAGGAGTAATGAGAAGATGGGGAGGGGGGCACAAATTTGGTGTTCTTTCTGTCAGTTCTTGGGTTTGTGCTCCTTCTCACACTGAGCTGGTGTGACAGTGCTGGCAACTGGGACCCAAGGGAATTGTATGCAGAAGCCCTGAACTAAGGCAGGCCCAGGGGGTCAGGACCCTGTGGAGGAGGCTTTCCTTCTTCTCATTCTTCTTTACTGCACACCCTTGTAACCTCTTTCAATTTTCAATTGTATTTTTTGCTATTTTCAAGCTATGTTTTATTTCATTGCCAGGGTTGTTTATTTCCAGTATAGCTCATCTTCTTATACCATTTTCTGCAGAAATGAAAACTTGGTCCCTATAGGTTGTTTTTTTTTAGTGTAAATGCTCAACCACTTACAATGCCAAAATTCAACATTTTCTCACCAAACCAAGCACCTTCACTCCTTTAAGCCTCACATTGTTAAAGCTTACTCAGTCTGCAGATCTCAAAAGTGGATGTGATGAACCTTTAGTAGAGTTACCGATTCCAAATATTGACACCAGGTCTTTTTTTTTTTTTTAATTCTCCTTTTATATCTCAGGGACACACATTATTTTCTCTTGCCAGAGCATTAACCTGAAAGATCTGTTGAGAATCAGTGATAAATGGTTCCTTTATATCTTTTTCTTTCTCCTGAGTCACAGCTTCTCCAGATTCTCTTATCACGTGTTTATTATCTCTAAAATTTATTTCCAAAGACACCACTTTATATTTGGCTGTATTAAAATATTTTTGTTGGATTTGACAGTCTACCATGTTATCTATTATTAATTTTGCCTCAGTTCAGGAATGAAGACTTCAGTGAAAAATTTCTTCTTGTGTTGTGTCTATGTAATATATCTGTGTGTATGTCTGTGTGTGTGTGTGAGAGTATATATATTTTTTTTTATGTCTATGTACATACAAATACACACACTTTTCCCTGCTCCTTCACTTATTTAGTAACCTCAGCTTATTTTTCACAAAGTATTGATTCTTATTAATGCTCATTTCAATATAATAGATTTCATTCATGTTATTAGCTACTATTTAATACTGCATGCTTATTAATTCTTATGTGCCTTTTGCATCTGGATGTTTCCACATAGAAATAAGGAAGCTGTAGCATCTCCTGTTTGTTCAGTCTGAGAGTTTTCTAAAATGTACTTTAGCTACAGAATGCTTCAAACCCATCAGGGCATTAAAAACAACTGTTCAAGATTTTTGGAACCTTGACATGACGTCAAATAGCCAAGATGTTTTTATTACTCAGTCATAAGGCTCACTTGAACACTAAATATTCCAGAGAGTAGTGCTTTGTGACCTCTTAATATCACCACTCATGAAGAATGTTTCACTTAACTTTTTCAGATCATTTACTTTCCTGATTTGTGACAGACTAATGGAAATTTGGAGATTAATTTGGAAGCATATTCATTTGCCTGATTGAATATGAACTTGGATGAAAGAGTTCAAGAGTAACTCATCAGATTTAAAATGTGGTTTTCAATTAACAAAATGTGTTTATAATGTAGGATGCGTCTAGTGAGCAGTCCATTTAATGTGCTGGTGGCCATCTTGAGATCATCAAACATCAATGGTTGTTTGTTTCCCTTTACTACCTCTTTTTCCAAACTGATAACTCCAACTTCAATATGATTTCTTACTATGTTAATATCTACCTTTGCCTTTATCTCTGAATTGATAAAAACAAAGAATTAAAAGTTAAATAATAAATTTGAAAAGTCGGTGCCATGCTTGGGAAAATGCAACCTACCAGGCAGGTCACCAAAGCAGAACAGCAGAAAGCATTTAAGTGTGAGAAGGAATTCAAGCACTGCTCTCCAAGTTATTGCAACATTTATGTCTACAGAGGGGCTTGCACATCACAGCCTTGACATCTGTAATGCCTCATTTTGGGGATGGTATACAGCCTAAAGAACCCCAGACTTTCTGGTTTTGGACCGTGCAGAGAGAGCAGCACTCTCCAGAATGGACTGGACCAATGCTGCCCTACTGACATACCTGACCTAGCTCATGAGAACAGCTGAGAACACACAAATACCATAAAATGTGCTTCATGATATAGCATTCACACTGATCTGCAGGGCACATTCTCTCTCCATTATGATTCCCTGTTCCTCTTCCTTTATAAATTCCCCCCCTTTTCTTGAGCACTTTGACTACACAACTTTTTCTTTCCATTCAAATGATGGGTACAAAATGCAAACATTGTCACTGCCTGGATTTTCTCAGTAAGTTGGTCCTGGGAGACAGGAGGTCGAAGACATTGGTCCAGTTCCTAGTGCTATCAAAAGAATTTCTAAAGTGAGATATCCATGTGTCATGATTCCTACCATGGAAATATTCACAGAATATTTCATTACAAAAGCAGGACAGAAACATCTGCCATCCTTTGAGTATGGCAATGAATCACACTCACTGCTTGCACATCTAAGTTTTCCCTCTGGAATCTTAAATTCTTTTGTGCATTTGTCACTAACCATGCTGAGAGCCTCATTCACAGCAGGCAGAATACTAAAATTGGTCTGTCATAATTTTGTTATGTGGTCATTGTTTTTATTTTGCTAAATCTATTTCTGTTTTCTCCTAAGTTACAAAAAATCATGTCTTATTAGTATTTGATCAGCTTTATGAGTACGTGACATATGGTGTATCTACTGACCATCCTTAAATCCAAGAGATAAACTTGGTCATACGAAACTGCAGTGTTCTCTACAAGAAGGCCATGCATTGGAAGAAGGGAGAAAGTTCACCATTAAGCTTGCAATTAAAATGATCTGTCTGAAAGAGTCTGTTTGGTCTGAAATCCGTGCTCTATGAAGATAAAAAATTAATTTTCTGTTTCATTTTAAAAGGAAAAGTTTTTGCGATTCAAGCCACTGTATTTCAGACCTTCTATAAACCTTAAAAATTGTTCATGTGTTCCACATCCATTCACATAAATCATAATTTGCTCATTAGTTAAGGCAGAGTTTTCAAATAGTGATATACAGGATTAGCATGAATTCAGACAAGAAATTGAGTGGAATCTTCTCTACAGTTAAATTTAGCTTTACATAGTTTTGTTCTGCAAGTTGGGTTACTCCAAAACAACTGAATATCTGAGGGATTCTTCCTGTAACTAAAGTTTGAAATGCTTGCTTGCATTAAATAAAACATCAATTTGGGTTTAAATCAACATTTTAACAAGACAATCTCATGTTCTATAGATTACATTCCATCTGCTTCTGATAAAAATAATTTATCTGAGAACATGATTTCAGCATCATACACTAAAATCAGTATGTCATGACCAAATCCCATTGATCTAACTCTGATCCAGCCTGTGCAGATCACTCTGCAGAGCCTTTCTTCTCTCCAGCAGATCAGCACTCCCACCCAGCTTGGTTTTGTCAGCAAACTGACTGAGGGTGCCTTCAATCCCCTTGTCCAAATAATTGATAAAGGACTGGCCCGAATACTGAGCCCTGGGGAACCCCACTAGTGACTGGCCACCAACTGGATGTGGCAGCATTCACCAGCAGTCTCTGGGCCTGGCAGTCCAGCCAGTCCTAAGAGCCATTTAGCATTGCATTTTTTATTTGACAAAAAAACCCCCAATCAATAGTTAATGCTGGGAGAAGCCTGTAAAAAAAGGATAGGAAAAATTCCAGCCATAGTTAATTTGTGATTCAGGGGTCCCTGTTGTAAATCTTGTACCTCATAGGCCTTAATATATTTTTATTTCATAAAATTGTGCAAACATTTCTATGAACTTATATGAAATTTTTTACCAGACACAAGCTGTTTCATGGTATAACTTTGTGTTGTCTAAATAACAGTACTTTTTTGTTTATTTTCAACCTATGTGATCTTTAGTTCTCTACTGGAATAGACAGTGAATGATCATTGCCTATTAAGCCTGTTCATCTCATTTCTGGCTTCAGAGACCTCTACAGGTCTTCTCTATGTAAAGAGAGTAATAGGAAAAAACCCTCCCTTTCTAATAAAACTAAATTAATTCCAGAAAAAACCTAAGTGTTTAAAGTAACTAGAAGTAATGGCATCACTGAAACCCGGCTAAACTGATCTTTCCCACTAAACTACTTTTCTTTCACCCTTTTCTTGCCTTTTTTGACTTGTGAAATTTTGCTCAACATATTAAAATGAGGCTTATTGATGTTGCTTCTGTGTTGTTAAGCTGGAACTTCAGCAAAATTGCTTCTGTTGAAGTATTGTGCAGTTATATGCACTTTCTTCCTCTTCTTTTGCAAGTGTTCTCAGAAGTTTAAAAGCCAGAAGATATTAGAAACTAATTTTTCTATTATAGATTAGACATCCATATTAACAGTGTCCTTCACGCTTTGCTAGACCCCAGGATTGTCACTAAATGCTACAAAACAGTGTAATCTGCTATCAAAATAGCTCCTGCAGCAGCACAGGTTTGTGTTGGAGTTGTATCATTCTAATCCAATGCTTGTAAGAACTAATGCTGCCTCAGAGAGCCTGGCAGGGCTGCAGGCTGTTACAGTGCACATGGAAGTTGTTTTGAGGTTATAGAATTGTGTCTGTTTCCTATATCAAACATCAGTTGCAATTGCATAATATTTTAAGTACGGGCTAATTTTTCTGAATACCATAGTAAGTCTGCAGAAATTCATATATATGAGTAATATGAAATTCTCTTGCTTTCAGATATTTCCTTGAACAGAATTTATCTTTTTATCATCAACTCAAAGATTTATTTTATAGGTCTTTAACTTTTAAGAACATGGATACAGCACTGGTCTTCATGTGCAGATTTAAACCTTAGGAATATAGCAAATTGAACGAGTCAATTTAAAACTTTGTAATATTAATATGTGTCGCTGTACCGGGGACAGTGAGAAAACTACATAGATTCGATCCAGGAAGAAATGGAATGGAATTATTTATTGATTTACAGACTCGTTTATATATCTTAGTTCGCTTGAATGGCATAAGGTCCTTGACCACCCACCTCTTAGAATGATTGGTTAAACCCTACAACACCCATTTCAAAATATTTCTTCAGTCAGTAACAACAATACTGCATAACAATCTTGCACCTGCAAGATAAAGGGATTGGTTTACAAAAACCTCTAACTGTTTTCAGCCAGCATCCATGTGAAAGCAAGGACTTTCACATGGACGCTGGCAGAAAGCTGGAAAATCTCTCAGCGACCGAGCCTTCAGCATCCACAAATATGGTTAACTGTAAAGGTTCATTGCTGCTTTTCTCAAGAGTGTTGTTTAGCATACGGACTGTTTTATACTGGTCCTGTACTCCATATTTAGATCATCTGTGCAGTTTCACTGCTGGGCATGAAGGTCTGACACCCTTTCTGCAGGAAGAATGGCTTAAGACAGACAGCTAACAGAAAATCTGGAACAAAAGGGGTATATTCAGCAGGATAGTCATCGAAATTTTCTGCACTTACAATGGCAATATGTGAATCTTGGATTAAAAAAATAAGGCTGTTCTTGAGCAACTAATTTTTACCCTCTTAATTCTCTTTCATCAGATTTCAAAAATAGGATTCTGAAGGAGCTCCAGTAAGAATAGGAATTCAGCTGTGTCTGTCTGTGTGAGTCCAGTGTAATTAAGACTTCACACATTTTAACTAAAACTGTATTTGTGGTTCAGTGGGCAGTTAAATATTCATGCTCAGAAAAACATAAAATAAAAGTTGCCATTCAATGTTTTCATCACAGACCAACTTACTGCATGTAACTACTTAAGGCCCACTGCTGACAAACACTTCAACTGCAACCAGTGAGCAAAGGTTGAGATCCTTATTCAAACAAACCTTGATGTAAGTATGCTCTTTTTGAACTAAATGGGGAAGCTTTGATTTTTGACTGTGAAACTGCAAAGAAAATCAAACCTGGTTTTCACTTTAGGAAAGTCTCTCTTCTCTCAGAAATTAAACCTGTAGTACTTGTGAAGTATATGAAAGGATATAGTGAGAGCTTCTTATTGTATTAGGTGTTCGGAATGGATCTGCTTTTCTCAGTGCTTTGCGGTGACTTAGAAGAAGTCAATCTTCTTTATACTTTCTTATGTAAGGAAACATAATCTTAAAAGATTTACAGTTTGGAACAGGCTTAAAGAGATATTGCAAGTTTGACTTCTTGTCTGCAGTCTTAAATCCTCCAGCCAAGGAGCATAAACCTACTTTTCCAAGAGAGGTTTGTCTCCCTTTGCTCTGTGCTTACTTCTCAACCATGTCCACTTATCTTTGCAGTGAACATGTTATGGGTGATATTCCCGAACCGCTGTAATAACATCCTGGAGTTTGTCCTCCAGTCAGTTCACATGCTCCTAGGTTTCCTTTCACCGCCATGTTCCACAGCCTCAAGCTCCAGGATGCCCCCTGCTACCCGCCCCCTAATTCCCTCATCCCATGCGGCAGAGATCAAAACACTGATCTTTGACTCCACCTTGTGATCTCCCTGTCGTGACTGGCAAAGATTAAATGAGGGAATCCTCAATACTGCTTCCAGACCTGATTTTGATCTCTCTGCCTCTATAGGAAATAGGGAAAAAACCCAGCCAAATCAATTCTTTAGGCCAAACTACTGACTTTAAAAGAAGCAATAAGGCTGAAAGGTGCAACTAAAGAAAAATAGCTGTGGTCAGAGGAAAAGATTAAATTAAAAGTGCTGGAAGGAAGTTGGTGGGCACTCTGGGGGTTATCATCTGAGTTCAAAATGTTCATTTTGGGTTCAAAATGTTCATTTTGGTAAAGCACAAATTATAGAATGTATAAAATAGGACACAAAGTTGGGGTTTTTTTGTCAAATACAGTCACAAAAAGAACTAGTGAAAAATAGTTTATATTACTGCATAATGACAATTTTATGTATTTTTTAATTTTCATTTTAATTTTTTTTTAATATTAACTTTTTTTTCTTCTCATTTTCAGGAAAATAATTCTAAGATAAGATAACTGACTACACAGTTATCTTTTGGTTCCTAGCAGGAAAAAATAAACAAGTCAAGTATTAACGTCAGTTTCTGCTTTGTGGGAACATAACTGTGGCCAAAAAGATTTTGAAATAATTTGCACTGTTAAAGCTTGAGTGAGTACCAGTGCATAAAGCTGATAGCATAAACTGGGCCCCTGGAAAGTATTTGGCTTTCATAATTCAGAACAGTTACTGCCATCGTTAAAGTACAGAACTGTGGAAGATAATCTCCTCAGCAGACAAAAGGTCAGACAATAAAACTTTTGCTTGCCATTTTCCAGAAGAAATTAATCATATTAACTCATGAAATGCAAAAGGAAGGGGGGTTTTCATACCGAATTTCTATGGGCAATATAGTTTCTCTGTATTTTCAGACTTGATTACTTTTTTTAAAAATTTTGGTAGGATATGGAGCTAGAAATATTTCAAATCCTTCAATTTCCAGTCAACATAGTGCATATGTAAAATGATACCTCTTGGAAACTTTATATATTTACATTGCTGTAAGAGCTACCAGAGTAGCAGTACTGAAATGGAGAATGCAGCTCACCTCAGCTGTGTGAGCATATTCACTGTGCTGCTTTGACACCACAGTAATCTATGGATAAGAGCATAGATTAGGGTCTGATTAATGTTTCTAGTTTGGCCATTTCATTATCTTATGTGCAATCACTAATTTACAATCAAATCAGTCTAATGCACAGAGAAGTTCAAAATGAATGATGGTAAAATATTTATGTGTTTCTAATATGTAGGTTAAGTGCTGCCGATATTGTGCGAACATATTATGTTACAAAATAAAGTTATATGTCTGATTGTGCTAGAAGCTAGAAGTTTCTCAAAACGTAAAAGAAGAGTGATAAGTAAGGAAGGGAAAAAGAGAAAGTGAATTACTTTGAACTTCAAAAACATAGTCAAACATGGCTGGAAATCTAATTTTAAAGTAAAATTTTCTCTATACAGGAAATTATTTATACTCCGTCTTACAATTAGAAGATACTGGTATATATTTTTTCAACAATTATCTCTTCTTTCTTGTAGATGAAAGTTTTCATTATTTTGGGATTTACAGCAGCTATAGCCTTCACAGCTGTTTTCTTTTCTTTCCTTCAAATAGGGAAAGATGCCATCTTTGGTAAGTAAAAATGCATGTTAATTTCTTATGTTGACTGGTAAGTTGAAAATACACTGGCACTGCAGACAGTTTAGTAGCGGCAGTATAGCTCAATCTCTTTTGTGTGCAAAATACACTATCTGGCTTCTGTGAGAATTATTCCATGGGTCTTTTCTTTTAAAATGCAGTTTAAGAAACCCAATAGGTAAAACTTTGTATGTGTAGTGTATCTCAATCACTTCTTTGACTAGGAGTGATTTTACCTTCTTAGTGGCATTCATACGTCAGATGACACATTGACAAGCACGACTGCTGGGTTTCTCTCCCCGACCGCTAATCATTGCCTTTAGTCATCCTGAGCTAGAGGCACTTGCCATAGGATGTCCCACCTGGCACCCTCCTGCTGTCCCACAAGGGTGCTTCTCTCCCATGGGTCTGTTGGCTGCTGGCACCCTGTGGATTTTAGAGCATCTCAGATTGCAGTATTCCCTATGTTCAAAAAATGTAATCTTGTCATTTTTACCATCATTTGCATCTGCTCAATTTAAATCAATTAAATCCAATAAACAAGAAATGTAGCAGATACTAGACTGAATTTTAAAAGAAATCTGAAGAAGCTGATTTTACATGAAATTAGGGCAGAGACAGTAAAGAAACAGGATTTCAAACTACAATCTCTTATATTATGTAGCTGTATACATAATTCATAAGAAATGGTGATATGATTCCCTAGGAAAGTTTTCACCTGAAGTTAGCGTAGAATCACAAATAAAATAAAATTATATACAAACAAATTAAATTAAAAACAAATTTCCAAGCTGTTACTTCTTATGAGAAATCTTTTTTATACCATCACTGCAAAACAGGAGGTCAAGTTTTCTTCCCAGAGTGGATTCTTTACTTTGAGCTTCCATCTGAATTGTTTGGAACGATATGGTCTAAAATGATCACATTGTGTTGTATGTTAGCTAATAAAAAATGAATCCAAGAATAATAGAATGGTTTAGGTTGGAAGAGACCTTAAAGATGATCTAGTTCCATGCCCTCTGCCAGGTGAGGGGATGCCGTTCACAAGACCAGGTTGTTCAGGGTCTCATCCAACCTGGCCTTCAACAGTTCCCAGAATGAGGCATTCACAGCTTCTCTGGAGAACCTGTTGCAGTGTCTCACCACCTTCACAGTAAAGGATTTCTTCATAAGATCTAGTCTAAAGCTGCCCTCTGTCAGTTTAAAACCATTGCCTCTCATCCTGTCCCATACCTGCCCATTTAAGAAGTCCCTCTTGCTCTGTTTTTACATGCTTCCCTTAGGCACAGGAAAGCACCGATATATATAAATATACATGGACTATAAATAAATAGAATAGATGAAATGTGATTCTTTTTATAGTAGGTGTTCTTTGGTCTAATAAGACAGTATAAGATAATGTTTATTACTCAAGAACCACAGTTTTGAAGACAGTGTATTGGTACAAAAATTATACTTCTTAGTAGAAAAGGAAGACAGACAATGGAATTTAAGTATAGCAAGTGGATGTTCTCTTTTAGATCAGAGTCTGACTAAATATCACATGGTGAGCCATACTTCAAGCATATTATATTTCTCAGAGCTAAGCCCCCTAAAAATAATTTTAAAACATGCTATATTAAATTCTAAAATAATTATTTATTGTATGGCCTATGAAAATCAAACTTGTTTTTTAACATAGACTCAAAAAGGTTTTCAGAAGTACCAGAAATCTGAATGGTAACATCAAATGAATCATCTGAATATTTTATTATGCATAGGTGAAAAAGAGAAATAACTACTGCTATACTTAGATACTGAAAACTTTAGTAGAGTGTAATTTAGCCTTGGAAAGATTACTCCTCGTCACACATTTCTCTTCCTTGAGCTGAGTGCCCTATTCAAAAAATAGATCATAGAAATAGCACAGTATGGACTACAGATAAAACACGCTCCCCTAAAACTACACTGTACATAAATGATGAACAATTGTACATCAATGATTGTTAATTTTATGATTTTTTTAAGAAAAAAATGGGCCATCCCACAAATTCGGATAGAAATAAAACAGTTGGACTTCAAACACAACTGATTCTTTTATTACAAAGCAACATGGACATGAAAGAGGAATAAGCTAAGTCTCATGATAGCACTACACAAAATAGCACAGCTGAAGTATTATTATGCTTACATATATCTTTCCATCAAACATAGGTGAAGAAATGAGAATAGGACTTTCATTCACTGGACTAATCCCAGGTCTTGATTTTGCTTGAATATGGACTTGAATTCTTGATGTGGCTCAGACCAGCTCATATTACCTGTGAGGGAGGCTCAGGTTCGTCCTGTCAATCCAAGGACAGTTTGATGAAAAATACATATGAAGCCTAAAGAACACAGTTGCATCCAGAGGATACATGTTTCAGCTGGACCTATTATGTGTGGTACCATACAATATGTCCATAACTGGATTTATACTTTAAGAAACAGCAAGGAAGTCTAACTCCTTAAGTCTTATAAATTATGGAAGAATTGATTTACTGCCCCTACCTTACCTTTCAGAAAGGTCAGAAGCCACAACATTAACTTCAGGAATAAAATATGGAGATGGTTTTAAAGGACAAAATTTTCACCTTGATATTAGAAGTTTGTTTATTTTCTAACTGTAAATATTTTAATAAATATAATATTTATTAACATATTTATCTTTGTTTTTATTTTTTTCCCTGTTGAGAACAAATTGAAGATAACTGCATTACTAAGGCTATCCAGAAGGGTTCTAGTCTGGTGGATTATGCTGCACATTATGAAATTAAAAGGTAAAAAAACCAAGAAGAATCTATTCAGTAAATAAACTTTCATAACAGAAAAGTTTGGTGTCAATATTTCTGTTCTTGAGAGCTCATATAATCAGATTCACTGCTCCCATTACCTTTGAGGAATCTGGTCTAGAGGAAGGTGACCCTGCCCATGGCAGGGGGGTTGGAACTAGGGGGTTCTTAAGTTCCTTCCAACCCAAACCATTCTATGATTCTGTCACTGATCATACAATCCAATATGACCTTGTGCATTACCACCATATAAGTTGCTCTCTTAAAATTTGAGACAAAATAAGAAACCCAAAAATAAATACTAATGTTTTTCTGAACTAAATAGCACAACAAATTCCATTAACATGTGGCTTAAAAATTCCATTAACATGTAGCTCAAAAATTATACTTTTATGGACATAGTTTTGAACATTAATTATGTTTTTTCCAGTGCACAGTGAGATGGGAACAGCTCCTATGGCATCAGGAGCCAAACCCTATTGCCTTAAATTGGACTGTTAAAGTGAATTTAATATTTCCTCTTCTATCTACAACAGATGCAAAAAAAGATAAGAGAAAGAAAATAAAACATTTATTTTGGACTGTGGACAGGTGACAAATTAAAAAAAGCTCCTTTGTGCTTGAGTTATAGTATGAGAGTAGAGTTCTTTCAACCATTTTCTGACTAGATTTCTGTGCTACACAAAATTAAATTCTCTCCGAAATTTGGAACACATCAGCTAAGTTTTACAGGGTAAAATCACCTGACTTTTGCTTAGACTTTCGCTTAGACTTTCCTAAAGACTTATCCCTGTGATTTGAAAATGAGTCATGATTTGCAGAGCTCTGTGAGTTAACTGTTTATACAGACAGACCTTGTCAAGAACTGTTGCCCCTCTGCATGTAGACACTGAAGTCACTTTCAGTTTTTAGTGTTAATATTTTGATGACAATCCTAAGGCATTTAAAATTTAAAAGCATAAGACTCAAGCTTTCAGTCCTCAGCTGCCTCATGTACTAGATGGAGATACTGATGTTTATCTGTCTCACAGGATATTGTGGCAATTATTTGGTCAACATCTTAAAGATGATAAATGCTAAGAGATGCTAAAGATAAGTGCTTAACAATTATTGTTTCAATTAGGAATTGAAATTTTATTAGGAATAAAACTGAGACCACTTACCCCAGACAAACCATCAGACTATTAAGCTTTCTTTAAAATACTGTGTATGTGGTTATATAGACTTTAAAGAGAATTGGTGCTCAGAAGTCCTGTTGATGATTTGAGGATGGTCTTGGGTATTAAATGTTACATGAAAGCAAAGCCTACTCACAGCAGTGAGTTGGAAGCCCTCTTTTGTGACTATCCTGCACAAGGTCTTTCACTTAGTGCTGCAGGCTCTGCTCACCCCAGTAGTTTCTATCTCATCCTAAAGGCTTCCCACAAACTGAACTCTTGTTGTGTGTGTCCAACAGAAGGGCAGTTTCTCTTTTAGAATTTTCCTTGCAGAACAAGGTCACAAAATAGTCTTTTTGCTTTCCCAGTGTGCTCTTCAATCAAAATATACCTTAAACTTCCCACATATCCAGCGCAGACTGCTTTGTTATTATGAAAAAGTTCTAAAAATGTATACATTGCAAAACCTTCTGTATTTATCTCAATTACAGAAAGATCCAACGAAGTGGAATAGCAACTCCTACTTTGCTGCTGGCTTTCTCAAAATTTCCTGAACAAGAGAGTCAAGATATTTCCCAAGCAGCGGAACAAATGGAAATGTCAATTCAGGTGCTGAGACAAAAAGTTTGCCAGAAGCGCAAACGTTCACTGCATCCAACTGGTAAATGTAGTATATTGACATTGTCAAGCCACCCTGTTGATTTGTTGAACGCTGTCTTTTAGATAACAGTTGGGTTAAGTTTACTTTTATTTTACTTTTGTGCTTTCTTTTGTTCTTGAAAGCACCTCAGATAGGTTTACACTTTTCTTTGCTGGAGTATGGGTGGTGTTCCTATAGTTGAGGAGAGCAGCATTACACTATTGGCATCCTGTGAACTCATGGCTGTGTATTGCCTATAAATCAGCCTGCACATCCTCAGTGTTGCAAGCGTCTTGTTTACAGTGAACTATCTATCTTCCCCAGCAGCTTGGGTTTAGTGCTTGGTCTTTTATCACACTATGGCACTGGCATTTTCAAACACACTTCCTCTCAACATATGCATATCCCTCTTTTAAGAAAATATGTTATCTCCAAAACTAATTTTATAATGCATTGCTGTTACACATTTATTTCCACTTTAACTGTTTTTTTAATGTTAGATGGGAAAAGAAAGAGGGATAGTCCAGAAAGTTCAATGTTGTCTAAGTAAAGTAAAATACTTGCTGTTAATTAGAGATGAATTTCTCTATCTGGTGTCTGGAAGGTTCAAAATATCAGAAACATTGACTGTTTTTCCCCCATAATTTATTTCTGTCACTTCCATGAAGTGTTCTGTCTTAGTATTATAACATTTTCTTCCAAGATATAGAAGCATTAAAGTGCTGTAGACAAACATAAAGCTCCACAGTTATTCTACTATTTTATTTCCTTGCAGAAATATCTGGCTTACTAAACTAATGGAACATTTGTAGAACTAAAAATATGCCTCTATCTATATGAGTAGGTCTTGCATATATTTATACACACACACACACACACAGATACGATTATTTTGTGCCATGCAATTTCAAGAGAAATTGAATTTCTAAACTGCAGAAGAGGTGCACAAAGCTCTTGTTAATTTTCAGAGTTGAAACAATGTTAATGGAACGTGAATAGACACTGTACAGGTCTGGAACATGAATAGACACTGTACAGTCTATGTGCCACTACAAAATAGTTCTACATGAATTAAAGAACTAAACTGACCTTAAAGAAAACATGTGAGTCACTACCTAGGCAGCCAAGACAACTGGGGAGCTGGGCTCTGAGTATAATTTTGAATCTGAACTAACACAGAAGTACAGCTCTATCCACAAATTTGGCATGAGTAACTAGTACATAATGACAAGATTATATAGCCAGTCTAACAACCTATTCTCTCTTTGTTCACATTACTACCTTGTACAGGTTCTAACTGCTCAGCAGAACATTTTTGAGCCAATTTGGCTCTTGAATCTTTGTTGTTTGTTTTTCTGGCTGAATTTTTTGGTTTGAACAATGAACTAAAGCAGTTTCGTTCAGAGTTGAATGGGCAGAACAAATAGGTATTGGGACTGGGTGACCTGCGTTAGCCAGTGGGGAGACAAGGGCAAGAGCTAAATGTCCCCTCCACCCTCATCTGTCATCATGTGATGGTTGCAGTCACTTTGAAAGCCAAGGGTTCTCTGAGTTCAGGAAGGATATTCAAAGACTCATAGAATGGTTTGGGTTGGAAGGAACCTTAGAGACCCCCTCGTTCCATCCCCCTTGCCATGGGCAGGGTCACTTTTCTCTAGACCAGGTTGTTCCTTTTTCATGCATACATCCACCTCCAACTGGCCATACATATTTCAGTACCTGGAGAGGTGAGCACAGATGCCAGCTCTCTGGAGCTTACACAAGAATGTGGCTTTGTCTGTCATCATCAGATGCTCACTGGGAGCCCTATCTTGGACTGTATTAGAAATATATTTATAACATGCTCGCTACTGGTATAAAGGGACTTGGTTTTATCTAGCTTCCAAATTCTAGCTAATAATTCTGATTGTCTTCTACTCAAGACTGAGTTCTGTAGTCATCTGCAGGGTCTCTAAATTCCTGAAGCTTTCCAGTCCCACCTTTTTCCTCCTTGGCATATACTTTTGTTCTTGAATGGCATTTTTTATGCCTTTGTTGTAAGCACAGGGACCAGCCAAGCAAAGGACAAAAATGCAGGGAAAGAAGGAAGCAGAGAGCAGGTCAGCCTCCGTTCTCAGTTATTGCTGGACCTCTTTCTTCTCATTCTCTACGCATCAGATAATAAAACCAGCTCTTCCTCTAAGTCCCTGACACAGCCTCCTGCAGCACTTCTCACTAAGTGTTCTTTCCTAGGAAGAGGGAAAATTCTGTAGATGCAGCTGACAATAATGCATTTTCTACTGGAGCAGCTAAATCTGATAGAGCAAATTGCTTGTCTGGGTTCTTCCTTTCAGATCATTTATCAGCTGATCTGCTCACTATGATTGCTAATATTTCTGGATGTCTGCCTTATATGTTGCCACCAGAATGTCCAAATAATTGCTTAACTAATAAATATCGACTCATCACTGGTGCCTGCAATAACAGGTATGTATGATAAGAATTGTGTCCGGAAAAATCCTTCTTTCTCATTCTTTCAACTCAAGAAGCTGTGTTTACTTCTTCTGAGGAAATTGGTGGAGGGGGCCTGACGTTAATCTGTTAACTTTGGAAACAACTGTAAATGAGGTGACTGTGAAATTTCCCAGAGGAAGAACTCATCATTTAAACTTTGGTACACTAATTTTTGTAGACATGCTCTCCCTCTGAAAACTCCTAGGATTATGTGGGGAACTTTGCATTTGAGGAGAACTGATTCAGTAGATTCCTTCTTCTATATAAAAAGCAAACTCAATTCTAACCCAGCATTTATTTTTGATTGAGTTGGATAAAATTATATAAAGCAGGAAAACAATATTACTTCACAAGGAGAAATATTTTTGTATTTTCCCACAACATGAATCTAAAAATTCTAGGTGATCTATTTAATATTATATATCTGTTTGTATATGTTTATTGGCTATTTTTTACTACTACTATCTACTTGTTGCCTAATCTATGTGACAATTGTTTCCTGCAGAACCCAACATAATAGATGTACCTGTCTTTTCAGAATCCTCCAATGCAATGAGAGTGTAAAACTGAGAATGAGAGCCCCTTTTAAGTACAAGGGTAAACAATATTTGTACTCAGCAGCCTCTGGATACATAGACCTAAGGTCACAAACTGAAAAGTGGACTATAAGTTTACAAGTGAAGTGCTACAGAAATGAAAATGGAAGGCCATTGTCATTGTACAGGTTAAGGTGCTTTGCAATGTGGTGAATAAAGAGCAGTAAAATTCTGCAGTTTTATTATTCAGCAAGTCTGGTTTTATGATATGAATCTGTTTTGCTACATCACAAGTCATTTGCAAGGAACATGCCTGATAGACTCTTTGCTGAAAGGACACAACCTGATACGTATCAGTGTTGTAAATCTAACTATGTAGATATCCATAATTTCCCCCAGGCATATTCAGAGTTGCTTAGAATCTGAACTAGCAGCTAGTACAATATTTGCACTGACAACTCCATCAGGGCTTGAATACATTGGCCAAGATTCATGCAGCTGAACATAGACACATGGCTGAAGCTCTTAATTTACAGGCATGGCTGTGTAGGCTTTCTCCCTAGAGATGGAGAGAAGCACTCTGCTACAGGTAAGGTAAAAGACCTTTTTCTCTTCAGTGACTGATAATACTAGGATGTGTCTAGGCATGTCAGTCTGGTATCTAAAGCTGGGTAGGGTAAATATGATTCATTGAGTCTGGTTTGTAGTCACTCTGTTCTACTTTGTATATTTTTATGCTTGCACCATATCAGAATTTAAACCCACTGCTCATATTTGGTGATATTTCAGGCTGTTTGCTCTAAACAACTGTAAAAGTTGCAAGGCAACAAAAACCCCTCCAAAACCAAAGACTTTGAAACCAGTGAGTCAGATCTTAACTGATTCTAAAACTTTGTGAGCCCCTTGAAACACCTCTAGCTCTACTGAAATACATCAGCTTAAAATCCCATTATACTGTAATGTAAATAACATATTCTGGATGTAAATCTTCAAAGACTTCGACATTAAACGAAGTACCAGTTTGTGCTTTTCCTTGCTTTACAGCTTCCACTTTCAGGCAGAAAATATATCGGGATCTACGTTGCACTTGTACTTTTCCTCACTCAGTTTGAACATGTAGCTGTACTGTAGATCAGTAAATGCTGCATTTCATAAGTGAAATTTAAAAACAAAATTTATAGTGGAATTAACTGTGTGCCTTCAAGAAAAATCTATTTAAATCTATTTAGAAGTGAGCAAGGAAATGCTTTACAGATATTTTCCTAAATCAGTTTGCATGTTTGGGACAAATCCGATCAATTACAAAGGATTTATTCCACACCACTGAGATTGCTTTGGTTTAGTGTGCACTTCCTAGAACAACGGTGTAGCAGAATAGCTATGACCTTCTATGGAGAATATCGACATAACATCAGACATTCCCAGCAAAGTTATTATCCACTTTTACTAGTAACAGATATTAACAGATTTTAGTTTTCTTTCTGCCTAAACAAGCAAAATAAAATTACATTATTTTAAAATGAAGAATAAGGAATAGAAGGAAAATCCAAAGAGCTATTTTTTCCCATTTTTTAATCCCAACTAGCTAGAATTGATCTGTGTATTTTTTTAATGTCTTGTACAATGAGAGGTATTCAAGGGTGAAGGAATTACATGTACTAAAGGAATGGACTCTCACAGTGCAATTAGCTTCACCTAATCCTAGCTTTCAGAGATAGTCATATGTCTACTGCAAGGCTGCATCTTCAGCTGTTGCTGCTAGTGAGAAATAGAATGGAATGACAGGATGGCACTCAGGTCTGTCTTTCTGGCTTGATGGACAGGTTGTTAGATGACTGGGTTACTTTTTGTGCACCTAACATTTGGGGCATCTAGGAGGAACTTTATCTTCAGCATTTCTATTTCATTGCCGCGTCATTAAGCATTCTCTCGGGTAAGGACCTGATGCTCAGTCTGAAGATCCAGTACCAGCAGAGTTAGGAGTATGAGTATGGCTCCCCTAGTGGAAAGAACGAGCAGTCCTGACTGAGTCCACTGACTTCCACAAGAAGGAGTTGTTTCCTTTAGGATACCTACTTCACCTCAGTGCAAGCTAAGTGTTCAATTAGTGGCAGGTTCATTTTCCAGAAGTGTCCCACGTTTCCAGAAGTTACAGGCATCGTAGCTCAGCACAACGTAAAACATCACAAATTCCAATTATCAAGTTGCCATATGGCATTCATTCCATCCATCTGAAACTAGGCAGAACATTAAAATAAGATTCAAAAGATAAAAATCTGGATAGTGAACTTCAGCTTAAAACTCCAGGTTGCTTCTCAGGCAGCCAAAAAAAAATCCAAATGGTACAATTCCAGTATTTCACAAGTAAATGAAAACTCCCACTTCCCATAAACAGAATATATAGTAATCAAATTTGACTACTCTATGAAGCTGTATGGTAGCAAAATCTCATTATTTCAGCTGCCTTTTTTACTCAAGCAAGATTCCAAGACATTACCATGTTTAATGCAATAATAAAAAGGCATGTGGGAAGGGTTTTACTAAAGTAGCATTCCAGTGATCTGCTAAAATACAAAAGCAATCAGGAGAAAAATCACTGGTTAAGCAGCTACATTAACATTTCATTATTTTTAATTGAGTCAAATAGCACTACACTGTGTGCAGTATTTTATGCAATTTTAATAAAGGCAAATCAACTGTAACTAATTTGAATGCTTTATTAAAGCATACTTCAACCTTCAAGTGTGAATTATTGTGGACAATTAAGTGTATTACTGTACCATATAGCTTGGCAAATTGAGCCTCTTCAGTGTGCTGGAGATCAATGAAATATTAATATAATAATTGTTTATCATCCTGATTGACATATAAATGTATGTTTTAACACACATTTCTACCAACATTCCAGAAATATTCTAATGTATTTCTACCAACATTCCAGAAATATTTCTGGTTCTTTATGGCTTACTTTACAATTTTATTCAACTGAGTGCATTGCAAAAAACTGATTTCTTCTTTTTAACGTTGATATATATTTAACAATTATGAAATATACTGAACAGGACATATTAAAAAAATGACCAAACAAAAACAAACCCTAAAATTTCATCTTAGAAAAAATTTAAAATATTCATGATAGAGGGAAAATTAATTGGGTCAAACCCAAGACCCACTGACTATACTAACAAATAGAAATCACCAAGAATCATTTGCTGACCCTCAAATTAAGTATGACCTGATTCTTGCCACCCTCTTAGTTTTACACATTTGTCTACACTTTTTTAGTCCCCTTCCCCTTTCCAGGTTGGCTGGCTGTGGGATGACAAACTGGTATGTAATGACGCTAAGGTGTGTCCAGGCAGGTGACATTCAGAGAAATGCAAGTTGTTGTGAGAAAAAAATACACTGCAGTTAGTGCTGGCAACTTAGCAGGATAGTTCAGTGCCTGGGCTTGTGCACAGGCCCTCCCAAAGATGGACCCAAGAAATTGGTATAGCTTCAACCAGGGGGAGCCTTGCCCCTGCATTCAGCCATTGCTCCCATCTCCTTGGTCCTGGCTTCTTTGGTCTTGCTAAATGATTTCTTCTCTATAACTAGTGTCCATTTTTCTCTTAAGCTTTATTCACCTGTACACTAGGGTTTCTTCATATTTTCCTAAGTCTTGATTTCCTAGCTGTTGCCCTAAACAAACATCTTTTTAAAGTTTCAAAGGCACTTGAGAGTGTATCTGACTTTATGGGGAATGAGGACACTATCAGGAAATCATCTTCACAGCAAGTATTTAAAAAATGTCAAAAGATAACCAACTTAGATTATAAACATGAGTAAAGGAGTAATAATTAATTAGTAATTTAAGTTTTCATTATTTTCCTTTTGAGTAAAATTAATATTGGCATACATGAAGAAAAGTATTTGATGCCCTCTCAAAGATTGCTGCATGACCATCTTATTGCAGTGGCATATTTCTCTGTCGCTGGTGATTATTTCATATTATTTTCTTATTATATTTTTTATACTCAGGTTTTATATTCAGAATATATATATAATATAAATCTAATATATATATATTAGATTCAGAATATATTCAGAGGTTCAGGATTTTTTTTTGGTTTTGCTGCTGTTGCTTTTGGGGGATTTTTTGTTTTGTTTTTCTTTTCATAGGGAACATCCTAGATGGGGAGCATCCAACACAGCTTTGGCTAGGTGGCTTCCAGCAGCCTATGAAGATGGCCTCAGCCAACCTCGAGGATGGGATCCCAGCATCCGATACAATGGATTCCAGCTGCCCTTGGTTAGGAAGTGTACCACAAGATCACTTGAAACACTTTCACTGGGCTATTACCATACCTGCCACCATAGATCTCCATTTGCATCAGCAAATGAAGTATCTGTGTAAAATACATCAGACATATCTGTGGAGCTCAGTTAAGAAGCCAGTGGCTTTGTTAAAGCATAAATTCAACCACATGGTGAGAGGTCCCCTGCCCCTGGCTGGGATAAGCCCATGGAGCAGTGCAAGGGGGACTGGCTGCCTTGAGGCGGCAGCACAGTACTCCATAAATTGCTGTGGGGTGGAGCAGGCAGGGCAGGAGCTGGCTAAATCCCTGGCTTGGCAGGCACCAGGCAGCCGGTAGACACAGGGTGATGATTGCTCAGGTACAGAAAAGGTGCAAAGTCGGCCTAATTTTGACCTTCCCATGATGAAATTGTAAAGAAGAGGGAGGTCTACAAGGATGCACGCTGCCATGGCAAGGGGCAGTGGTCACAAGTTGCTCCAGAGAAAATTCTGTCATGAAACAAGAAATTAATTTGCTGTGAGCACAGTTAAATGTTGGAATAGGTTTTTGTTGGAATATGGATTCCAGCCTAGAGAACTTCTGGCTTATCCCTAATGGGAAATACCCAAGATCTGTCTTGATGGGGCTCACAATAACCTCATCCCTGCTTTCAATTTAAAGTTGCACATTGTGGTCTTCAGAATTTCGTTTCAGCCTCGACTTTCTAGTGATTTTATGATTCTTTGCTTTAATAATGGCACCTTTATTCAGGGAAGGAGGAGGAGGAAAAGAAGGTTGGGTGTTAACTAAATAGATATAAAGCAAATAGACATGCTAGCACGTGTGTAGGTGTGTGCATGTATGCCATTCCTCATAGGCTAGCAAGCCTTAACTGAACAAGTATTGCTGTCAAATCATAACTTCATTTTTTAGCTAGTCCAACTTACTGAGCTTAGAAAATATTGCAATATCTATGGATTTTAGCACCTCATGTACTTAAAAAATAGCAGACCAGCCACAGAGGGAAGTTTGAAAAAAGAATATTTGCACAGAGGACTGGGTGAGAAATTCCCCAGTGCAGTGTGCAATGATTTGGGATGGATTTATAATTTGTGATTTTTCATCATTACTTTGAAACCTGACTTTTAATGGACTCAAAGTCTTGTTATTTTAACCACTGTATGTTTAATAAGGATAAGCAAGAGAATTTAGTGTTAATGTCACCTGCAACTCATGTTATTAATTAAATAACATTTTCTCTAAGCTGCACAATTTACCACTCAGAGAGGAAAACCTGACATTTACATAGGCAAATTTCCAGTAGATAGTAAAAACTGCCTTTTTCTAGATTCATTAGGGTACATGTTTGTAAAATAAAACACTCTTTAAAAAGATTATATAACCATACCGAATCTGATTATCAACATCTGACTATCAGCAAGGTTCTCTACTTTGTTTTGGAGTAAGATAGGGTAAAACTAATGTCATAAAGTTTTTTCTCATTTATATAATTGTCATTTCTTTTGTACTTTTAGCTATCTAGCTATACCCTTTTAAAAGTAATGTGAAAGAAATGTGAAGATGATAGATAAGTGTGAGATTGCTATAAAGAAATACTAGATCACAATGTAACTGTGCAAGTTAACAGTCATAAGAAAATTTTACTAACTTCAAGAAAAAGTTTGCACTTTGTGGCCACCAAAGCTATTAAAATACTTATCTAAAGACTTGAATTCCTGATGAGCTGTATGTAGCTTGCTCTCAACTATTTCAGTATAAATCCTGATGTTCCTAACAAGTCTCATGTTGCCTATTGTCCTTACCAACTCTGTTTAACTGAACCTGCCTTATACATTCATTATATAGCCTTTATATTTATTTACAGGCTCTGTGACTCTATTTGATGTGCTCCCCTTTCAGTTGCTTGACGTCCATGGCAGCTGTTGTATGCCAGGGAATATTTTGCAGCATGAAGGAGAAATCCGTGAATAATGATACCCTCAACATCTCCACAAACTGAGTGCTGATTTTGATCTGATGGTTTTCCTTGGTCATTAATACAGGCCGGACATGTAGCATAGATGTCTCCATGTGCTCCTCCTCAGAGCATCTGGATCTCTGTGCAGCTTGCACAGAAGTGTGTAAGAAATATGTTTTGGCTTCTCCCTGCCTGGGAAAAGGATGCAGAACTTTCAGCTACCATCTGTTGGCAACCTAGCTCATGTCCTGGGCTGCATAATCTCCTTTGTTTATGTACGGAGCAGCTCAGATCCTCTGTATATCAACAGTGATTTGAGATTTCCCAGCAAAGCCTTTTGTTTAAGGAGAAGAAAATAGAATAAATAGAAAGAAAACTTTTAGACAGTCTAAAAGAAATGTGTGGTTTTCAAAATTCTCTGGAAAGGAACAGACTAAAGATATACTGCTCACTGGCAAACATATAAAAAACTCAGTGGAAACATCCTTGAATCTACTTGTGGCACCTGGGTCTCAGCTCCCAAACAGAAGTAAGAGCCTGATAGAGGTCGGATTTTATATTGTTGTTGGATTTTTTGTTTTGGTTTGGTTTTAGGCAAACAATTAGAAGCATTCTACAACATAAAGTTGGGGAGGGGGCAGATGGCTTTTATCACTGTTCCCCCTACTTTTTAGTGTTTTATCATTGTGTGAGAAATAAAAATTGCTTGGCACTCAAGGTAAATTAGTTCTCTTCTCAGGTTCGTGAAGTGACAAGAAAAATTATTCATGCACCTAATGAGGCTGTTACTGAAGACAACCTGTATTCTGATATCATTATGGTATGGGGACAGTACATAGACCATGACATTGCATTCACACCACAGAGCACAAGTAGAACCACCTTCCTAAGTGGGATGGAGTGCCAGATGACTTGTGAAAAAGAAAATCCATGTTTTCCAATAAAGGTAAGATTCTAACTTAAATTCTTCAAGAGAAATTTCAGGCTCTAAACAGGTGAGTAAATTCAAGAAACATGAGAGCAGACAGTGATAGAAAAATAGAAACCAGTACAACTGTTAAACAAAACAGGTAGACATTTAAATTTTTTGTAGAGATAATAAACCATAGTTAATGTACTTAATAGAAATGTCAATTTTTTTACCTAAGGTTTATGTTGCTGAGAAACCTTACTGGTCCCTCCCAGTGTTATTGTTCTCATGCTTCAAGGTTTTGAGTTCCATTGGGGAAAATAGTAAAGTAGTCATTTACATTTTCAGACAGATAAAGTGAAAGGATCTTACCGTTACTCATTGAAAGCAAAGATACTTCTTCCAGCTAATGCAAACTTTTGAAGAGAGTTATCTTTTCAATGTATGCGTAAAAATGATCTTCAGGGAGTTGCTGAAACTTACATACATCACATCTTTGCTTTGAGCAGATGGAAAACATGAGTTCAAAGCTTGATGGAGGGCTAGAAGAAACATAAAATGGTACAAATATAGGATACTGTATTTTGATTACCTAATTTAAAAGTATAGTCCTTCTTTCAATCAAAAAATTGAGTAGCAAAGTAAAACCATGCTTTTGTTTCTCAAAGCACAGCCTGTTCAACTCAGGCTACAGGAAAGCCCCATGCCCATCACAGCCCTTGGTGATGTTTAAGTTAGAGCAACTTAAACTGCTTTCCTTAGTGTTGGAGCTTGATTAGTGACCAACTTCTCTATGTACTGCCATGAAGGGCTTCTATCAGAATAGAAAACATTTTTTGCCTCAGCAAACTGTAGTTGATAACCACTCCACAGTCTCCTTTTGCTTTAAGTGCCTCATTCCTCTTTCATTAAAACATAGAAGAAAATATTTGGTTAACTGTAAAGAGAATCAAATCAGGTTGTGTTAAAAGGTGGCTCATCTTCCATATGGTGAGAAAATTTAAAATATAGGGAAGGTTAAGTGAAATTAAAGACTGCCTGCAATTTCACCACAGGCAGGTAAATCTGGTCCCTGTCACCCTGGAGATATGGACTTTTGAAAGTTTGCAAACATCTTGCAAATATCTTGAGAGCATTCAGACAGAACACAGGCTTCTTAAAGAACCACATTCTTTATGACATTGAGTGACGGAGAGCACTGAGTGACCTGAATCAGCCACAAAAGACCTAATTATTAAGAGCACACCATAGTTCTGACAAAAATGACCTAGTTTGCTGTGTTTCAAATTTCCATCGGAGGCAAGAAATTATTTTTTTCTGTTTATGTTTTAGGTAATAGCTTTAGAAATATTCCCATTCCCAAAGTCTTACCAGGAGAGGCTAGGACGGACATCCAGTCCCTGACCAGCAGTGCTTTGTATGATGTGAAGATGGATCCATCTGAAACATATGCCACAATATATTGACTACCATTTTCAAAAAGTCTGTTTGCTGTAGCTATGAAACTGCAAAAGTCTTCAAAATTCATTTGTGTTTACGATATATTCTTTGAAGTAGCACTATTAGTATTGGTTTTTAAGTGCAAAACCCCCACAATTTTTTATTACGACATGGATTTTTAGATTGAGAGGACACTCATACTGTTTCCCATAACTTGAATGAAATGTGGATCACAGGCACCATAGCAGTCTAATCACTGAACCCTGACTAATTCAAAACTCGAAATCCCATCTACTTAAAAAAGCAACAACTTAAGAGGTCTTTAAAAAAGGACTCCATTATTCGTGTCATAGAGGCATTCAATGCAGAGGGATAAAAGGTGCACAGATTGTCATGGCATAGACTTGCAAGTGCATCCTTCAGTGCTCTAATCAAGGCGCAGATTTTGGATTTCTGTCTTGGAGCTGTGACGAGATTCAGATTCCAAGGCTGCTCTTGAAGGCAAGTTATGTGAACATGTACTAAATCTATCACTGAGTATTTAACGTGTAGCTAAATCTAGCACTGGAAGCTGCTCCTGCTCAGCAGTGGAGCCCAGCAGGTGGATGGGTCAAGGCTACCTTCAATGTAGCCATGGCTGGCCATGGCAGGGGACATACAAAGAAATTCAATCACAGCACGGTAAGTATTAGATAAGTTTCCCAACTTGTGGACCTGTTACATGGTTACAGTCCCATGAATGCTTCAACTCCATTTTGTTATTAATCTGTTATTCACAGCTTTGATGGACAGATATAAAGATGGTTGTTCTTTTGCTCTTTTTGTATGTTCAGTATTTTGTGACTGTTTTTCTCAAAGACAGAGAATAGATTCTGTATTAAAAAAAAAAGAAAAAATTTAAAAGGAAAGGAGTGTTGCAGTAAAGTGTGATCAGAGGAACTAATTTTTGAGCAGCAAAACAAAATGCTATTACCCTCTAGAACTAATCTTCTTTCAGAATTATTAACTAAATGAATCTCCACATATTAAATATTTGGAAAACTGCCACAGTTAGTTTTATACATTCATTTTGTATATGAAGAAACTGTGGCTGGTTTCCAAAGACAGTGAAATCAATAGCATATTATACAACAATGTAGACATAGAGGCTGCAGTTTGCACTCTTGCTGTGTTCCTGCAAAAGCAGCACCCAAGGGAGAATCCACCCATAGAAAAGGACAACTGTGCCTGCAGCTGCACATCCTCTCTGGGGGTTTCAGCAGGAAGAGGAAGCTCCTGACTGCATAGGTTAGGGAATCTGTCTGGAAAATGTTCAGAGTCAGTGCAATTCAATGAAAGATTGAATGCAGCAGTAGTGCATTAATATTAATGACAAGTGTAGGTAAATGATTCATAGGTCACCAGGAACAATTGTGATTTTCTATTCTGGACATTTTTATAAAAAGGCTATAGAATTTCTCTCAGCAATTCTCACATAGAGCCTGTACCTTCTAGTAGAGCCTGAACATTCTTTTTTCTGTATATTTACAGGGTCCCGTAATGGGAAAAAAACCGCGCCAAACCCACTAGCTTTAGTTTACACTTCTTTTATAGCAGCCTGACGTGCAGAACAGGGTTGTGGAGATAACTCGTCATTCCCCAGATTATTATTTCAGGTTAGGGCTGAGACATAAAGAAGCATTAGAAAGACTTTCATAGGAGATCTACTGACTTTATTCAGTATTAATTACATTGCTGCCAATAAGTTAGACACAGCACATACACCTAGCATGATGCAATCCAGAAAAGCTTTCAGTTACCTGACATACAAAAAGGTGGAAAAGAAACAGAGTCACAGAAAAGTGAGGTGATTTGAAAAAGGAGACATGTAACATGACAAGTTACTGTCTCAGCTACAAATAGATCAGTCGTGTACTCAACAACCAGCAAAATGAGTCCTTGACTTTCTCTTCTGTTTCAGAAGCAGCAGCTCGCTGTCAGATGGGGTCATGGACTCATCTCCAAATTGCATGTCTACAAATAAGCATTCATATTTTCCTTTTTTTCAAACTTTCACAGAGCATAAGCTAAACTTTCTTTTAAATCTACAGCAAAAAAAACCCTTTAAAAGATCATTTGCCACAGAATAAATTCACATTAAGAAAGATTTTTCTTTAACTGAAATATCAGTTTAGAGATTGTGGTAGACTTAAACAATTATTGCCTTTCATTTTCCTACATTTAGAAGAATTTCACCATAACCAGGTTTGACCATGCTTATGTAATAACCATTTAAATCAATATGCAGCTATACAGGAAAACTATTGTCACCAATCAGGGTTTTGTTGAGAATTTTTTCCCTCTAGAACTATGTGACACAAAGAAAAAAGAATCATATAAATTTTATTTGTTACTTTCGGCAAAAAAATGTGTTTCAGTACCCATTTCAGCTCACAGTACTTTTAATGTCTTTTGAATAATAATGTAAGGAACCTCCAATTCACACATTCAGCTGCTGGCTGCAAACTACTTATGCTGTGAAAAGGCAAAGGACGGCATTATGCAGCTCTGCCAGTCCCTTAATGTTCATTTCTGCTGTTTTTCTCCACTGGGGACCAGAACGGATTGAACTGAAATTGCAGAGGCAGTTAACTAAAGATTATTCAGTATGAACTTCATTCAGTGTTGATATGTTTTGCTGGGACCCTTGCTGTTAACAGCTTAAAGGCATTTCCTACATTCTTTTCTCAGTGATACCTGAATTCTTCCAGGTTCTCCTGATAACTAGAAGCAGGACACACTCAAACATGCAGGGCTGTGGCTGTCAAGTTCAGGTATTTGTAGTATGAGATGAGTTGCCTGCTTACATTACCACCTGAAGGGAAAAAGAAGCCACACTAATAGCAAAAGACTTAATAACAAATAGTAAGTAGAAAACACAAGACAGAGAAATTATTGATTTCAAAATCAGTGAAAGAAAATTACTGATTTCCTTCAAACATAACCTACTTTGATTTGCTAAAACCTAGGCAATGAAGAAATAATGATAGAATTTCTTTACCAAACAAAATTGAAAAACAAATTAAACTTTTCCTTACTGTAAATGATTTGTTGGTATCAATCCCTACTGACATGAGTACTCAGTAATAAGAAAATTTTTCTTGGTATAATAAATGAGGTAACAATGTTATTATATCAAGTTAATTAATTTCATTCCAAAGTTGCTTTGTTACTGTTAACCCCAATTTAATGACTCTTCTATCTTTGCAGACTGATCTCTGTATTATAAGAAATTACATCCTATATGCAGAATTCACTGTCTTCTGCCAAAGAGTTATGAAAAATGAAAAGCAAGCAGATAGAATACAAATAAGGGTTAGCTCAGGTGTCTGTACAAAACATTTATTTTCTCTTATTCAGATTTTTGAACTTCATTATTTGACCTCAGTGTCTCAACTGTGTGGGGACCAAACCAGTAAAGGACTGGGCAGTCTTTCATTTACCCAAGTCTATGTGCAGCCTTTGCTTTTTACAAAGATAGTCAGAATTCAGTACTTGTAAGACATCTGTTGCTGCAAAATAATGTGATAGAAGACTTGTGGGGGACTGGCAGAAAGCAGAATGAATATTTGCATCTGTCCTTTTTGGTTAGGAAACTGGATTAGAATTCAGTATTGAACCAAAGCTTTTACAGTGTGCTGCTGCAGACACTGAAACTCCTCATTATGTTTTTATGCGTACAGGTAAACCTGCTGTTTCACTTGCTGTTCAGTTGAACAGAATTTGACCAGATGTTCACGTCTTCACTCTGATACATTTTATGATGAATTTTGATTGTAAAGCCAGACTGATTTAGATGTAGATGTATTACATCAGTAGCTTATGATAGAGTAAAAGTTTTGGGATTTATTTGTCTTTGCTTAAAAAAAGGTTCATCTCTTTCCTTAAATCTAAAGAAAAACAATCTATGCAGATTTAGAATATGTCACCCCTGTAGATGAGATCTGAACAATGAAAAACTGAGAGAGTGAATGTAAATATTTAGACAAGAGTCAATTCAGCATCCACAGCTGTTCTCCTCACCTCAGAAAATACCCTTATTTTGTATGCAGGTGACCACCAATGATACATTATCTGCAGGGATGGATTGCCTGCCCTTCTACCGCTCATCTCCTGCATGCAGCATTGGTGATCACGATATTCTCTTTGGAAATATATCAGTGCTAAGTACAAGACAACAAATCAATGGCTTAACTTCTTTCCTTGATGCTTCTACAGTCTATGGCAGTACTCCTGCTGTTGAAAACAAACTGAGGAATTTAACAAGCAAAGAAGGACTTCTTAGAGTAAACTTAAAGTATTATGATAACCATCGGGAATACCTGCCTTTTACAGACCAGATCCCATCCCCTTGTGCACAAGACTCAAATGCAAGTGGAGCTGAGAGGGTGGAGTGCTTTCTGGCCGGGGACAGCCGCTCCAGCGAGGTCACGTCCCTGGCCGCTGTGCACACGCTGTGGCTGAGGGAGCACAACCGCCTGGCCCGGGCCCTCAAACGCATCAACGGCCACTGGAGCGCAGAGACCGTCTACCAAGAGGCACGGAAAATTGTTGGTGCTCTGCATCAGGTTGGCTGCTTGTTTTGTTACCTACACATTGCAGTGAATATCTTAGAACAGAACTCACAAAGCTTCAAATATACGTCTGTTAGCAGCTTTTGAGATCACGTTACCTTTTTTATCCCACCTATGTCTGGGCTTCAAATTTGGCATGTTTAAAGTTTGTTTTGTTTTCCACTTTCCTAAATGAAATGTCCTGGTGTTTAGTTTGTCCAGGCATCTCAGTGCCCTGGTTTTCATGGAAGCTTCTACTCAGATACATATTTATGCAGGCTTCTCCAACGTCTGTTTTGTCTATTAAAGAGGCCTTTTCAGTTTGGTTGTTTTTTTTTTTTTTGGTAAAGGAAATTATTTTAAAGTAATGTCTCTGTATTTATATAATGTTCAAAATGTTTACTTTCTCACAGGTATTATATAAATAACAAATTCCCTGTGAAAAATGCCTGTGAGGCTCTCAATGAAGTAGTAATGAACAAAGTTCAGAGGCTATTGTTGGCAGGAGATAGCAGGAGAAATAAGGGTGGGAAAATACAGAAGAAAGGAGTCCATAAGGATGTTTGTATCAGATGTGTTTTCTGACTCTTACAATTTTTTTTTCAGTACCAAAGGAGACTTTTTTGAAGATAAATTGGGGAAGGATGCAATAAAACTTCACTTTTCTGATAAAACACTTTTCCTTTCTTCTGCCACAATTTTTAGACAGTGGAATAGAATACAAAGCATGTTTCCTTTAAGAAACCACCTGCATTGTCTAACGTACTGTTACTTGCACTCAAAGCCATCTACCTTCAGAGAAGTAACATACTTCATTTAATTGTATTTAGTCAGTCCTTTTGAAATGTTTGGCTTTTTGTTTACTTTAACCAAGTCAGCGCCTCTGCCATAAATATGCCATTTGCATTAAAAGAATGGCATTGACAAGTCAGAGTAGTTGTTAATCCTTGTTAGAAGAAAAGTGCAAGTCCAAAAGCAGGCCTCTGTGCATTCATACACTTCCGATTTACATCCACAAACATTATGGCCTGAAAGAAACCACTTCGTGCAAGGCAATGCACTGCATGGATCAGCACTGCTCATTATCTCTGCCCGTATCATAGACTAATGAGATTTGCCTATGGCTCATTACAAATGTGTTTGAGTTATATCTAGCTGGTTTAGAGACACTCATTCAAGACAGATAATTGGAGTATCTCTATTAATGTGGAAAGCTAGCTGGCATACTAATGACAGGTCTGGTTGAATTTACCTTGAGATTTCCACTATCAAGTTTTGTTTCAGTTGCTAGACATTTCTAAAATTCTCTTTTTTTGGAAGGAATACTTTCAAGCATAATTCCTGCCTGTGGGTGTGTAATTATAGAGAATTGAACAAAAAGCCTTTTCTTCTTCCTAGAATAAAGAAGATGAAAAAAATCTCTCTTTAGACCATACTTTTCTTCCTGGATATTTTTTTGGCACCATAAATATTTATAGTGACAAGTATTTTATAACAGAAACTTGACAAAGTTACCAAACATAACAATTGCCTGTTGATATCCTGGACAAAACAGATTTTTTTGGCTGCACTGTACAGTTTCACTAAAAAGGAGTAGTAACTCCCCTTTCTATTTTAAGGGAATTCCAAGGGACACATGCTTAACTTTGTAAAGTATTAACACTGCAGTATACAGTGGTAAAGATACATATTCTGATTTACCTCATGTTTTGTGCAAAAAGACATATTTTCATTGTCATTTAATAGCTGAAGAAAAAATGTCCAATTATGCAACTGCTGGTCTTAACATTACTATTTCATACATATGTAGTTTGCGCACATCTATGCTGTTCTTTGGAGACAGTTTCCCCTGATGTGCCATTTGGATTGTGAGAGACGGATGATTTGGCACTAGTCAGATGGAGCAGGAGTTCTGCAGGTCAATTTTAATCCAATTCTCTGATTTATTACAGCACCAGAGAATAATCTCTGAATTAATGCAGTTACTCCCATTTGATCCCAACTGTAGCTGACAACTGCCTTTAGTTTTCAGGGTACATATAGGTGTTTATTTCACTTCCTTCTACATCTGCTTGTGTTCCCTGAGTATCTTGCATGGTCCAAGGTGTGGGTTGAAAGTGGGTGACTTTTGAGACTAACATACATTAACTACTTGGATGAAACTTGTTTGTGAAATTAGATGATTAGATAGCTCCTCTCAGAAATATGAAATTATAAAGAATAAATAAATAATATGTATTATAAAATAATATGTTGCATAATGTCAGAACTCATGTTTATAAAGTGTATAGTTTAGACTATTAACAGAACTATAATAATGTGTTCTTTTTTTTATTAAAAATTGAACTCTCAGACAATCACCTTTTACCCAAAAGTTTAGGACTTCAACATCATCTTCATCATCTGTAAATCCTTTAGTATTTACACTGAGAACTCCAAACTAACCATGCATAGCACTTTAATGAATTAAACATCATTGCTATATTTGATAGCTCTCTATTATTTCTGCAATCTTTTCCAAGTGCAGAAGCTTCACTTAATTGGCACTTCACTATCTCAGTGAGACACCTTTCCTTTGCAGTTACAGCTGACCAATGGCAAGGAGAAGATGCACTTTTGGCCTTACTTATCCTTATGATAGTTCACATATTTTTATATTCTCTCTTGCAGCCTTTTTTTTTATTTTCCTTTTTCAAACATTATGCCCCATTCACAACAACTTTGGGATATAGTGTAGAGGTTTTTGCAAGGAAAGTCTCCTGAACCCTATAAAAAGTGATAAGAATTTCTGTATCTTTTGCATCTAATTGGTAATAACATTTAATATGAACAAAAATTTCTCAAAAATAAAGTGAAATTATGTAACCTATTGTCATACATCCAATATGTGGCTGACTTCTGCTGAAGGTGGCTCAGCCTGGAGAAAAATGCAGCCAGGATACTCAGTGAGTTCATAAGGATGCTCGGGAGCTCCTGTTGTAGTTCTGCCTCTTGAATGAGAAGAGTATTGCCTTTAACAGCAACAGCCTATCTGACTTGCAGTATTATAGTGTTTACAGGTCAGGTTTCAGTTACTTTTTCTGTAAACAATGCACATGGGATTCAAGATATGATGCAAAATCTATACAAGGCCTTTTCTGACACTCAGATGCTGTTTCTATCTGGATTCTTACCAAATGATTGGCCAAATTGCTAAGAAATTAATGTTTTATTTTTTCTGATATGACTAAATGAATAACATTAAAATAATCCTAATCTCTCTGTTAATATATGGTTATATAGATTACAAAGGTCATATAAAAACACTGAGCATATGGGCCTCTGTTTACAACACAGTGCTCATTTGTCATAATTTTCCACTAAATAATACTGTTGGAAAAATGACTGCCATGAGATAGTAGAAATATTGACATTATTGATTAAAATTGTTTTCTTCATGAGGCTTCTGTAGAGCTTGGATTTGATGCTATGAGGTGATGAATGTATCCTAAGAGGAGCTTGGATTACCACTAATCTCAAAAATGTCACAAGGAGCTGAGACCATCCAGTACCATGCAGGTTCAGACCCACTACATCCACATACACTCCTTATGCTACTGCAAACACATGAAACTTAACTTATTGTTAACAAATAGACTCAAAGTAAGCCATAAATGATGGAGCAGTTCATTATACTAGTTTGTGATTTCTTTCCCATATAATCGCTTTCTGTCTGATTTTATTGACATATTTTGTGACAAGCACATTGCTTTGTTTCCACAGGAGAATCTCATTTATTGGAGGAACACTCTACTGAAAGAAAGTGTTGTGCTTATTTATGAAAGGAAATAAACCTTTTATATCATTCTCTGAGAGAAGGGACTGCATGTAAAAGAATTTTAACAAAAATAATTTTGATGCTTGTCAGCTGTTAACGTCTTCTTTAAAACTTACATATGTGTCAGTTATGAGAACTTGTATTGAGCCTCTCCTTGACTTCACACAGACAAATTTGGGCACACCCAGAGACTACACAAATGCCAGATGCTATTTCAGATGTGGTTCTTTGGTAGATTCCAACACTAGTATCGTATTCTGCTGTTTAAGTAACAACTTAGCCTGTATTGTCTAAAACTCACTTCTATTTGATGGAGCCTCATTTAGCCTTTGGAAGTTTCCATCAAACAGATACCTCTCCTAGTGCAGGGTCAGCAGGCATAAGACCCCTTTTCACCCTTAGCCTTTTAATTTTCATGTCTTGAAATGGCAACCCCTCTTTCCCTATCAAGGAAATTAGAAATGAAGATTTTGCCCCTGGAGGAAATGAAAAATATGAATTGTCCTTTCCTTCAGGGAGTCTGGCCTTCCTGAGCAGCTTAGCTTGGGATTTCATTTAAAATGAGCCAAAGAATTAGTCATACCAGGATTTTTGTATCCATGACTAACCTACTCCTAAATAAAGTCTTTGATTGTAAAAACTATACATCTAAAGTTAGAACTCCTGTCTTGCAAAACCTTTGTGAATATAGAAAAGGATTAGCTTTTCAAATGACAGTGTCAAGATTCATTTCTTGCAATACTTTTATTTGTTTCATATGCTGCATTAAAGGAGCTGTAAAGGGATTGTAACATATTGTCTTTTAAATATTTTTATTCACTGCATGACCTAACTCGAAAACCTAAACCTCTACCTTCTGAGAAAAGTGAGCAAATTGTGGAAAGGTTTGCTTGTCTCTGCTCTGTGCCTAAAACAAAGATACAAGTTTTTTACAAAGTTATTTTATGCCAGCTAGTTTTCCAATATGCATTGTATCAAAGTTCAAATGTTCAAAGTACATTTGTCTGTATATTTATTGCATATTATATTGAATCTAGAAGGTATTTTATTGAGTTCATTATGCTTCATAATTTATCACATATTGTTTTATTGAGTTCAGCATAATCTTTAACCTATAATGCATTTTCATTTTACTTGGTACATTAGAACATTTTCCCCTCTTTCCTTTTGTCATGATTTCTCATATGCTTTTCCATGCCACTGTAATACTATTACATTATAAAAGCATTTGATAGAAGGTGTTTATCAGTCTTTTCATTTTTGAAGTGTATTTTTTAGGATTCTATAAATTGGCCTAAGTCTAGTATGAAATGCCTATAAGGGGATTTTGGGCACCAGTATTTTAAAGCCTCATCATTTCAAATAATAATAGAAGAGGATTTGTGTCACAAATATATGTCCGAAAATAGCTTCTGTTCACATTAGCAAGCATTCTTGAAAGACATTATAGTGCTTTATGCTTTCATTGACATTTTTAAGGCCATTATAATTTACATTTTTAATCTTAGTACACCTCCTGTGAGCTGGATTACCCCCGTGGTTTGTAAATGAGCAGCCCTGGTAATCCCTACTCAGGAGGCTTTGGTCTAGCATCTATAGTAAGACCTAACAGGGCCTGACTGTTGCACTGTTCTGAGCTGTACCATGGATTCTTTTCGGTCCTCTGTCCCCTTACTGCAAAAATAAGACTGATATTGTTTTCCAGGTAATACCACTCTTAGTTATGCCAAATGCTTGGGCATAGGTGAGTGAAGAAAAAAGCATTTAGCACCTGGGATTCATTACTATTCATCTATAGAAAAGCTGAAATATGTTTCTTTTTCTTTTCTTTCAGATTATTACTTTAAGAGATTACATTCCCAAAATCATTGGTCCAGATGCTTTTAATCTGTATATTGGCCTTTATACAGGTTATGATCCCACAATGAATCCTACGGTTTCTAATGTATTTTCAACAGCTGCTTTTCGTTTTGGTCATGCAACAATCCAACCAATAGTAAGGCGATTGAATGCACAGTATTTAGATGATCCTGAATTCCCAAATCTTCATTTGCATAAAGTTTTCTTTAGTCCTTGGAGGCTCATTAAAGAAGGTATGGTCTTATCTAAACTGGTTCTGTTGTTTGTTGGTTTTTTTCGCCACAGAATATTGTAACTTTTTTCAAAGTTTTTTATCTTGAATTAGGAATGGGAGCATTTATTTAAATAATAATTCATTGAAGTTGTTGAATGGATTCCAGAGTACTAAAAAGAACTCAAATTATTATTCTCAAATAGTTGACTGAATCAGAAAAATGTTACTCTCTAGATTAAACCAGTCTGGTAGATTGACAATAGAAGGATGAGTGATGATGAAGATGTTTCTTTTTTTTTTTTTTT